>OY796681.1:42715328-43224433 GCA_963680715.1 Tetragnatha montana | reverse complement strand
ATTCGTGCGGTAATTCACGGACTGTGATTTAGGTAGCCCTTAAAAAGGTCCTTCAACATGTTGCCAAACACAAGGTCAGAAGGTTAGCAAGCACTTAGGCTGTAACAACATGTCTCAAATGCGGGTCAACCGCCACACATTTCTCAGAGAAACAAGCACCACTCGCGCGAAACGGAGAGATGAAGCAGAAATAATAAAAAAAATAATAATAAAATCGAAGCGATCGACTGATGCATACATACAATGTTTGAGAAAACCTCCATCACGCCTTCTCCCAAACAGCTCGGGTGTTTATTTAGAAATTAACGGCTTTATTAAAGCCAACACAAGTCTGACATGAGCGAAATGGATTTAACGCCCAAACGCTCGCTGCCTGTGCCTGTGGAAAGACGAGACCCTTGAGAAAACAAGGAGAGAGAGGCCTTTAAAACAAACCTACACGGGAATGAAAATGCCGAAAGAACAAAAGGTTCCGGGGTCAGTGCCTGATGCTGAAGACAGGGGAGGACTGGGCTGTCACTCGAACTGCAATGGACGAACTTTTATAAAGGGAGACCTCGTTTAGAGGAGTGAGGCCTCAATCGACTCCTTCACAGAGGTGGTTCCCTAACTTTTTGAGTCACGTAATATTACTTTTATAGAGAAAAATGAATGTCTTTGAGGAGCTACCGAGAACGCGAAAAATTTTCCAAGATACTTAAAAAATCTTACAAAGCGTTGAAAATATTGTTTCTCATATCTAATAGTTGCGGAGTTTTCATGGGTTGTTTTTCTAACTTTCTTATTTTTGTCAGGTTCCTGAAAGTGTGGGGTGGACCCCCTGGCATGTACAAGGAAAAAAAGCAAAGTAATATATAACATTTCAAGACATTTTATCGTAACAAAAACAATAAAATCTTATAAACCAGGATTATCCAATGAGTAGTTTGGCTAAAATTGGCCCGCCAGTTTCTAAAATATGACCCGCAAATAGCTTCAGTAAGCAAATGCAAAAGTTTGTATTAATAGGGATTTATTTGCCTGGTGGCCAGCTATCCTTCTATTAACAGCAGAAACATCCCCCATAGTAATTTGATATTAACCGTGTTAGCAATAGCTGGCTTGGCCCTTGAGTTTTAAAAGCTTAGTCCTGTGTAGCGCTCGGGACTTTATGGAGTAGTCAGGGCCCGACTTACAAGATTACCAGGGCAAAAGACCCATTTGGGGCCCCCGACATGTCTTAAAATAAAACTAAACTCAATTTTATTTGACTTAAAATAACAAAATCAATTATCTTTAAACCAAGTGTAAACACTGAGTAAAAATTGTTCTTTCAAAAGCTTTATAAGTTTATTTTACATTTTCTTAGCTTCTTAAGCATTTTGGGGGCCCCTTTGAATTGGGGGCCCTGTGCAAGTGCCCCAAATAGAATACCCTCCCAAAAATCAGGCTCTGGGAGTAGTAATGTGGTTCTTGGGCTAAAACACTTATAGGTGACTCCAGCATGGGCGGATTAAAGAAGACCATGGGTGGGAAAGTTAGAGACTTTTTGGGGAGCATGCCGTTCCTGATTGCTCTCGAAAATCATATTTACCATTAACAAAAATGGAGAACCTCCCCATGACCTCTTGTGAATTCACACAGTCCACAACAAACCAACAACATAATCGAATGGAGAATGTCGGAACTAAAATCGGTATGGAGGAGAGATGCTTCTTCACTCCTTTTGAGGTCCTCTCCTCCAGAGGGGGTCATCATCCCATACGCTCGTGCAGGGAAGGGGAGACAAGTTAAGACCGAAAGCAAACATTGCGAAAGCCGATTTCTCTGCGGGTTATTTTCTTTTCTTCGATGATGGAATAGAAAAAAAATTGACGAGAAGATTGCGAGGCAAATGGACCGGATCGGAAACGCAGTCAATTAGGGGCGTTTTGGGGCCCTCGAGGGTAGACGCAGGGGTTTGCGTGTCGTGAAGACAAGTCAATCCGATAATCTGCTGACGGACAAGATGGAGGCTTGTTCGATGGTGTTGAATGTGTCAATCAATAACAAAGTGTGTGTGTGTGTTTTGAGGTAGGAGTCCATATGGGTATTCAAAGAAAGGAGAAATGTATGTGAGATGTGAGAAATATTTTAAAAGGTTGGGATGGGTAATAATTTTTGGGAGCTGGATAATAATTTTTAAAAATCGGTTTGATTCATGGTTTCATTCCGTTATCTGTTCCGTTAAGTATCGCCAAGCTGTTTTAAACGCCAATGGTTAAAAATGTCGCCAAAAATTGCAAACCAACCGATTATCCAGTTATATCTAGATCTAAATGGCCGGAGCACAGTATCACAGAAATGACGGAGGCCATCGAGCATGCTCGTTTTTTTTACCAAAATGTTTCAGTGCATGCTTTTGAACATCCTCGTATACTTTCGAGCAAAAAGGGGCATGCTCGAAGGTCTACAGTCGTCCGTCATTCCTGTGATACTGTGCTCTGGGCACTCTCTGGACAGTGCCCCCTTGGACTCAAAAAAAGGTTCTAAAAATTCGTTAAAACCCTACTTTTACAGGTCAAATTACAAAATTTTTTCTGCAGGAAGACCCCCATACCCCCCCAGGCCCCCATAGGAATCTTGAGTGATACTTTTTAGAAAATTCTCAACATTCTATCTCAAAAGGTAAAGGGGAAAAGTGCCCCCCCCTTGGAGCCGTGCTGGATCCGCGCCTGGGCCATTTAGATCTGGATGGTCGTGATATATCAATGACAACGATACAAATTTGGCGATAATTAAATATTTGGCGTCTAAATTATTTTGGGGGGTTTTAGTGGCACAGATAACAGAAGAGAACCTAAACATCTGTGCAAGAACGTACGGTAACATAATAGATCAGAGGTCTACTAGACCCGAAGAATGGAACCATCAGCATTGCCAGGAAGAGGCAATCAAATCAAACAGCTCTCGAATTCAACCGTTCGAAGACAATCCATTCTCATCACGTTCGGACCATGCAGATGCGTATCCTACCACTCAACTCAACTCAACACTTTGCAATAATAGAGAAACAATGGGGCCTCCCCAGACCTCCATTCTCCCACTAAAAACGAGACCCGAGCGTCATGAAAAGCAAATAGAATCGCTCTCGGCTTCCAGATAATTAGTTTCCGCCCTCCCCTTGTTTGAAGTTGCAGTAATTGGGAGGGTTTCTTGTTGTCTGCCGGAATTGGGACCGCGTCCCCCCACTGCGCGGTTTCCTTCTCCTGCGTCCCCTGTGGATATGCCCGGCGGTGGCCCGTGTAAGGATTAAATTATGCCGGACTAATTCCGGGTGAAATATTTAGTAGTATTAGCTTCTTCTGTTCTAGAAATTAATTAAGATTTTAGTAGAAATGCGTGGAAGCATTATAAACTTTCTTTTTCGTTCATGGTTTATTTCTATTGGTTGGCAACGCGATGTTGATGTGACGTTGATATTTTGAAAAATCAGATTCCAAAATCAAGCAACGAAAAGTCAGAAGTAGCCCAAATTTAATGTCCAAGATTACTCCAAATTAGCTGATTTGAAGTGATATTTTCAAATAAAGACATTTGTAAAGAAAGATCCAAATTAAAAATAGCCAATAGTATTTTTTTTTTTGCTTTTCTGACTCTTGAAAGTGCCTTTCTTCTACACATAGAACAAGTCCTCCAGACGTACCAACCTTTCAGCACAAAAACTAACCTTTAAGGCCCTATACTATGTTCCAACATAATAAAAAATAAATGCGGTACTTGTACAGTCCACTAAAACTTGATATGCACCAAAAGTTGCTACTTATATAGCCAAAAAGTTGGCATGTCTTATAACCCTGACATCAACGATTTGAAATCGTCACCTTAATATCAGACAATGTTTCAAATGAGACAGAAAATTCTCCGTGAGGTTTAATGGTGTGCTCTCTGGGTCAGATAGGATGTGGGCAGGTGTACCACAGGGCTCAGTCTTAAGTCCACATTATTCCTAATTTATATGAATACCATTCATCCTTATATCCATCCCCACACGAAAATAGCTTGCTATGCCGATGATATAGCTGTTTGGAATTCACATACAGACACTGTAGTATAAGAAGAGGCACTTAATACTACTCTGAAGGGCATCGTTGCAAGGGCAGACGATCTGAAATTGTCCATCAACGCAGCATCCCGAAGCAGACCAGAAGACAGTGTTACTTGATTCCAAGATGACGATATATCTTAAGCAATGACTCTTTTATTGCTCGAACAATTAAATTACGAAAAGGGATAATTTCGAACTTTACTATACTATACCCCTCTGAAAATCCTCAACAGCATCATTAATAAAAAAAAAGCCATCCGCGCACAGCACCCTGTGTACCCCATCACGAAGAAGAGTGAAGGACAGACGTGGACTGACACGTTCCCCCGGCGGCCATCACAGGACCTCCTCATTAACCGACAGCCGCGGCAAAAAAAACCAAAAGACACAAGAGCGCTGACAAGCCGGACTGTCACCACCACCCCGGGGAGGGGAAAACAACTCGGTGGGAGGGACGACACCAGATACAAGAGGAGGGGATCCGAAAGAGATTAATAAAGTCTAATTTGAGTTCCCCGAACAGCAACAAAAGCCGGCGTTGAAAAAGAAAAAAATTACCTAGCCTCTAATTTCATCAGGCCGATTCCGGTTCTAAAACTTTGTCACCCCAGAGGGCTGATCCAAACCTGTCATTACGCAATCCGTACCAACCTGGGGAACTCTCCTATAACCACCAATGACAGATGACTTATTCAAATTTCGAGTGTATGTGAAGCGTCTTCAGAGAGGTCCCATATTCTTGAAGAGGAGCGAATGTCTCTTATTAGGGCCATCGGAAGAGAGCGGTCATTTCCGATAGTGATGGAGTAACGATGATGAAGCGAACTAACTCGTCTTGATGAATGGTTTAGCGAGCTGGTAGAGGCAATTACCTTTTTGGGGAGAGATAGCCACTATGCGATCGCTCATTGGAATCGTTATGTGTATTTGGTAATTACGTCGGATGACTTTTTGAACTTTTTTTTTAAATTCAGAACATAAACCACGCTGGTTAAACCCTTTCAATCCTATGCCGCCCGAGATTACCATAGAACCATAAGGAAAATTCGGAGCGGCTAGGACTGAAAGGGTTTAAATTGATGTTGTAATCTCAGCCGTAAGTACCACATTTAGTTAGGGTGCTGGGCGGAAATTCATAGTACTCTTCGTGGAAATTGATTTCTTTAAGAGAGAGCTCAAATTATGCAGTTTTTTTTACTTTTCTTCAAACTAACTATTGGTACGAAATGTCATTGGCATTTGTGTTAGGGCTGGCTAACCAAAAACAAATTCCTTTTAAATCAAACCATTCATTAAGTAGCTATAGAGATATTTAATCAATATTTGTCTTACATTACCGATATTATATCTAGATTAAAATTTACTTAAATTTCTAATATCAGTTACTGTTTCCAAATCACATTAATAACTGGAACTTAGGGTTCCGTAACATGAAATGGAACCAAAGGATTTTATAGATGGAACATTTCATAACTCCTTGTTTCATTGTACCCCATCTACCGCTACCCCTTTTATTTTTTAAAGAATATTTTACTTTTTTTTTATTTTTTTAATTAAGGTTTGGTTACTAAAACTAAAACCACACAACAAGGTTAATAGTTTTTGGTTTTGTTTACAAACCTAAACATAAAATATTTAGTTGTTTAGTTGTGCTTATTTAAATTCCTAATTCTATAAAACTTAAATTCTAAAAAACTTACATACAATACTCCAACTACTCGTAATATCCAAAGAGGTGCAGTTCATAAAAGGAACACATCTTACCTATAAAAGAAAAACAAATCTTTACTCTCTTACACAAAACTAATTCGCAAAGTGCATGTGATAAAAACAATAATTTAATACACAAAACTCAATACAACACTTAATATTTTTAAAGTTTGAATGAATAGGGTATATTATAATGAAATATGAGAGAGATTTCTTTCTATCCCCGCCGTTACTATACTTGAACATAACTGTACGTAAACCTATGTGTCGTAGTTGTCCTATGTGTCAATTGTCAATGTGCACATGTGTCGATTGTCACTCTATAAAGGTTCTAACTGGTACTTAATTCCCAAGTAATGAAAACAGTGAAATAAAATTAAAATTATTATTAAATTAAATTGGTTAAACTCCTTAGGTTTCAAAAGTGTGTGTGACATCAGGACGGGGGATGGGGTCACTGGAATTCAACATAGAGGGGTACAACACTCCCTGATAAGTGTGTGACGTAATCACGTAATTTTTAAATGGCCCCTAAACGCTAGAAATATCAGAGTGATTGTAACATACATCCTTTCAAATACGACATTGAAATAAATAAAATCGGCACTTTCACCATAGAAAACGGGAATCCATTCACAAACACCCCCAACATTCCCAATCCCTACGAAGACGATTTCGGCACCCTCAACACCCCCACCACCCCCCGAAAAATCTCCAACAACCCCTCCCTCCACACTCCATCGACTTCATTATCGACACCAAACATTTTATGCATGCGGTCATGAATATTTGATTCCGCACGCGCTCGTCCCTCCATTGGGATTACCCCCCTTTTCCACCTCAAACAACGGACCCAATCATCAGAATTTTTTTTCTAATTCCATCCGGGACATATCATCGAACGGTGTCCCGAAGAGAGACCCTCTCCTCTGATGCTGACTCACACACGAGGTTTAATCTCCTAATCTGGTTACGTCACGTCTATGAATCTTTGGTCCGGATCTCTCACGGACGATAAACTGCGATGTCCGGTTAATCCTTTTAAAGTTCGGAAGAGTGAGTAAGGACCACCCCCTCCTCCGGACGGGTCCATTAATACGACAGAGCGGTGGGTGTGAGAATTTAGGGGGTGGGGTGGGGCGTCCTCCCTTTTTAATGGGATTAAACTTGTCGTGGCGGCGTGCGAGGGAAATTAAACATATGCGAAAAAGCGTGCTGTGGTATTTCTCACTCTTTTTTGGAGAGGTAATTCCTATTGATGTATTGCAGGAAGAGGGAATGGTGGATTATGTTTGCCGGCATGGAATCCTGTTAGGGAACTCCTAAATCCGAAATCACTCCAGTCCAGGCACTGTCATACCAATTATCCTTATTGATTACATAGACTGACCACAACAGAGTCTTTTTAAATTTTTGGAAAATAAGATTGTCTAGTCTAGACAGACACGATTAGATGGTAATGGTAAAAAATAGGTCATGAAAGCAAATTCTAGAAACTCATATGCTACAAATCAAGATGATCAATTAAACGTTTTGGGGACTCTAAATTATGTACAGAAATCTGTTCGCGGATAAAAGAAACAGACTCGAACACATCAAAGATAGTGATCATGAAATTCAAGGGGAAACTCACAGAATTTTATTTATTAATTTCCTTTACCACTGAAGAAGATTAAAACCCTTATTTTACAATATTTCTTCGTATTATTTTACCTATACTAAACACAAAATTGAAATAACAACCATTTGTATTTCACACAACTGAATCACCAACAAAAACAAACAAATTTGTAGCGTGTTTTCGAGAAAAATTTCTTTGGATTTCTAAATATGCCATTAACCTTACGCATGATTCACACACAAAACTACCTATATCTATTTCCCTTTTCTGGATCTAAAACGTCTTTAAGAAACAATAGAAACGTCAGAACCTGCTTCAGATAACTAATGAAGTCTGACGAATTTCTCTTCAGGATGTAATAGCACTTACAAATCCTTTATCTGTATTTATTGATTTCAGATAAGGTAGAAATATTGACACACACCAACCACCACCCAAATCATCCGTCACCTACAACCACAAAAGGTAAAAAGGACAATACACTCTTGAGAATATTTCCCCCTGAAACCGACATTACGATAACACGCGAAGTAAATAAGCTATCTACTCATAATCCGTCTGAACAAATAATATTGTTAGGTTTGAAAGCGTTTTAGGGAAATAAGAGTGAGTAATACTAAAACTTTCCAGTGAAGTCTTATTATTTAAAAGAAAACCGCATCAGGATGTGACTAACTGTTCAACTATCTTAATCTCTATCATTAACGGTAGATAAGAAAGAAGGATCTTTGATAGTAAAATCTGAAATATTTTTGAAAATATTGAAGGATAATGGTACTATATCTATATTATTTAAACCAGCTGTTCCCAAAGTGGTCCATATGGACCCCCAGGGGTCCACAGCGACTTCCAGGGGGTCCATGGGCATGAAAATGAAAATTGGGGGTCCACAGCGCCTCCTAGGGGGTCCACAGCAACTTTCAGAGATCCACGGGAAAAACTTTATTAAAATGAAAATTCCACGGGGTCCACGGGGTACGAAAAATGTCGTCAGGGGTCCACGGGCCAAAAAAGTTTGGGAACCCCTGATTCAAACCATAAGGTATTTCTCAGATTTAAATCTTTTTGTGGTTGTAATTGAATCGTCAGTTAGAAAAAAGGGGACAAGTCCAAAAACAAAGTTTTGAGAAAATCCAATAAAAATGTAATGGAATTTTCGAAATTATTATGAAACTGAGTCATTAAGGCTGTATCAATTGGAGTAGTAAGTGAATATGAATGGAGTCAAACATTCCCAAGATAAAAAAAAAGTTAAAAACACTTTCAAATTAAAAGCAAATTTTATTTTGGCTTAGTTTACGGCACAAAGAATTAGAAAGGAAAGAAAAATTAACTTTAATTCCAAATTTTATTAAAAGACACAATGAATGGTAATCGATTTCGCAAATTCAAGGGGCTGTAATCTGCATATAGGGGGTGGTTTATTTTCCCCTTTTCCTCTCATGTGTAGAGATAAGCCGGGAGATATTTTTGAGCACAAAAAGTCAATTTGTCATTTTTTGGACTTATTCCCTTTTCCAAACTGGTGATTCACTTATTCATTGGTTTAGTTCGGATAGACTAGCGAGTGCACAACCATCACTTCAACACTAAATAAAATCACCTATTTTCTTATTTCAGACGTTTCTATGACCAATACATTAAAAAAACAGCCAGAACAAGCAGTAATAGATAAGCAATCAAATACATCAAACGAAACAGCCATAGCGGAAGCCATATACAGCCCATCTCCAGAGACAATCTATTCCTCGATTTAAACCACAGAAAAAAGCGCATTTTGCATACGGAACAGTTTAACCCGTGTTTGTGGTTGTCCACCCGAGTAGGTAGTCGTGTAGCAGCCACCACCTGATTTGTATAAATCCGCCGTTAGCGGCTATTCGGGGCCCTCCTACGTGCAAAAACACCCCGTACATCCTTGATGGAACGGAGAGAGACGTTCTCTGTCGAGCTGCTGAGGGCAATAGTGGGGCAAGTCCCCAAAATACAAGATTCGAGATGAGCGTAAATTTGGATTCCTCGTGTGGCTGTTGTATATGTCAAAATTTCAATACAGTAAGCTGCATTGCATAATCTCCGACCTTAGATTGACCGACTTATTGGGTTATCCGACTATAGTCATATTGACAGGAGAAAAACTTTTGACGTCTTACAATATTGTTGCGATTGCTATGGAAACGGATTTTCCCATTCAATTTTAGGGGAGACTGTAATTCATAAACGCTGAAAAAACGTTTTGTGCAAACTCTGTGCATAGTTATTATTTGACATTGTACTTATTTTCAGAGTTTTGGTTTATCTAAGTTTTTCTCCTGGCGGTATGCCTATATTCGCGTGTTAGTTCATTAGATCGATTTTATTACTGTCTTTTTTATTATCAAGTTTCAGGGAAGTTTTATGCAATTTATTAAGTTGTGAATAAAAAGTTAATGCGATTTAAAGACCTAATTCTTCTTCCCCTTTAGCGTTCTTCATTAATGCTTAAATAGCCGAATTCTAAGTCTCAGAGAAAATAAGAGGGTCGCAATTTAAGAGAGATCTGACATTGACACTTTTCATTGGCTCTGAGAAACTCGGAATTCTGTTAAATAACCACGTGTTTCTTCACTACCTAGTCCTTCATAAATCGAAATTTTGCAGCAGTTGGTCACCTCAAAAATGGCTTCTCCATAGGAATAACACGGTCGACGTTAACAGAAACCCTCCAATCACTCAAAACTCAAGTTCAGCGGACTTATTCCACTGTCATTCTTAACCAGTTCATTTGTTCAGTAAAGAGGATCCCTTTTGCGAACCGGTTCCGGGCATTAAAAAAGAACCCAACAAGACCTCTCATGTCCCCGCAACTCTCTTCTGAATAGGTGCCTTGTGCTCGGCGGCTGAGAGTTATGGTACGTCTGCTTAAGAGCAAAAACCAACATTCCGGCCCAGACTCTTTCATTAGCAAGGATGTAAATCAAGGGTGAACACACCTACAACCGCTCTTAAATCACGGAGCGGTTCGAACGATTTTTTTTTCAACGAATTAAAAACAAGGGATGGCCTACTACTAGGATTTTTCCACGGAAGAGGCCTTTTTCGATGATTTAGGTCTTTGTTAGGGAATGGGTTCTCAACAAGTGCTAAAGAAGAGTGTCCCGTTTCGAGGTTTTTTTTAGTGGGAGAAGTGTGAAGTTTGAAAGCGAAGTAGTGTTGTAAAAAAGGTGCGAAGAGACGATCCTCAGACAGATAAACGAGTCGGGCGCGTGTCCGTATGGAGAAATTTGTGGTGAAAAGTTATGAATGGGAGGAGTTATGCTTGGCCCGTATTTAATGCCAATGAAGTGAATGGAAAGGATTGTGTATCAGAATTCTGAGACACATTAATGGAGAGGGAGGGTTTCGGGGTTTCGGGTAAACCCGAGAAACCCTAACAAATAGCTTAAAAAACACTTTCTTAATGCTAAAATTCAAAAAATTTTCTGGGGGAGAACCCCCAACCCCCTTTAATATTTTGACATGTGACATCTGTTTTAGAGTGTTTTTCCCATGAAAATTCTTCCGCTTAAAAGAAGCTGTTCTCTTTTGGGAAGTTTTAAAATAGATGAATACTATAGTTTGAAAGGGCGCATTTGCAAACATTTTCTGGGAGTGGACCCCCAGTCCTTTTCAAAATTTGGCATCTATTTATAATTTCATCCTTGAAAATTCTGTGGTTCATGCTTTCAAAATGAGCTGAAACTTTATTTTTAGAGGCAAATGTTCAAAGTTTTTCTTGGGGGTTACCTCCCAGGCCCCCTATTAACTTCTCATGGTTACTTATTTACTGTTTTCTACTTGAATTTGTTTCTCTCCTCTCCTTTTAGGAGTATAAGAAGTTGCTCTCTGTAGGAGTTATCCAATGGGTACCAAATGTACAAAAATGAGTAAAAAAACTTCTGTTGGAAGCCAAATTTCACAAAATTTTCTGGGGGAGGACCCCCAGAACCCCCCTTTTGCTTTCGAGCTAGCATTATCTGATGAAACCTTTATAACTTTAACAAAGTTTCGTATTTTATTTATGTTATACTCGGAAAATTGGGAGCCAAACACCTCGCGTAAGTATTGTTATGCCCCTACCAAAAAGGTTTCGCCCCCCCCCCCCACTTTCTATAACAATGGCACGGGCCCTGGATATCCTCTAAGTTACTATAAACCCCTAAAAAGCTGCTTAAAAGCAAGCACTATTCAAAAAAATTTCTGAGGCACTTGAAAATTTCGAATGTAATACCTTCCGACCCTGAAATGGCCCCCCCGAAAATCTGGTCTGGATCCGCCCTTGGGGGGGGGGGATTCTTCTCAGAAATTGATGTTCAGAGAAAAGGAGGCAGAAAGAGCAAAAGATGATCTTTCTCAATAATTCGGAATTCTTGAAAACATGTTGATGAATGAATAAAGTATATTGATGAGTGATCAGATTCGAGCATTTGATCAACTGGCTCTCAATAAGCAACGAAAAATTAATTTGCAATTGTTTTTAATTGCTTTACCTATCAGAAAACTTATTGATTAAATGCTTAACACCATTGGCGTAGCCGGACAAAAATTTCGGTAGGGATATTCGATTTATTTTTGGGGGTTATGGGATAAATTAAGTTAATTTCTATGGTCAAAAACGGAAAATGAACCCATCCATCAGACATTGACGTCCCCCTCCCATATGGGCCAACACTAAAAATTCTTAATCTTCATAAAATCCTTATTCGTAATTTATCTCGTTTAATTAAATAAAAAGCCAACAACGGTATGTAACCAGATAAAGAGAGTAAACACTTAATCCTTAAATTAAGAGAAGGATAATTTATAAGAAGTGTCAATATGCTTGTTTGTCAGGGTGGCCTCACAAGTCGAGTGTAAATTAATTAAATTCCACAAAAGTAAAGAATAAACTCTGTAGACTGGATATGGAGGACACTAGTATAGAAAAATTCACTTCTTAAAGTTCCGTCTCATGGGTAAACACGGTAAAATCAAACATCCGGAGGTAATAGCGACATTCCCAGCTGTGTATCAATTTTCTTGCTTCTCCAAGACCAATGAAAGAGAAACTAACAAAAACAACCATTTTCTGACTTTTCTGATGTCGCATACTTTGTGAATATGTATAGAGACAAATATTATACCAGTGGGCTGGAAGGAGCATAAAAAAACGTATGGTAGAGAAGGGAAATTCGAAATGATTTTCAGGTAACAATAAAAAGACCTTCATACTCCTATATTTGAAACTTACTTGTGATAATTTGTCTACATTTGCGTGATTGGGATTTGAAGATTTTCCATTGGAGGGAGTTATTAATCACTAATTCCGTAATAAATATGTTTAAACTTCAGCAGAAAATTAAAATTTGAAATGCATTAAAAATCTTAAGTACAAGCTTTTAAATAATATATGTTTTAAACAGATGCATACATCACAGAAGATATATGAACAACAGAAAGATGCATCTGGTAATAAAATTTTTTAATTGATACAAAATAAGTCTGTGAGTTATTTCGGAATTCTTATATTGAAGATATGAATGATGGACCTTAAAAATATATTCAATTCGGTTTTTAAATTAATGTCCTTTTAATCATTCTTTTTAGTACAGTCCTACAAATTCCCCACATAACGACAGATAATTCACCTCTTCGGCACATTTAAACCTAAGAAAAAAAAACGTTACAAAACTTTCCTTCTCACAGCAATTTATTTGTTTACACTATTGACACACACCAGACAGCTCAATCAAAAAGTGTGTCAGCAATATCTCGAATTTCCCCCAATTACCTCCAATCCACGACCTCCATCCATCACAAGATTCGAATTTTAACACTAAAATAAAACAAACATTCCCCCATCAAAGAACATTCCACAGAATTATTACGAGATAATTATTTGTCTCACAGGCGTCCCACGCTCACTTTTTTTTGTATATTATGTATACCTGCCCGCTTATCAGATGAAGTTTCGGGATCGACGATTGTTTGCAGAAGTTTTTTTTTTCTGGCCTCCATTCTGGCTTCTATCTACCCCCTCGACCATTAATCTTGGCCAGAAACCAGGTGCGCGAGGTGCTCTCCGCACCTCAACAACAAAATGGATTTCCTTTTCGGCGCCGCCGTGCTTCTTTAATTCGATCCTTTAATTGCTTCCCGGCTTAATGACCCACATTGCGAAGGGTTTTTTGTTCTTAGCTAGGACTTTCCCAAGAGCCTTCTATAAACTAATTAAAATATTAGTTAGGGAGGCACGATCGCCCTTGAAGCGTGGGGGAAATCGTTTGCCGGGCACGATTTTTCGGATGATTCTTTTAGAATTTTTTTTTTTCACTCGAGAAAGTTGGGAATTCGGTTGCTTCGGTTTACGCTTTCGGTCTGTTTCCCGTTTTTCACTTCTGGGTTATTAATCTGTTAGGAAGGTAAACATGTGTGTAATGTATTTCGAACGGCCTTTCTTTTCTCCAAATTAGTTTTTTTTCTTTTTCTCCGCCTTGAAGGGAAATGAAGCAAAAATCCATCTGGAGGAACGATTCTTTTATGCGTTTTATCAGATCCAGGGTGATTTTTTTGACAGGTGTAGATGTAAACGTAACAAACGAGTGTTTGCAGTAAATACTATGTTTAAAAAAATCCATATAATTAGCCTTTTTTTATAGGGTACTTTACTAAGATATGGTATGTATGAAAGAATAAGCTTTTCTTTTAATATACAAACAATATTCAAATATGACTACCTGACCACGGCTTACTAGATTCTATACAGGCTAGCCGAGATACGGAAATCATTAAAAATGTAGATGGCAAAAGATGACATCTGGCAAAGTACTAAATACTTATGGTACGTTTTTATAGAGGGTATGGGGCGATCCCAGTGGGAAAAGTTGTCAAATGGTTTTCATTATTCAAAACTCGGCTAGCCTGTATAGTATTATCTAGTAAGCCGTGACCTGGCTAACCTGATATTCACTGAATGACCTAAGTATAGGTACCGGTACCTCTCTTAAGAGAAAAATATATCACAAATTTACAACTTTAATTTAATAACACATTACTCGGCTGATAATGCCACGAAAGGTTACTGTTCTGGGCACCATTATTTCCGGAAATAGATCATTGGGAAAGGGGATCAAATGCCAAAAAAGTACGTCCAATGGTTTTTCAAGTGTAAAACCTTTTTTAATATGACAACCAAATACAAACCTGAAAAATTAATGCATAAATAAACTGGTAAATTTATTTGTTTAATATAAATAGAAACTATTTTTGTTTTCATTTATTTAAAAAATAACGAGATAATAAAAATATAAATTAAAAATATACAGAGAGCTACGTTTTAATATGTCTATAACCCTAAGAAAAATATTCAGTCCATTTAAGAGTATGATGAGTGCAACCGTCAAGTCAGCTTAAAAACAAAAACCCCAAAAAGTTCGTTAAAAAAAAGAAGTAAAGGGGAGGGAAAAAACTTCGACTTCTTCCCAGAACAAAGAGAAAGAAGACCAAATGATACAAGTTGGAAACAAAATCCCAAATTCCTGCCTTTCTCTCCAAAAAACCCATCAGCGATAACGACAGCAGGAAACTAATGAATAAAACGAAGGGAGAAGACGGACTATTTCCACCCCCTCTGACCAGTGGAGCGTGCTGGGCCTATTCCGAGAAAGGAAAACATCCATCCAAAAAAAAAGAGAGAAAGAGAGAGAAAAAACTCTCTATTTGCTCTCTCCCAATTTCGACCTTTGTTTCTGCACTTTATATACAGCGCGATTAGCACAGCAGCTTCGCTTGCTGTTTGCTGTGAGAGCTTCGCCTTCTCTGCAGCAAAACGCTGTACGGCAAACGTAGAGTGATATCAGGTAGAGAGTGCACTTCAAATGCAGTCTTGCGTGGTCCAAATAGGGAATTGTGTGGTAAACAGAAATAAGCAACATGAGACAAAAATGTTTCTAAAAGTATTCTATTTTTGAGAGGGACATGTCCCCTCGTGATTGCCACCCGTGCCCTCCAGCAACATAAGGGGCATCCATTTATTACTTAAGATGGTTCTTTGTTCCAAAATTCGGTCCTACTCGAGAGAACATGCACATTTGCACACTTACAACAATGCAACAATTATAATAATGGAATTCATGAAGACAAGAGGATTTAGGCGAAGCAAATGTTACACAATCAACGATCTAGTAAAAAAACGATTAAAAATCCTTAAAAAATCGGACATTCATCGACAATTTGGCCAATATTGTCACAATACTGGTCTTGGTCTTGTATCAGGATGGAACAAGATCAAGAACCTATGGTTATTGTAACAATTGTTCTGAAAATATTTTTCAGCCCAGTCACAGTGGTTGAACTGCAGCAGACAAGTGAGCTCCCACAAAAAGATCTACATTAAGAAAGATGCCTCCAAACTGCAAATGGTACCGTAACTTCAATTCATGGACACGACTACCCTGGTCCTGAGCTACCTGTGCTAAGGTAAGAAGGCCGATGTTCGGTCTATATAGCTCCTCACTGCGCGGGCCGGACACGGTATTGCACTCAGGAGGCGAGGCCCTGGCATCGATGCATCACAGAGATCGATGGCCGGGTCCATTCGCTGTGGGCCCCGCGAGAAACTCCATCCATTTGCCCCGCACTAAGCATTGTTTGGGCCCGCCAGGTTCTTTATGGCACGGCAGCGGAAATTGAATCGGGTTCGCTGCTTATCGCCCGTTTGAGCTACGAGCTGCACTTTCGAGGAAGGTGAGTTGTTTTTTCCCGGTTTTCCTCTCTCTCCGGGGAATGGTCCGGATAATCTTGAGTTCCCCATCTTTAGAGCAGGACGTTTTTCTTGGTGACGGTTTTTGGAAATTGTATGTATATCGGAATGCGTTTTTCTTCATATTCGATGAGGAGACGACATACGATCTTATTCTGTTTAAACAGAATTACTGAGGTTCACATAAATTGTCGCTTAAGGCGCTTTTAGTTGAATTTTTTAGAAGACATAAACACCTCTCTTTTATTTTTTCTATGGATTGAAGGATAACAAAACTAGGGATGGTAGGGGTTCCAGACACCGGTTTATTTAAGATGATCAGACGTCACATATGGAATAAAGATTGACGAAGAACGAACTCAAGATGGCTGTGCTGTGTCTTAAACGACAAATGCACTGCACTATTTAAGTTACTTAAAAAAGTTTTAAAAAAGTGAAATAAGAACTTATTGGTTGGACCATTTTTGAACATCAAAATATTCTTATCATAGAATTCATTCAAGTTTTACAATAAAATTTTATTTGACAGGAAAATAACGATCTTACGTAAGACCTACAGATATGTTGTTTACTATCCTCCATCTTCTCCTTTTATTTCTCAAAAAAAAAAAGTTTTAATCTTATTCCCAATGGAGTTTTATTTTTTAGGACCCCCTAAATAAAGTTGATACTAAAAGAATAGAAAGTCTTCTTTGAGATGAAGCTGTGTGCATAGTGTGTGTATTGCCAAGAGTACTACTTAGAACTATAGTACTACGTTAGTAAAAAAAGGAAAAGGTATTCATGTAGTATGTGGCCGACTACTTTAAGTTAGTTGGACGGCTATAAAATTGGTTGATGAAGTGTTGGTTGGTTTCTTGGTGCTGGTTGACTGCTTGACAAAGTGCAGTATAATTGGTCAATTTTAGTGTTGCTATTTAACAAAAATCAAACTGCTGAAAGTGGTAGGCCGCATAACAACACCAATCCCAAAAAAGTATAGAAAACTAAAATAAAAGTACGCGTTTTGCACTAGCATCGCACAAAAAACCTAAAAATAAAACTTTTCAAAGTAACACGCTTGAATACTGAATAAAAGCAAACAAATTTGTCTTAAAGGGTTCGGCGGATGTAAGATAAACACAAACTAAACATCCAAGTTAAATTCACACAATTCAAAACTTTTCTTTAAACTCCACTCAAATGGAAACTTTCACCAGAATCGGTCAATTGAATTCAAACGAAACGCACTCTCTGTATAAAAAAACCAACTTCGGAAAAAAACTTATCTGAAACAAAGTACCCCGGCATCCGACTTCCTGCAGCGTACACGTCCATTCCCTGGAACGCCGCATAAAAAGAGTGTGAATCACCCCTTTCTCTCGTCTGCCAGGTAGAGGGACGGAGATAACCCCACCCCGGACGGCGCAAAAACCAATAAACCGGCATTTTGCGAACTGACGTGTGAAGGAAGACTTAAAACTGGTCATTAAGAATCCATTTAAAAGTAGAAAGTGCTAAATGGAATTCGAGAGAAAAAATAGGAAGGGAAAAAAGGTGTCGGCAGGAAAAAAAAACGCAGTGCCAGCAAACGACGTGTCGGGTGAGAGAAAGAAAAAAAAACAGTTTAGGGCTTCTTTTGTACTGGAACAGCTTTTTTTCTCTGATGGTGTTGATGTAACGAAGGGATATCAGTTTGTTTCAACAGTGAGCGATATGAAACTTGATGGTGCTCTGACTTTCCCGAATCTGTGAGAATCCTTTTTTTTTCTTCTCCAGTTTTCTGTTGGGAGAAAAAAAGGATAAATGTCGGGTTCGTTAGCAACCCTAATTAGAAGGCTCCTAATTTCATAACGAGGAAGAAAGTAATTAGTTCGGCAAATAAAGAAATCTAGAGGGAACCCAATGATTTGAATTGGTTTTAAGTCTAATTCAATATATTAGGTTAAAATACTTCCATTTTAACTAGTGCATGGGGTTGAAAAAATACTGAACTCATTCACTTCTTTAGTGGATAATCATATTACTGATTTTAAAAAACGCATGAAAATAATTTTTTGAATCACTCTTGTTGTGGTTAAGATCTTAAAGAAAAAAACATAGTCGAAATCACTTTAAATATTATTATTAATAATATAATAATCATTAATTTACCATGACTGCACCTTGCAAAGATATTAAATTCATTATAGTAGGTTGATATTAGAGAAATATTGGTAAACATAGAGACCTAGTACTAAGGATTGAAAAATATTTTCTGGAATTCAACTAGATATAAGGAAGTGTTTAGTTCAGAAGGATTTTTAAGAAACTACACAGTCTTTCTTATGTAGTCAATATAACCTGTTTTGATTAAGCTTAACATCCCTGTGTAATTGTACATTTGTAGTAATGAAATGAAAGAAAGTGAATATGAAAAAAAAAGTGAACAATATAAAAGTAAACGAATAGTAAATGAGAAAGTGAACGTATAAAGAGAAAATGAGAAAGTGAACGTATAAAGAGAAAATGAGAAAGTGAATGAAAAGAGAATAAGAAAGTGAATGTAAAGAAAATTAGAAAGTGGACGTATAAGGGAATTAGATAGTGAACGAATGAGGGAATGAGAAAGTGAATAAATGAGAGAATGAGAAAGTGAACGAATGAGAGATTGGAAAATTGAACGAAAAGAGAATATGAAAGTGAATGGGAAGAAAATTAGAAAGTGAACAAAGAGTGAATGAGAAAACGAATGAAAAGAGAGAACGAGTAAGTGAACAAATGAGAGAACGAGAAAGTGAACGAAGAGTGAATAAAAATAAGAAAGTGAATATAAAAGAAAATAAAAGAGATTGAATGAAATTAAATAAGAAGCGAGAGAGAATGAGAGAAAGTTTCCATCTGAACTCACTCTTAAATCGGAAACCAACAAGTTGTCAAAAGAATTTCTCTACCGCACACATTCATATCCATCTTTTCACACCAACAAATAAGAAAACAAACACATTCTTAAGAGACATTACTCAAGCATTCATCTGCAACTCGAACTTTCATTACTTAAAAAGCAATCCGGACTCAGGAAAAAGACAAATGGACGAAGACCGATCGGACGTCCGCCCCTATCCCAGCACTCTCTTCCGGGTACAGCAAGAAATGTCACCACCAGCTTGTTGATAGATGAAATACGCGCATTCATACCGATGAAAAATGCATCCGAATGGGTAAATAAACATCCATAATCAGGGCTGGACAAACCAGCAGTGGTCAAATTATTGGTTGTGAATCTCGGGGTATGTATAAGTAATGGGATAGGGATTTTTTCCATAAATTAAATGTGTGTGGCGCATATTGAAATGCATGCGGCCGAACTTGGCTTGTTATGCGCCTGAATAAATATATTTAATAACATGCATTAAAAACTGGTGATTGCTAGCGATTCAGTTTCGGCAAACGGTAATTTTTCAATTCGATTTATGAGGTTTTACAAATTGGATTAATTCAAAGTCATCCCTACAACATTCGGACTGGTGGAAAAACTGCATAATGAGTGTATGTAGAAGTCTGAATGAATATCAAGAACAAAATACGGTATTTTTGTTGCCTCACCTTAAAAATCATCCATTACTATATACATCAGACGAAGAATGAAGGTATGCTTAAATGTGTTGCTAAAGCATTAGCTCAATTAATATACCGAGTAATTATGATTTGTCTTTTCTTCCCTGTAATTATACACACAGATCTGGTGATAAACTTCTGTTTAATGTCAGATAACTATTGGTCAGCAACTCACCAATTCATTATCTGATTGCAAAAGATTAAGTGTCACCAGTTGAATGACCCTCATTATGTTCCACAACTTCAGAAGCTATTTTTGTTAACTAATATAATCTTCTTCTTTGAGCTGAAGTAAAGATACAAATTAAAGTAGTAATTCAGATAAAATCCAAGGTAGTACCTTATATCAAAACGCGATATTTTCACTATCGAACTTGCCATTGGAGAGCAAATATTTAAAGCTGAATAGTAAATTTTATCTTTTTAAAATGTTGTGCTGGAGAATAAAATTTTTAGTTTGGTTAGTAAACTGAAGTTTCATGCCCTACTCCTACTCTTCATCACATCATGTATTGAGATGAGATTATAAGGTTATCATCTTTAAAAACCGAGTTAGTGTGTTTTTATTTTTCCTTTTCGAAAGAATTGTGAGTGAAATATCACAAGTGTACCTTTTCTTGTACCCAAACATTAAAAATAAATCTTTATAAGATAAACGAGTGGATGAGTCAAGAGATAGTACAATAAGTGACAGTGTAATAAAAGTTTAAGTATAAACGGAATATCGCCAAAACTTATAGATGACAGGCGAAATTCCGCAATGCCCGCAATAAAACAATGGAAACCGAATTTTCTCTGGAATACGAAACTTTGTCATTTTTTGCATCGTCACTTGTTCCTCTCGGCTTCTCACACACTCAAAAATAGTAAACAAAACATCATTTAGGCTTTAAACACTTTAAAGAGACATAAAAAGTATCAAAACACCAATAATGCCTCATTGAAAACTAAAAAAAAAAAAAAAAACTTAAACTGCTCTACCATTGAAGTATAAAGTATTATACCTCGAATGCGTAACCTACCGATTCCCCTAATGTGGATAAATTCACCACACTAAAAAAAAAAGAACTGCATGAGAATCGAGCCGAAAGATTCCACACTCCGACAGCAACGCAACCGTATCCTAATCGCTACCGAATTTAACAGTGAGATAATGGCAAGAAGGGCTATCTGTGTTCGATACTAAGTACCATCATCACGAGGCAAGAACGGAAAGAAGACAAAAAAGAGGATCTCTGCAGTAGTAATGGCATAGGTAAACGATACCATTGAAGAAGCACAGTGAAAAACTGACGGACAAGCATCATGCAAACAGTTTTTCAATCGATATGATACCGCGCGAAGAATCGATAAATGGAAGAGAGGGCCTAATGATGCTTTAAGATTGTGAATATTCGCACGTAGGTGGACGATTAAGCGGTATGTTTGCTCATCGATTGCGTTTAAGTGGATACAGACGAGGGAAATCGATAGAAATACGTTTTGCGGGGGGAAATTGTTATGGGATGGACCTACTTACTTGGGCAAACATTTTGAGAGTCATTGGAAGTCTAAATGGTGAGATGATTTTGGGAAAGGGGATAAAAAAGAGAGTGAATCAATTTATGTAATGCTGCTGTAATGCAATACAAAGTGTGAGAGCTTAGCTCATTATTACAGAAATACCCATCAATCAGAATTTAAATACCGTGAATACAGACCGTTTAGCAGCGCATGCATTCAGTATGCAATAATGGCCGCCTAAACTGTCCACACCAGAATCTATTAAAAACAGTATTAAAACTTAGGAAAATATATCCTTTCATTTTAAATATTTATTTGAAATTATAATAGGGTAATAAGAAGCTTTAAGCCTAAAAAATAAGCCAACAGTTTTGCATAAAATGCAAAATTCTGTTCCTCAAAAATTTTGAGTTCAAAGAAGTGAAAGGACATAAAAAGATTAACTTGTTCCGAATAAATATTTGTTGAGTTGGAAGTAGTGGTATTCAATGCATTATGCATTCATATTTAATTAATAAAATTAGAAATACTAATAGAAATTTTATTTTACAATAATAATTTATTCTTTACTAATAACGATTCCATCAATGCAACAAGCTATTATTATACTATAAGATAGATTTAAGTATGAAAATTACCAACAAGGATTATATTTGGCGTTATATACCCATTGGGCAACAGCAGTTTCTAAGATATGCCAATTCGAATGCCATTTAATTTAAAAATATAGTTCAGATTATACCTTTATACTGGATTAGATTTTACTCAAATTAAGAGTTGTGAATTTTATCACCATACAAATTATAAAAAAAATTATTAAGTTAAATTACCATGAAATTATTGCAGTACAAAATAAATACGTCTGTGAGACATTGCATCGCCACTCACAAGAAAAAAATCAAATCGCACTTTACAACAAGAGCTAT
The DNA here is from genome assembly GCA_963680715.1 of Tetragnatha montana. NCBI lineage: Eukaryota > Metazoa > Arthropoda > Arachnida > Araneae > Tetragnathidae > Tetragnatha > Tetragnatha montana. Next base: position 43,202,273 of record OY796681.1, on the reverse strand, counting down.
ATCATATCAGCTTCATGTCCCCACCATTAATTACAGTCGCATACTGATATATTGCGATCACTCTGAACACGAGTAAGGTGGTCCCGTTCACAACAACAAGAAAGCATGACTTATGGGCCGACCAAGCCGGAGTGGAGTAAAACATAGGCGAGGTCACCATTCTGCCTGTCGCTATAAATCCAGCATTTAAGTTCGTGTTTACGATCGACAATTCGTAAATACGTGGGTTCCATCCGCCGGTGCTTTTGATGTCTGATACCATCTGCTTGTTTCGAGGGAAATTAACGAAAAGGGAGTTTATTTATGTGGTTTCGTTTAATATAATAGTAGGGAGATGACACTGGTTTGGAGACAATGACAGAGTGTGTGACTCTCGTGCCAAGTGGTTTGGGTGATGTCCGACAGTTTGGATTTACCTTCTGGGATTTTAGTGTCATGTAATGTGTCCCACATTATGATTTCTGCTGTTTGTAACTATGAATTATTCAAACTAAATGGGGAAATGTTTTTATGCTTTAGCGGTAATTATAATGGAGTAATATTAGTTATTTTTTTGTTTTAGTGTTGGAAGTTTGAATTCGATTAAGTAAGTGGCTGGGTTGTCATAGTTGGGAGGTAATCTGTTAGAGCAGTGTTTCCCAACCTTTTACTGTCCAAGTCCATGCCCCACCAAAGCCTTTCTGAATTTTCCATGCCCCCATGTCCTTTATTTTTTTCGAAAATCCTTCTTGAAGGCCCTACTTGGGGGCAATTCGGTTAAAAATTTTCGAATTGCCCCCCTAGAAATTCATATTGCCCCTCCGGTGGAGCGTGCACCACACGTTGGGAAACACTGTGTTAGTGTTAGAGTATAACTTCTTTGAGTGGGCACCGCTTTATAACGACCGAAGGCACCGATTTCTCCCCTTATTCCCTAAAATGTTAAAATACTTTACAAACAACCAGGTAAACCTCGCTTAGGGACCATTTCTCTGTTCACAGAAAATTGTCCTGCTGTTGAACAAAATTTTGAACTTAGAGACTATGATAAAATAAATTAATTATTCTTTGAATTTAAGATAATTTATAAATTCAATTTTGACCTAAAATATATCCTAAATTAATATAAAATTTTTTATCTAGTGTTCCTTAAACATATCTCTGCATTTGTTTCGTAATTTTCCATCCACTAATTGTTGCGTTTTAGGAGATTGATACGCACAAAGCTAGTGCTTTAGATAATATGGTAACTTTTTTTAATAAAGGGGAGGATTGAATGAGAATCAACACAAGTTATTTCAACATTAAACCTTCCAATCAATCAGAGCAGTTTAGAATAATAGCATTTCCACCTCTCACCGTTCAACTGGAATCTCATCATACGGGGGGACAAACAGCAGAAAAGCAACCACTATCCAAACAAACCCCTCCTCCATTCCAAAACCACCGATCGGGGCTCCCACATTCAAATTCGAGTGGGTCTTAAACCCCAGCTTAAAGCAAGCCGCACCGGCAGAAGCGAGTGCTAATCAAACTAATCGCACGGCGGATGATAATAATAAGAATGGGTACTAAGCACCCTTGGAAATGAGGGGGTAACTCCCCCGATGATGGGAGTTTAGTCAGAGGGGGGTAATCCACCCCGGATATATTCCGAAAAGCCCTTTCACTTTAGAATAAAAATCCCGACAGATTAAAGGAGGAGGGCGTTCGCAAAAATTGAGACGTGGGCGAAGAAAAAAGAGTTCTCGTCGTGCGAAGTCACGTTCGGAAGAGGTGATGAGCCTTTTCTTTGGGGGTAATCCTTTTGAATGGGGGAGAGAGCAGTGCTCGTTAAGGGGAGGGTATTTAATAAAGTGGCTATGAGTGAAGTGAGTATTTTTTTTGGAGGAGGGAGGTGTTATAAAATTGGGTTTCTTTTACCACGATCGGGCTCTTCTCCGGGTTTGTATGTCGAGGTTTGGAAAAAGTTACCTCTCTAAATGCTAATTAAGTGAAAATTATGCTTCATTAAGGAGGGGGTTAAATGGCTTCACTTTAAGAGGGATTATGAGAGAGTATATGGAGGGGGATGATGTATTGGCTGTGAATTTTTTTTTAAGTTGATAAAGGCCTGTAAAATTTGGGTCGTGTTATGATTTTGCAATGTAGCGGGGATTACAGACACCACTAATATAGTCATCACTGTTGATTCAGGCATTACTTTCTTCGCACAAGGCTCATTCCCATTGGTAGCGCGAAGCTAACTGTTTTAAATGTTGACTGACAAATCAGATAAGTGATCCCTATATTTCGTTAAATCATTATATTGCTATTATTATTATTATTATTATTGGACCATTATATGACTTGTCTGTTTCGTAGTAGTCACATTAACATCGCTTTACCAATGGAAAATAACTCTTGAAGTTGTTTTACTTTGTAAGGTGTTTGCACAGGCGCGGATACGGATACAGGGGGGGGCCCTCTGGACAGTGTCCCCCTTGGACCCCAAAACAGTAATCAAAATGAATAAAACCCTACTTTTACAGGTCAAATTTCAAATTTTTTTTCTAGGGGAGGACATCCATCCATACCCCACAGCAATACCAAAATTGGATCTTGAGTGATACTTTTTTACTCCAACATTTTGACATTTTTCTCAAAAGGTAAAGATGATGGTCTGGAAAAGTGCCCCCCCCCCCCTTGGAGCCGTGCTGGATCCGCGCCTGTGTTTGTATTCCTTTAGACCAGTGTTCTACGATAAAAAAAAATAAATGGTATCGTTTCTAGGAGATTCCACAACTGAACCTCTGACGGTCACGAGTCATTCGCAATCGATTTTTTATCACATTCCCCCCCCCCCCAGTTGATAAAAAATCAACCTAAAGGATGATCTTCACATTCCAATACATCACTCCGTTCAACCCCACGGATCAACCGAAACGACAAACATCATTCCGCTCGCGCCAAGATGGTCATCACCCCAACATCAGCAAACCAAAACAACCAAAAAAAAAGACCCATCAACCAAAGACATTTCACCCCCCCCCTCTAAAAACCGACTCAATTGTTGTCCTCTTCCACTCACTTTGCTTCACAGGTAGGTACATCCGCCTTCCTCCTTCTGACAAGCCCATTGCCCAACGAGCAGCAGGTGGTTTAACCTGCCTTAACCCCTCCAACTCCCCTTTAAAAAAGTCGGTCTCTCTCTAATATAATTGAAGCAGCAGCAATAAGCTTCATCATTTCCGCCGAGGCGCCGCCGGTGGACGACTCGGGAACCATCATCTCTCTCACAGACGATGCGTCTCTTTGCCAACAACAATGAGATGAAGAGAAAATCCCAGAGCATTTTCGTTCTTTTGGCGGACGACAATAATAAAAAGGACGGAGCCTCCCTTGACTTCTTCCTCATCCCTTGTGACGGCGCTACTAAGCCACTTAGCAAAACATTAGGAGGAATAATCGGAGTACAAAAAAAAGCCGGACACGCGGAAACGGGGATTCCCGAGTAAACAAAAGAGTGCCCTTTTTATGGCCACACTCCTCTAGAGGGAAATGCATCATTCTTTTCCTTCCATTTGATAGATATAAAAAATATATATCGAGGGAACTTCCGTTGCTGTTGGGCTGTCTTAAAAGCATTTTCCAATTACAATAACTGTGGTCTTGTAGTTTCTGTTTGTCTATCTATTTGGAGAAGGCAATTCCCAGTTGTTGTTTTTGTAGGGTGACCAACTTTTTATGAAGTTCTGTGAATAAGCCGTTATTTATTACAACTTAAGAGAAATGGTTTTAGGGGTTTTCTCCTTTTTATGCGACCCCAACAAAGTAAAATTTTTTTCCTTCAAGAATTGTTGATCGTAGTACATAAAAAGTTTTCCCCACAATAAAAATATGCTGTGTGATATGAGTTAGTCCACTTTGTGGAAATTTATTTTGTATGGTCTTTTATTTGGGTAAAATACACGGCACTTACTATTAAAAGTATACTTTTCAAAAATTGTAAAAACTTGTAAATGCATTTAAAAATGCAGTCAAAACAAAGGTTCAAAGATTAATAAAAAAAACATTTTGGAAATATGAATTAAAACCTTTCGAAGTGTTAGTGTTTCAAACTGCATGAACCCATGTAAAAAACGACGTTAAAAAGGAAAAAGAAGTTCAAAAACCTAACCCAAATTTTAAAAGGGTTAAAAATATTTTTATAAACTTAAATAGGCATGTCTTTAATGTGAATTCTTAATATTTTTTCTTTTTGTATAACAACTTGAGATAAAATGGAATACTGACCAAAAGATGACTCTTAATTAATAAAGACCTCGAAATTTATGGTAATGCATCAAAAAGTCAGTCTTCACCCAAAAATATTCATTAAACTGGTTTTTTTAAAAACTGAATGAAGATGTTCGGTCACAATAATAATGAGAAGTCGATACTATTAAGTGCCCATCACCAAAGTAAACAGCGATGGCACGCAACCAGAAGTTCCCCGGTCTCATTAACCGGCACTTATAAAGCTCAATTACGATCAGTCTTATTAAAAATAAAAACGCCAGAGCCATCAACATGAGGAGTGTGGGCGAGAACTGCAAACAAAGGTGCGCCGTCCACTAACTACACCGGCCCCGCACAAAAAGGCTCATCTCCCACAAAAACTAGAGAGGTGGTAGATACAGAGGGAGCTTTGAACATCTGCCCACTTTGTAGAAAGAGTGGTCATCATATCTCTTCCACTCCTACGCCTACGGTTAGAGCACCTCTAGAGACAAAATTGCTTCGATGGTGTGATAAAATCTTACATTTAGTAATAACCAGTCTGTGTTCTTATTTGATAAGAATACTTTTACTATAAGTTGTTCTTATCTGGCAACCTTACGTTCAATAAAGCCATAAATTGTTCCCCAGCCCAGTTCCAATCACCTACTCATGTGATATTTACATCTAGTCTATGCTATTATACACTACTAATACAATTAGTAATGTTACTACAGTTGGTGTTGGAGATTTAATTTTTGCTTCGTATTGGCATATCCGAAATCATTCAACATTCAGGAAACCACGCACCAAGTAAGATGCAACTGCCAAGCCTCGCCAACTTCATTTTCAACTTTGATCACTCCAACAAGGATTTTTTCCCGTAAATTAATGCTTTAAAAACGAATCTGAAATAGATAAAATCTAACAAGAGGTTCATATTACATAATGTGGATAATTTTCCATGAAAATTTTCCCCATATCCAACTAAAAAATGAAGTTCGAAGTCGTTCCTTCCCAATACGAGGTGCTTCAAAATCTTTCCAAATAAAAAAAAATAACTGGGACTTGGGTAGATTTAGGAGAACTCAGGGGTCAAGCTAGAAAATACGTTTTTTGGGGGGATGCTGTTTTGATTGCTTTTAAAATCCTTAACCATTAAATAAATTAAATATCCTGGAAAAGTTCGGGACGACCCCCCTTAAATCCGCCCATGAACTGGAAGGAAGAGTTTTTTTTCACTGATTGGCATTGTTTTTGTCATGTTGGAAACTGCCCGCCTCTTTTTCTGGGGGAGAGAGATATTTTTCTACATGAGAATCCACCCACCAAAGAGATTTCTCCCCACGTTTCTCATCCCCATTAACCATTTCAGCACATGCAGAGTATCCCTTCCAAAGCTACCTCTACAACACAATCCCTCTACTCTCATCTCCCACCAAAACCCACCCCATCACTCCACACCTAGAAGCAAAAAGAAAACAAAACCGGCTGACCAGAAAGAAGAGAAGGGGCACCAAATCGCCATTCCGGTCACGGGCACCTATAAATCGGGTTTGATCTACGGCGGAATCCGACTGTCCGAGACCGAAAGGGTTACTTCTTCTATCCCTGATAATTACTCCTGAATCTATCTTGACCCTGATGTCCAGAGGGACCGGGGGAGTGCTGAGGATTTTTTTTCAAAGATAAATATCCCTTCTCCGTTCCATTAAGGTTCGGTAATGGAGCTTCTCTGCTCTTTGGGAGAAACAATGAATGGGAGCGTTCCTTGGTGTCAGGGGTATTTAACCCGGGCTAAACGGGACGTTAAAATGGGATTTCTCGTCTGGAAGAGTTCATTCTCCTTCGGCGAGGGTGAAGAGCGGATAAAGTGCCGAGATGGTAGTGTCCGATTGTGCATGAAAACTCATGCTGGTATTTATCTTCGGCGACCTTTAGGAACTATAGTGAAGCACAACTACCCCATCCCATTTAATTTTCTTCGGAGGAATTCTATAACTATTATGCTGCACTGCTCTGTAAGGGAGAAATTTCTCAATGGCATTGAAAACGTTTTACAAGAAACATGCTATTAAGAAAAAACTTGAACGTCATACAATTTATTAAAATTTGTTGATGACTATAATGGAGATAAATCTATTCCAGCAAAAAAAAAAAAAAGAAAAGAAAAAGAAAAAAAAAAACCAAGTGATGATCCTTGTAACATATCACTGTCACATATCCCTCTCAGAAGGTTAAACATACCAATATAAAACTATTGTACTTTTGAATGAAAATTCTTTATATAAATAACATTTTTGAAGTAGTTAGGAGCTTTAATGCGTAGTTATAATGCTGAAAAAATTATACTGATGCAATATTTATAAAAAATTCTAAGGGTTTTCTCCATAAAGATGCTTCTAAAATCCTGATGTCCACCCCATAAGTCACACTTGGATCCGCCCTTAACTGCCTTAACGCCAACCCAAGTTCAAATAACAGGGTGTATGGTCCGGACTAAACTTATACAAAAGTAAAGGCTTAGAATACTTTTAGTTCGGATGGTGGACACCCTGCATTCTTTTTATAGAATAAATCTAACAAAAATAAGATAATTTATTATAAATAACACAAGCCATTGACGAAACTTCATTTGCATGTGTACGGTGCCTGAACACCATTAACATACAAGTATATTAGTTTATAGTTGAATTGAAGACTAATATCCCAGAGAAAAGGATGGAGTATGGTTCTCATAAAAACGAGTAAGTCAAAGTGTGTGAAATTTTAAACTTCGATTTCACGAGAAGGAAAATTATAAACTTACAGAGTGGTTACGATTTGTATTTGAAGACTCCACGATGTCGCGTCGAGTTTTTTGGAAAACACTAATCTTCCTTATCTATCTTTCTCAGATGCAACTCCAATGCGAAAAAAAAATACAAGTTTCTCATAATACGAACCTCAGGGAATCATGGAATCAAAGAACCCCAAAACACATGTACTGAACCCACCTCTCCAATCTAATACAACAACACCCTATAATTTCAGACACAAACTTTAATACAATATATTCAAGAGAGCCGATTCGTTTCAATAAATTCCGTACATACATACAGACTAAACAAACGAACTCCAGCGAAACAACCGCAAGTCATCTCTCTTCCCACAGTAATTTCCGAGCACAGGATTCTCCATCATGGCTGCTCTTAATTACACGTTAGGCTCATCAGTGCGGTACTTAGGCCAAGAACTATATCCTTTCCAGATAGATTTCTTGTCCGAGATAAGCATTTCATAACATTGGGGAGAGACCTCATTCGTAATGTTCAATGAAAAAAAAAATACAAACACTTGCTCTCACGATGAAAAGAAAATCATGGTCAGTCCGCGAGGGAAACCGGCGAGCGATCGTGGTGATTCCAGAGCTCGGAAACTCGCCTGGCGAGCCTCTGGGTAATTAATAAATGCCAGCGATCCTCTGCATTAAAAGGAGTTTAATCGGATGATGTGGAAGTTGCGGTTGGTGGCAGTTGCGGTCAGAGGAAAGTGCTGGTGCTTGGTGCAAAACAGAAAATGCAGGCTCTATGTATCAGGATTCATGCGCCTTATTTTATTTCATATGCCAGAAACAGAGTACTATACTAGATTGCAACTTAAGTTGACCCTACGACGTCACAAATAAACAAAGTAGTTCCCATTGCGGTGTCTGAATTTTGAGTGAAATACAGAACGTCAATTTAAAAATATGATTATTTTGTTAAACCCATGTATATATAGTGCTTTCCAATCACGATTTGCGTACCAAAACTCCTCCTATCAACCCAACAGGCTTCGTGTTTACCCATTTCTCCTTCCGCATTTGTGACGTACTGGGTTCAAGAAACGTTGCAACCAAGTATAGTGTTCTTCACAAGGTTCATGATTTGTTTACTTTGGAATCACGCAAGGTATTGGTAGAAAATACACTATGGGATGGGTTATTGTAGATAATTTTCGGATGTGTGTTTCTGATCACCACAAACTATGGGTCGTGCCACTGTCAGAGTCAATCTCAAAATAGGGAAAGAGATTCAAACTGCGATTATGAATTAAACAAGGTGGGTATTAATTTTGATTACTGGCTGTAGTGAGTGTGATCAGATCACCAATGATGAAAAAAATAAAGGAACACACTTTATAGCAACAATAACTGACGAAATTAAAATAGCTGAACTTAGGAAACTACTTGACTGAACAGCAGAACAAATTTTTAATATTTTGACTTACCCCACGCCCTGTATCTATAAGGTATATCCTGGGATATAAAATTGTATAGCAAAATACAGGAAAAGACTGTGTACTTTGGTAAAGGATCAGCTAATATCAGAAACCATGAATTTCTGAACTCACCAATGCGGGTTCTTCACGCACGTGAGGAAAGTGATTCAGACAGTGAACGAAGAAGAATGTATGTTCAGGTGTCAGATGTGCCTTGGCGATGAAATATTGATTGCTCATATAAATCAATACTAAGAAATAATAAAAAGATATAAGCTATTTTGTTTGCGGTTGAAACACCTATGATAAACTTTGTCATACTACACATTTGCTTGAAACATTGCAAACCAAATTTGAATTTCCTCTTATAAGCAACAGGGAACGTATATACCTCTACCTTTAATTTATATAAGAACCTATTCTAATAAATTTATATTTATTTTATAGAACCTACTGTTATGATATAACGGTGTAGTAATCTCCATGTCCTCTATTCGCATATGTCCTTTATTCTATATTCTAAAGGCGGATTTGTATGCAGCGATTCCAGCGATGCCTGTCTTCCTTATCGATTGATTGTAGAATCTGGTCCTGCCATTGGTTCTTGGTGCTGTGACGTAGTGGTTACGTCATCACCATTTGTAGGGAATTCATAGGAAAGCTCCGACTAAAAAAAACTCACCTATAGGTGCTCGACAGCAACGTTTCCTGATCCTATGACGGGAAGCAGAAACTGCGTAAACAGAAAGCCTGTTGGGTTGCTAGGAGGAGTTTTGGTAAGCAAATTATAGTATAAAAAAACGCTATACATGGGTTTAACAAAATAATCATATTTTCAAAATTGACATTCTTCATTTCACTCATAATTCAGACACCGCGCTGGGATCTACTTAGTTTGACGTCATAGGGGTCAGGAAACGTCGCTGTCGAGTATATACCGTAACAGTCACAAACCGCAATTGCCACTTCTTACTTACCCATTAAAAAGGGTGTGGGAGACACGACGACGACTGCGAAACTTTCTCAAATCAAACCAACCACCGAAAACGCAACAGCAAACGCAAAAAAAAAGCGGCATCGCGATGTCAACACAAGCAAAGCGAACATAATCGCTCCCATCGAATGATGGATCGTCGGAAAAATCGCAAAAAAAAACCCCCTTCGGCTATATCATCTCTCTCATTGTTTCTACACAACACACAACTACAAGACACGAGGCGAGTTAAATAACTTTTCACGAATAAAGTTCTTGCACGGGTGGTCCCTTCATAAAAAGATTTCTTTCTGTCTGTGTGGATGTAGATAGATATAGAAAAAAAAGTCGAACGGCTAAATTAATTCGGGCCAATGGGGAGCCCCGAGGGGGTCGTCACGTGGTAATTAGAATGCCGGCCACCGGGCCAGAGCCGGGGCCCCTCGTAAAAACGTCTCTGAACACACAATCGCATTCGTTTTGGTAACGAGGTAAGAATAAATCGTTTGAAAGGGATGAGAGTCCGATTTGCAAGTCCTGAGACGTGACTGAGCTCTCTGGACACTCTTTGGAAGACGGGTTTGATCACCCCTTTCGTCACGTAGTAGTATCTATTTGGATGAAGGATAAAGAGCTTCTGGAGCTCCATTCATTTAAGTATGTATGCTCAAAATACCAAAGGATCATAGGATTAAGTCCAAAACCGAGTTTTGAGATATATAAGTAATGGAATATTCATTTTATAATCACTAAATTTTTACTGGAAATTCAGGACCCTACAGAACAGTCATCGAAAAAGTAAAAAAAATATTCAAAAATATTGTAGAGTTAAAAAAAGTTGACGGACTTATTCCCTTTCTCAAAGTTTCAGCTGAAAAAATCTTAAAAACCACTTTATTGACAATTAAATTATATTTCCGCTTAGTTCACAATACAAAAGTGAAAAATAAAAAAAACTGAGGCAAAAAAAAATTCAAAAGTATCATGGAACGGAGTCGTTAAGTTAATTTAATGAATGGAGTCTAACATTTGCTGGATAAAAAAAAAGGTGAAAACACTTTCAAATTAATAGTACATTTTATTTTGTCTTAGTTTAAAGCTCAAAGAATAAGATAAAAAAGAAAAATTAACTTAAATTTCAAATTAATAATAAATATTTGCTTATAGGGACAGTTACTTTTCCCTTCCTCCCACTCATGTGTAGAGCGAAGCTTGGAGAGTTTTTTTTCAGCACAAAAAGTAAATTTGCTTTTTTTTTTTTTAACTTATTCCCTTTTTCAAACTGACAATTCAATTACATCCCACAATTTTCGAGGGATTTATTCCCCTCCCTTTCCCCAGGAGTTATCCCACATCAGTGACCCCTCTTCCCCATACGTATGTCCCATTTTACGATTAAAAAAACCCACTTAATTTAACATATAATTTCAAAAATTATTTCACCTTGCACATTTTTCTACCTTTCTACAGCATAAAAACTACAGATAACATGCCTATCGTATATAAACGAATTCAACACAGTCCACAAGTCAAATAACTGTTAGCTACATATGCAGAACTGTTAGACCTACAGGACAGTTTGGTACACTTTCCAATGAAAAATTAAAAACAACAAACAACATAAGAAAATAATCATACCTTCGAAACAACAATCTTTTATAAAACTAAAATTATATCAAGCATAAATTAGATATGTAAAAGATAAAGCTTAGAGTGCAAAGGGTTTATAAAATACCTCAATGGACCATAAAATTACGCGATATTCAATTGAAGGTATAATTTTACTCAAAAACAAAATACCTACATCCAAACCATCTTTAAAAATCCAAACAGTGCTGCACTAAGAATTCTCAAGTCCAGATAAAAAACACTGATATAGATCGATGCGATCAAATCAGGCGAAATAATCATCCCATAAAACCTCCATTACAAAAACGCAAGAAAAAAACTAGCTTCATCTTCAACTTTCCATTGTCTCTAAAAATGAAGAAACAACAATAAATCATGGGAACATTCCCAAAAAAAAAAATTACAGGCATTTATTGCTTAATGAGGGAGATGGAAACCTAAGAAATTAGCAGCACGAGGGGGGGGGAGACGACCATCAAGGGGGTGAACGAAAATCGAACCAAAAAATATCGAAACCCAGACGTCTCTACCTAAAAGACAGGCTCTTTGTTCGCGAGCTTGGGCATAAATAATAATTGTTGAGGGATTGCTCAACGGTTTTAAGGTATAGAAGCGATTCAATTTCAGGTCATTTGCTCAAGACAATCGTTCAGCGAATGAAAAAAAAAATGAGATAATTTATGGAGACTGGGGCCACAGAGGAGGGGGATGTTTGAGTAGACGGAAAAACGTGTTTTCGTCTTGTTTGGAAATGGGAAGCTACGTTGATTGATGTAGGGAATTCGAAATAATTTACACGAATTAATGGTCATAGTTGAGGGAAACTAATTGGGACATCTTTTGCTTTTTGAAAGAAAAAAAAATGTGTAGCTTTTTACGAATGTGCGGGTTCAGAGTTCGCTCAGAAGTCATGACTTGCAGAAGCTGAAATTTATGACCGAGGAACAAAATTTTGACTCAGACGGAATCTATTATGTTCGGATAACTCTTGAGGTTCATAAAATTTCAAATAAAACAAATGTAGAGGAATTTTAAAAAAGAAAACCAAAAATCCAAGCCTGTGAAGAATTTAAAACATAGTTTGTATCGAAGCACCTTACTTCAACTATGAATTTCAATTTTATTTAATTTTAGTCTGTGGAGAAACAAATTTGACTTTTATTTGAATTTCATATATTTCATTACTATTTAAAAAAAAAACTGTTCCGCTTTTGTTTTGTCGTTGATGTTTTGGAGTATACTGTTGAATAAAGCATGTTGAATTTTAATTAGTCGTAATTATTTCTGCTTCTCCACAATAAGTGATTAGTTATAACTAATGTCGCAAAAAGCACTGGGTACCTAAGTGACCAATTGTCCAACTCATACGACGCAATTTTTAAGAGTAATTATGTATGATGAAATTAAACTTAAATAAAAGCTTGACAAGTTACAAAATACATACTGCACTCGACTCCACGTTTTGTGATCATGGATGGTTATATAATGTTATCAAAATTGACCGGTCTTGATCACTTCGTATTATTTAACTTAACACAAAATGTAACATTTTAAGTGATCAATATATCGCTTAAATTATCAAAATCTGGTGAAATCCCTTAAAAAGCTCCTTTATTTCCTGTTTGAAGGCCAATTTTTATACATACAGGGTGTATCTGAAATGATGCGACAAACTTTGAGGGGTGATAGTACTCATCAAGACGAACAAGAATTGGTATAGAAAGGGGTTCGCAGATACGCCGTTAAAGAGCTAGGACCTAATGTAGTGCGAGTGCGTTTCAAAAGGCCGTTTTTAGAAGGCCTGTGTGACGAAACAAAACATAATAAAATGAAAAACATTATTGCATGAGGCACAGGAGTATCCGTACTACTTAAATCCTCGATGTGATAGAAATTGGACCACTTGCTAAACCGTGGGGTGACCTAAAACGTGCAATATTCATCTTTTATCCAAAGAATGGAGTTCCCTTAATGGTACTTAGAAAAATGATGATCGGGGAAGGAATTTTCAATGATCATACAGTTTCAATGATCAATGTATGATCATTGAAAATTCCTCCCTCGATCATCATTTTTCTAAGTACCATTACACTAATGTAAGGGAACTCCATTCTTTGGCTAAAAGATGAATATTGCACGTTTTAAAACTCACCCCACGGTTTAGCAAGTGGTCCAATTTCTATCACATTGAGGATTTAAGTAGTACGGATACTCCTGTACCTCATGCAATAATGTTTTTCATTTTATTATGCTTTGTTTCGTCACACAGGCCTTCTAAAAACGGCCTTTTGAAACGCACTCTCACTACATTAGGTCCTAGCTCTTTAACGGCGTATCTGCGACCCCCCTTTCTACACCAATTCTTGTTCGTCTTGATGAGTACTCCCTCAAAGTTTGTCGCATCATTTCAGATACACCCTGTATATAAACAAAATGAGTCATTAATTTATTACTGTTATACGTTCCACTCCCATATTTTTCTTTAAAAATGTAAAAATTGCAAAATACATACTAGGTTGTTTTAAATACTTCTATTAGGACTACATAGTTGTGAGTTGCACTGTTTGAAACTTTCTATTATCAAATCGCTTATTTTTATCAATCACATATTGTTATCATACTACTCTTGGACAAAAGGGATCGCATTAAGCGGAGTAGACCGTATTAAAAATTTATCTCAATAAAAAAAGCAACAGAACTCTTAAAAAATCAATTTGACGACGCAAACCAATCCTTTTTTAGAAACGATAAGATCCTTGAATTACAACGAAATGGTGAATGACCCACAAAGCATATGCCGAACTCCTGTATCATTCATCATGATTAAAGTATGTAAATGTTTTGATAGAGCCTCGTCTCGAAAAGAACATGGAAACCTTTTCAACCGGAGTTGTCCGATGGATCTTAGACATTCTGCATAAGTTTTTATAATGCCCGTCATAATTTTTTTGAGCGCAAGAAAACATGCACTTGAAACGATAGCCATACATAACCAGCAAAAAAATCTGACATCGGAAGAGCAGCTTCTTGAATACCCAAAGAGGTAATTGTATCACTAGATAAATGTCACTATCGGTTAACATAACTTAACGTTATATATTTCATAGTTGTTGGTCCACTTTAACTGCTTTCGAAGGTGTTTGAAATTCAAGGAGGGTTTTGGATGGAATTCTTTAAAATTAATGAGCTACATATCTCAGGACTCTTCATCACATGAAATTTTTGAGTATTTATCATCAGTCTAAAAATAGAAATGATGAGACATTGGAAATAATAGTCGTAATCCGTTTTAGGAAACGGATGCAGGTAGTCGTAGACTCTAATAAAATAAGACTGTTGATATTTATCTTAAATGATGTTTAAATGTTTTGGTAACATGACATTTAGGATACCGGATTTTTTTTCAATCCTTCGTCATCCTATAAATTTCTTTTAAATAGCTATTCCAAACAATTTTTGGTATCCTATATCCTTTAAGTCTAGAGGATACATTGAAAATAGTAAAAAATTCAATTTAATTTGATAGTGCATTTACTTTCTTACATGCCCAAATGGGCTAGTAAATATTTAGGAACGAGCTAATTTTTTTAAGTTATAAGTATGTTAAATATTTTTATAATTCTCTATGTGTAGTGCCTTCTCATTTTTACAATAATTAACTAAACAATATTAGTGTAGTAGCTAATGGTAATATTTTATTGATACTTCAGTATAGCAGATAGTCTTAATAACCATTTACCATTTTCCTAGCCAAAAAATTCTGCAAAATTGCTTCAAAGAAAAACTGAAGGAAATTGAAACACTGTCTCGCAGTTTCTTTAGAAAATCTATAGGTTTTTTTTAAAAAACACCGCTTGAAAAATCTAGGTTGGTTGCAAAACTGCTGTAGGAAAAGGAAAGGCTTTCAAGTCCTATTTCTACAAAATAACTGCACACTTCTTCAAGAAAACTCCACTCCACACATTTTTGAAGCAATTTTACAGATTTTTTTTGTCTGGGTAGTGCGACTATTCTGTATAGGTAGTTTCATAGAACTCATAAACTGCACATCACACCCAAGAAAGAGTTGATTTAGTGACCCACCCACGAAACATGTCTTCAACCGAGGTAGCAATTTCCAGATGAAAGAACCACCAATCAATCTAACGGATATGGCCACCGCCTGATGGGCCATACGAGCCTGTCCAGTACTTGATTGACCACCACCACACCAATCTCAATCTCCGCCCTAACTGCAACCACGACCCATAAGCGAAGATGCCCTCTTCCGCACTCGAGAAAGGTAAGGCATCAATATCACTCAACCTCACCTCAATACACCAGAGCCGTATATTTCATCAATCCTGAACAGAAGGCACTGATCCCGGTGGTTAACCCTAAAAACCAATCCTGATAATACCGTGCTCACATAAACACCCGGAGAACGAAACGACCATCGAGCAGACGACAGTAATTACACCCCAACGCCTGATTAGGCACCAACTCACCCCGAGTGCCATTTCGGGGGTCCAACCCTTCCGTCCAGGTGTCCCCGGCCCTTTATTGGATGGGCTTTAGCTCTGGTCATAAATCGCAGCCCCTATTAGCCGGACAATTTTCTATAGGTAAGCCCTCCCATCCCTTTGTTGGTGCTCTCCTTTATTTGAAGAGAGGGGTATCTGCAAAAAGGGTGGGATTAGCAACAAACCCAATTTGGCCGCGGTTTGTCGACTGGCCAATTAAGGGGAAGAAGGGTTTGGGACGAAAGAATGGACGTTATTGGATTCTATATAGGCGAGCCCCTCTCCTCCTGCCCCTTTAATTATGACGAAGGTCTGCTTGAGGGGGGGGAGCGACTAATTCATTTACAGCCGGGGACCTTTTACGATGTTAGTCGATATTGGAAACCACGAAAAATTTGGGGACTAAAGTGTCCTATCGAGTCTTTAATAGATTAATGTGTAACAGAGTGACTTGAGACAGATTGACGGAAATAATACTAATAATAACAAAACACAAGGGCAAAGGTTTGACGCCTATTTCAAAAACTTCGCTCAAGATCTAAGTGATTGTACAAGAATGTTACGAAAAAAAGATGTGAAGTATCCGTAAAACTTATCTCTTTTACTACGTTATATAATTTCTTTAATTATATATAATACGATAAATTGGTGTTAATGTTACACATTCATTTTTTCGGATTTTTGGGAGTGATTATTTTAGAGTCTACGTCGGGAAGAGTAATCTGTAAACTTGGGGTTTATACCATGACCATCTAGTGTCTAGATTCTAGACACATAAGGCCAGAGAACCACGAAATCTAGAGTGATGTTCTGCCTACTATTTCGCGTCATCTTCGCTTTTTGATAAATTTAATATCGATAAATCGATAAATTTAATAATGGTGTTTCCAACCGACAGTGTTCATTATCGTTCACAAGGAATCAATGCAAAGAAAGTTGGGAAGAATTTTATAGATTCAAGGGTAACAGAAATAGACCGAAGTGACAGTGTAACACCCGCAAGAAAGAAAGCTATGTCACCTCATCTTCACAACAACTCATAGCTCTTAACTATTCCAACATCACAAGAAAACCAATGCCTAAATGTTTATATCTAGTTCCATAATATCTTAATGGACGAAAATGGAGACTAGATAAAAGCCCTATCACTTCAATTAGGGTTAGGTTGTTTTCAGATTAGTCTCCTTCGCCATCACAAGATACCGAACCGTAGGAAATTGAAGTTCCCCTTGAAAGGACTCGCATGCTCTCTATCGTCACCTAATCTGATTAGATTTGTTGGATTTTGTTTACCATTACTGTCGAAGGGAAGCATCTGGTCGCACATTATCGAGATATATTAACTTCAAGAGCCGTTCTGCATAAATAAACATTGTGGTATCAAGCACAGGTTTATCATCAGTGCGACGGTACAGAACACAGGGACTGCCGACATACGACATACTCAACTTTTGTCGCCCACGTGGCTGGAATTTATATAACTGCCCTAAGAAATTGAGTGAATATCACGTGAAGCAATGAGATTCAATTTTAAAATCCATAACTATTTATACAGTTAACCTTAATATCTCGAAATCGAAGGTCCCGAAAAAACAGATAGCAAGTTTTCGAGATAGCAATTGAAAAATAGAGAAACACTTAATTTCAAGTGGGAAAATATTTTTTCCAAGATGTACTAAAGGTTTTTGAGAAATCAAAGTTCGAGATAAAGAGGGTATACTTAATGTATGAAAAAGCTGAATCATGGTTGAAGAATTTTTAGTCAGTTTGGAAAAGAATGCCTGTGTGGTTATAAATTCCTCCATGGACAGTTTTCTCTTCACCCAAGAATAAAAATATAAAATTACTTTCAAAGTATGCATGGGATAATTTTATTACCTCCTTTATTTGTATAAATAATTTACTCTTATTTTTATAAAAATTCCTGAAATAATCAATCGTTTAGTTAACCGACAGATACGTTAAACAGTAGTTTTATGAAACCCATTAGTAGAAACATAATGAGGTCTTTAGAAGCCCTGACTCTATATGTTGACCACATTAGTATGTTTCATAGTTCAAAGTAAAGAGTAAGAAAGATTACCTAAAAAATTTCGACAGCTTTCCGTGGAAGGATTTCTATTGGAGAAAAATCAGTAAGAAACACGGGAGATACACCCCTTTTCTGCTACCAAAATGACTAACGAATTAAACGTGCAAAAATCATAAATTTTCACTAGTTCAGACAGCCTTGCATACTCCCCAATTGCCTGACTTTGGGACTCTATTAAATCGACATTATAATATCTGTTGACAGTTGAAATCAATCAAAGCAATACTATCGTTAACATAGGCTACTATGATCCTCTTAATTGTCCATTATTCGATGTATCCCTGGACAAAGAAATTTTTTTATTAACAACCTAAACCACTGGGTTTCCCCACACCCAATTCAGACGCTACCTACGTATACTAACAACCACAGACATAGTTACATTATGCCCACCAGTCTACGAACGCTATTCGGCATAACCATGCCCACCATTATGAAATTGCATATGCACAGAGCCTCAATTAGTGATTCATCTAATTACGCGGCTTCCGATGGGAGGCAATTAGAGGCGACTGCTTTGAACTCGGTAACAAGGTTTGCGGTGACGGAGGTTGTAGGGTCCCGCCCCCCATCCCAATCATCGCCTTGTTTGCATTGCCGCAAGAGACCGAAACCGCGAACGATCGGAGACCGCGGTTATCGCAGTTATGACGAATGGCAAGAGAGGGAATTATTATGCATTTTGGCTGAGGGCAAGCCCGGCCTTTAGGAGAAATAAACGCCATTTGTCGGTAGTGTGCTACGTATCATTGTGGGATTTACCATCAAGGTTGTGTTGTTAACAAATGCCGAATACCCCAGTCTTTAACAGCCAATGAGAAGTCTCCAAGTCAGAGATCCTTTTTAAACTGCAACCCTCTCATTGGCTCTGAGAGATTGGGAATGCAGTTAAATATCCAGAGACATGATCATGCTCAGCAGTTTGAATACAGCATGTAAGTGACCAAGAAGTGTAATTAATGCCTATTGTCTAGTTTGCTTAAATGTTCTGGATATAAGAGGACTTGGTCTAGGTATATCTGATGCTTTTAAGATCACAGCGTTCTTGAGGGAATTTTTGACTAATAATCATTCATATGTGTGTGAAAATGGTGTAATGATAACAATACTGCAAGGATCATGAAAAAATACTGTGTTAAAGAATAGTTAATGTAGTGTATGACGCTTACTAATTCACAAGTTTGATTGGATAGGTTAAGATATCCATTGGGACCAAAAGTATACAATGCTCAAACGTCGTTTTATTGATGTGTTATCGTCGTTAACAGAGTTCATTAAATGAACAAAATGGTAGACAAAGCTTCATTCAAAAAGAAGAAAAACAGCTTTGACTTATAGAGTTTTTCTTTATACAAACTCCTGATCAGGTTTTTAAAAGAATCAATCGGGAAAACGTAATTTAAAAACTCATAAGAAAAATTAAACAATTAAAGCGATACTTTGAAGTGAGGTATTATTTTGTTACGACGAAGCCCATACAAATGTCTTCAGTAGCCAAGATGAAAGCTTGAGAAACAATTAATCGATTATTTATCTGCCTTTAAAAATAACATCCCGATGACACATAAAAAACTACTCCAGAAATTGCTTAAAAAGTCAAAGCTATGCTCATAAAGAAGAAAGCCTTTCCTTTCCAAATCACAATTTTAATGAACTATGCTCAGTGAACAATAGCGATATAAATTAACCCAAATAAAAGAAGCAATCCATACATTGATTCTCCAGAGTGCCGAAAGTTAATCGAAACAGATTAACCTCATCCTTTTTCCAATCATCATGATCAGTGCGGTAATTGCTACAAAAATTTTAACATCGATAATTTGTATTCTTTGTGTAAAGGCGGATGGCTATGGCTTGATAATTGCAGCGCGATTCAAACGATTGAGAGGATTGCTTCTATTGGTTCTTGGATGCTGTTAAGTAATAGCGTTTACCACACCAAGGACCAATGAAAGGACAGAATTCTCAATGAATGAGGGCTGGTTTACATGCAGTGACTCGATTTAGAATCTCGACCTGCCATTGGTTCTTAACGCTATGACGTAGTAGTTACGTCATCATTTCAAGGTAATTTATAGGAAAGTTTGAACCGGTCGCGTCGCTCCAATCGCTGCATGTAAACCCGCCCTTACATGCAGCGAATGCAAGCTTCCCTATAAATTCCCTTCAATGATGACGTAACTACTACGTCATAGCACTAAGAACCAATGGCAGGACCAGATTCTAAACCGATGAGGAAAGCAATAGGAAATTTTCGACCTTTCCCTACTTTTCCCCATGACTAGAATCGCTGCTTGTAAACCCACTCTGAGACGATCGCGCTGCGTTTACCGACTCATGGCCATCCGCCTTTAAAAGAAATCCAGGAGAAAAAGGGAAATTTCACAATCATCGCCATCGACAATAATTCCCATTAACCAAACACTTCACAGCTCCTTCGCACCTCACCATTAAAGAAAGAAATATGCACTATTCACCCAAGAACTTCACAGGGGGGAGGGGAACAATCTCCCCATCAGAGAAATCACAACAATTAAAATTAAACAATCAACACCTCGTTTTCCCCCACATCTGCTTGACTTTTTAGCTAGCCATCAGCAAAAACAACACCGCTGGATGATATACGGAAGCCAGGGGGTGTCGGTGCTAATTACATTCATTAACTCTAATGATCTCGCGCTCCAACGGGAAGGATCTACTGTTTTTCCCCCAGCAGAACGCGTCGGAGGGTAATAATAAATAATAACAGCAATAATAAACGCACTCGTGATATAATAACGCTAAGAGAAGGGTCCATTAAGTAAATTTGTCTTGTCACTTACAATTAAATGCCGGGACGGATCTTTGCGCCTGGAAAGGTGGTTTCTTCTACCCGACTCTCCTCAGTCGACATTAATTATGTCATTATTTCCCAAATTTCGTTATGATTCTTTAAGTGGAGGGGGTTTGGAATTTTTCGAGAGGGGACCCTTCTTTCTTTCGTAGGGAAGATTGCGAGGGGAGTGAGGAAAAAATGATGGTGCTATGGAAAGTGTTAAGGCAACTTTGTTTAAAGTGGGGGTATTTTTAACTTTGGTGCTTTTGACCATTTTGTAGTGAGGCGAATAATATCGCTTTCGGGAAAAAGAAGGGTGTTGAATTGCGGAAATTATAAGCATAATTTTGAAAGGCATTGTCGCGACAATTGCGGTCGACGACAGTAGCTTTTATGAAGAAATAGACAGCAATGAATAAGTGGCAATGGACATTGGACCGCCATGTTGTTGGCTGATTTTTATGTAGTATAATAGTTCCAAAATTTTATGCAGACATCTGATTGAATTTTTCCGTTTTTTAAAGGTATATCAAGTAAGGACGGAAAAAGTTTAAAGGAACATAGCGATTATAATAAAATTATGATACATCAAAGAACTTAGTATACAACAAAAACAGTTTTTCCAATTGAAAATTCATGTGGCAAGGTAATTTTTTATCCGAAATTTATTATTTTTGTGTGCAAATGAGATGGAAAACGATTTTGAACGTGTGGAAAATAAATGTCATTAAACACAAAAGAAAATAAAAATCCATTTTAACCTATTGTGGTTTTCCTTGTTCCATAACTAACGCTCACAACGTATACAACATTTTAACTGGGATTGAACAAAGAATAAGAAAGTTAACTATTTCCCATCTGTAAAAAAAATATTGCTCAATTTTCAGATTTAAAGATGCACAGTATTACCTCAAGAACTTATTACATTGGAACCCAGGTTTTTCAAGCTCTGTGTGACCATGGATGGATATAAGCTTACACCTACAACATTATATAGATAGCACAGAGGTATGCCGATCCCAGAACACTTTTTATACGAAGAAACGAGTTTAAGAAACCAAAAACAGCACTAAAGACCTGAAAAAAACATCCCAATTTCCAGTTTCTTCCGCAAAAAAAAATCCTGACAAGGTACATAAGATTCCACCATAAAAAACACACAGGAAGCTAATCAAAGGAATCGTGTATCACCCAAGAAACTTAACACATCGAGGGAAAGCTCGCGTGTTAAATGTAGGACTGTCATCTGTCACAGCACAACATCCAATCCTTTTTACCCTCTTTTTCTCATCATACACCCTCAGATCTAAATTAGAAATAGATTCCTTCCGCCCCTACGATCTATTTCAGTAATGATAAGTCGCTGGGTGATATTCTTAATAAGTACTACATCGAATTTGAGCGACGGGGCCATATGCTTCCCAACCAACTTCTGGGGTTACATTGGAGGGGATGGAATTCCCCTCCCCAAAAATTCCAATTGCCTTTAATTTTCGGGAAAAGAAAACGTTTGCGGAGAGGGGGCGTGGGTGTCAGCTGCTGCACCCTCGTCAGCAGTCAGTGTCAAGGGCAGCTGCAGCCCTTCGCCGTACATCGAGAGGCCCCGGAGCTTGACATCCTTTCAATTATTATTTCGAGGTGGTGATATTTTTCATTATGTCAGCGGGATCTTCATCGAACCTCTCAAACCTATACCTCTTTTTTTTTCCTCTTACTCTCTCCCGGAGTTGAGTTGAGTTGCTGTCGAGCTGCTGATGAGGAATCGTGTGACGAATATTTTTTTCTTTTATCTTATTATCGTCTGCTGCAGTGGAGTGCCGGGATAATTTAATGAAAAATGTGCGACGATTTTTTTTGCTTCGCTGAGCGAGGAGGAAATGTTTTTTTTTTTTAGTGGATATATGGAATGGAATGGAGTTTAGGTTTTATGTAGGTTTTGATGCGATTTTGAAACTTGAAACCATGAGAAGTGAAACGGGAGACGGTTTTTACGTTCTGCTAGTGTTATGTAGTAATTTTATCACCATTATCGGTAACGCGTGAATTTGAACTCAGCTGGTGAAAAGTCAAGGAGTACAAGTTACGATGTGTGTGTGATAAGAGTGTACAATGTATGGTGGGCAAAATTGTGAAAACTGAAAATTTAATTAAATAAACTTCTAGCGTTTGATATTCTGCTTCTTAACTACTTTGGAACCTTTTTTCTGCATAAAACAATTTTTACAAAACTATACATATAAAAAACAAAACTATACACTGTTCTACACCCTTTTCCATGGAATTGCGATATTACAAACAAACAATACAGGTGCTAGCAGCAACAACGAGCTAACTCCATTAGCTTTACATTGGAGTTAACTCGGTTTTGAAGAAAACGCTTCACAGGCCCCCTAAGAAATGCTGAAAAACATCGAATTAATTCTCACAGTTTTACCTTCTCTACAAGATTTGCAAAACAACAGAACTGCCAACACAAACGTGTTTCAAAGGAGAAAAAAAATCTAGACAAAAAGTCTTTGTCTTCAAGAATGCTTTGAAATAACACAGGAAAGAGGGGGATATCACCCCAGCTATTACTCCCAACACTCTTTTGAACCGAACCGCACCGAAATTAGATTGCGAAGAAGAAGTTCCTGTGTTACATAACGAACAGAGAAAAGCATTTGAGAGAGAGACCCAACGAAATCAGCTAATGACAATTCCCTTAATTCGAGGCGCTAACCGCAAACGAGACTGAAATTCCAGTCAGGTTTTATTGTTTTTTTTCTTACCTCCTCCGCAGCAAGATTTTCGGGCAAGGTTGCAGTTACGAGCCCTTATCTAATCAAGAGACCGAAAATTAAATTAGAGGTTTATACCCGGGCTAAAAGGAAAGAAAAGGGATCGAATTTCCCCTTGATGGGGGAGAGAGGGAAAACTGGAATCGTGATCGGTGTACGGCAGCGAAGGGACACAATAAGGCAAATGAAAATTCCATTTGCATCCATTCCCATTGTTGGAGGGGGGGGGAAGGAATCGAATTTCCCAGGATAGAGTAGTGTCTCAGCAGAGACGAATACGCAAATTGGGAAATTCCGCTGTAAAAAGAAGAAAATGGCACAAATTGGGATATTCGTTCATTTATTCGAAATACCGGCAAAGAGTCTGTATCTCTTGCAGTAGTCCCAATAAATCAATACGTTGAATGTTTAATAAAATGAAAAAGAGAACGATTAATTTATTATATATTTGAATTTCATGCAAGGAAATATCAACTTTTTTTTTCCAATTTTAGGTCGATAAAAATTACAACCAAAACCAACCAAATAGTAGTCAAAATAATTATCTGAAATAAAATGCTAGATAACATCTGTAAGGTGAGATCCAAGCATTGGGAGCCCCTCTGGAATTATAACATTAAACTTAATGGATATATTAATATTAGACTAATATTACAGAACTCACATCAAGCATTAATCAGCTTAAAAAGTAATTAAACAGATTTTATACTAAAAGATTCTACTTCCAAAAGATCAAAGAGCAGAGCAAAATAAGTGAAGGGTCAAATGAAGACAAAATTTAAGAAAAAAAAATGGATGTGAAATTCTAATGCATCTTATCAGAAGATTCAGGGATAGATTCATACTAC
The DNA here is from genome assembly GCA_963680715.1 of Tetragnatha montana. NCBI lineage: Eukaryota > Metazoa > Arthropoda > Arachnida > Araneae > Tetragnathidae > Tetragnatha > Tetragnatha montana. The sequence goes on along the minus strand of OY796681.1, from coordinate 43,178,174 downwards.
CAGACAAAGTAGTCAACATAGGTGATTTAAAAAATCGATTATAGAAGTAAGGAGAAAAATTGTAACTCGACATTAAAATTACTTAAATTTTAGACTTTAAATTAATTTATACTTTAAAACTACTTAACAGTATTTAAAAAAAAAAATTAATCGCTATAGCAGTAAGTATAAAAACTAAGTATAAAACCATCACATAAAAATAAAACTCGCAAGAAAACCGAATTATGAAATTGTGTTTAAAAAGAAATTGATCAATTATTGCAATTTTTTTCAAGTTTCCACCTATTCAACGCATCATAACGCAAACATAAGAAAGAGTAAAAGAACCCAAAATAACTCTGTTTACAAGACGAAACTTTAAAGTGAAATTTTTTAGTCAACCAATAAAGACGAAGCTAAGTTGCTCAAATGAAAATGGATTTTAGTTTTATTGAAAAGGAATCATTTTCCAGAAATATTTGTCCAGGATGGCTCTTGAAACCCAGAGGGGAGTGAGCAGTTAGAATCTATTTATGTATTTTGTATTTTCTAAAGATTTAAGTAAGTCTTTCATTATCAACTTCTAAGAACTATGGACTTTTTCATCTTTCTTTGAGTGTAATAATTTCCACACCTAATGTACTTGCGGACGATATTTAGCGGAATCCGAATAAATTCTCGGATATTATTCTGATGCAAATTCCTGTTATGCACACCATCTTTGAATACATAAGACAATCCCCAAAACATTGACTTTCCTTAAAAAAATGTCTACCAGAAGACCTTGTTCCAACTTCTTTCTACGAACCCAAAAAAGACCAAAATCACAAATTCCACCCCAAATCTAAACCAGCAAAAACCATCCCTGCTCACCGTTTAAGGGCAAAAGACAATGACGGATAATTCGAGCCCCCTCCCAAAAAAAACCCAACCGAACATCTCTAAACACGGGACAAAAGTCAGCAGAGTCGAGGGGTCTTTTCAAGCTCCACGGAGCACGGCCTTTGGAACAAAACAAAGGATGGAACGCATATAGAAGATGCCACGAGTTAAGCGGGGCGGAAATTGCGTTACGGACGCTGCTCAGATGGCTAAAACCTCTATGGCTAAAACGCATAGGACAGAGGGCCCCATAAGAACAAACACATGCCATTAGAGGAGACTGAAGCCTCAATCACAACGGTCATGGTTCGGAGGACGATTACACTGTAATCTCGAATTTCGATTCTGGAGAAATGTCGGAAAATCTGGGAGGAAAAAAAATGCATTAAATAAATAATAGTGAGAGAGCGGATATTCCCAGAACCAACAGGGGCTTCTGCATGCATGCCGATACGATACTTTAGCTGGCATGTCTTTTAACAATACTTTTAAGGTAAACGGGAAAATTTAACCCCTCCTCAAAAAAAAAATTATAGTTAATAAAATAAGAGGAACTATATAAATAAGGGCGAGCGTGCACGGGCGACTTTTGTCACGGTGACAAAGACAAAAACAACGTTGCTAAGGCTGTTGTTAGGGGCGGGACATATAAGCATCCAATAGAAGCATTCGCACATGACATCACTGGAGGAAAAAAACAACGTTGCTAAGGCCGTTGTTAGGTAAAGTCATGTGATTGAAAATGCTCTATTGTTTTCTAATGATATTTTTGATACTAGTAATCCTGGTCGCCGTGACTTTAATCACTCGTGCGCACCCAGCCTAATTTCCGATTTTCGGGCAAGGGGGTGGAAATATTAAGTGGAGTGTAGAATTTTTTCAAGAAACATAAGTTTTTAGTTAATTAGTAAGGCACCACAGCTTCGATACCAACCCTCTTTCAAAAAATTGTAATAAATTAAGAACTAATCATTTAATGATTTTTAAAAAACATATTGAAAGGAGGAGTTTAAATCTAACAAAGGTAAATGAAGGCATGGCCGGATTAACCATGTCGGGGCCCCTAGGCAATGCACTCTCGGGGGCCCCTTTTCTCTTACTCTTTCCTTTCTAAAATATGTTTTAAAACCACATCGTAATATTATTTATAATTATGCTTTTACTACAGTGAGAAGCAGCGGCGGATCCAGGATTTGTTTTTTTTTGGGGGGGGGCTAAGGCTAATTTTCATAATCCAATTGTATCTTCTTGGTTATCTAAATATGGAAAAGGTAGTGAATTATCCTGTTCCAACCACTAAAAGGGGGGTTTGGGGGTCCTCCCCCAGAATTTTTTTTTAAATTTAAGTAAAAAAAAACCACTTTTCATTTTGTTTTGCTACGCCTCATCCGATTTCGGATATCGATTTTATGGTAGAATTTTTGTGTTTTGACAAACTTAATATAAAACAGTTGTAATAATGGAGTTTCAAGTACTAAGGGGCTCTAGGGGTCCTCCCCTAGAAAATTTAAATAAAAAAAACACTCTTTTTCAACTCGTTTTGGTATGCCTCATCCGAATTTCGGACATAGATTTTATGGTAGAATTTTTGCGTTGTGACAAACTTATTATAAAATACAGTTGTAATAAAAGTAAAAGGGGGTCTACACAAGTACCAAGGGGGTCTGGGGGCCCTCCCCCAGAAAAAGTTTGAAAATTTGACCTTAAAATAACAGGGTTTTAACTCATTGTGGTGCATAAAATTCCATATTTTTAGTGTAAAACTTCTCATTTTTTCTTTGGAGGGGGGGGGCTCAAGCCCCCTAGCCCCCCTGGAACCGCTAGTGGTGAGAAAGCTTGTTATTCAATAACAAAGCTCATAAGCTTCATAATAAGAAGGCTCATATTCAATAATTTTTTGTTATAAAACGTTAGCTAAACCAAACCATATTCAATAAAAAAATAAAACAAATCAAAATGAACGTATTTTTTATTACAGAGCATTTATTTAAAGTACAAAAAAATTAAAAATTTACTCTTTTAACAATATGTATAGGGATAGTATGCAGTCCACGGCCATGAACAACGTCCGATACCGGATTTACTCGCAGCAGTTCAAGTTGACAGGGAACTGAAGAAAAAAACATCACCACTGTTCGCGATGTGCGGACTACAATTAAATTATGAAATTTCTTATTTTAATGAAATTTTTTTACCGTGAACCACCGGGGTTCTGTATGAACCACCAGTGCTTTAAACTATGAAAAAGTGGGGAACCGGAAGAAAGAACATTAAAAAGTCAGGAATCCTAAGTATATTAAAGAATAATTTTTTTTTCAAAACATTAGTTTTTGTTTTTTTGCATTTCTAGCATGCAAAAGATAATTTTTAAGCTAATTTATAAGGAATCTGAGAGGTCCGTTAGTGGAACCATTTTAGACGATTTTTTCATGGGCCCCTTGCTTAGGTCCGGACTTGCATAAAATTTTTTTTATTTTAACTCAAAGAAACATTTCAAGAAAAATTCTCTGTGGAATGGGTGCCCATACAAAAGGGCAAAGGGGGCCTATGTGCTGTGCAGGCCCCCCTCGCGATCCATTTTAGAAGTCACCCAAATGAGTTAAAACATTTCTCTTAAGAATAAAATTTCAGAACTTTTTCTGGGGAGGACTCTTAGACACCCACTTTTTGCTTGAAATTCCAGTATTTTATGCAAGAATTTTTGCATTAAGTACTCGTGAGGGCCCCTTTGAAATAGTTATGAACCAACCCCTCATAAAAATAGTCTAGTTACTGCTTGAAAAAAATATAAATAGTTACTTAGTACTTGCAAACATTTTTCTTGGACCCCTTCTTGAATTCAAACATATGGGCACCCACCCTCTGGGGACGGGGCCCCTAGCTGACGATGGGCCCCTAGGCAGTTGCCTACTTTGCCTATTGGATAATCCGGCCCTGAATGAAGGTCAAGAGAAAAGTCTCACAAACGCTTAAAAACACCACTAATGAGTTTTTGATTTGAGGAATGTTTTAAATGCATATTAAGCTTAGTTCACACGCACCGCGAAATGGCAAAAATATTACTCAGAGGAGATAAATGTGGTAGGAGTTTACAAAACATGATTCACTAGTGCTAGTGACGAATTTCAAACAATGGAAAGAATGAAGCTTAGGCCTGAGTAGGATGTTTACTACACGGTTGAGGTATGGTTTACTAGTGGATGATGGTAAACAATAAACATAGTAAATGAAGCTGAGGTCATGTTTCCATGAATGGATATGGACCTCTTTTCACCTTGCAGTTTCCACGTATCAACCCCCTCCGAAAGCAGCCAGTCGCCCTAAACACCATCTATCACACACTCCCCAACGAAAACCCATCAAAAATCATCGTCGGAAATCGGCGATGCCATCTCCAGATAGGTGAAAACCGTAATTACACAGTACGAAGCTTTCAAAGAGTAGTTTGCGGGAAAAAGGAGGAGGTCCCGTGGCCAACCAAAATAGTTAAGACACCCTCTCCTCTTTAACAAAAGAAAATGATGAATCGTCCCTACAGGTAAGAGCCAACGCCACGCGTCTGTGGGAGCACCGATTTTGTAGCTAAAGACGTCTTGTGAAAGAGATAACTGGAGGGTACGGTGACAGTTTCTGTCTGATTGCCGGGTGTTTTGTTCTGATACTTTTGTACTGCTGGTGACCCCGAAATGATGAATTTTACGGAGGGAATTTTTCATCATTAGTCTTTTAAACATTCCCCCTTGTCGAGTGTGTAATTGAAACATACCTGTCTTTTGACCCTCGCTGAAAGGTGTCTAATCAGGGGGATGGCGAAAGGTGGTGAGTCATGGGGTAGTTGAATTCTGGGAAGTATATCTGAAAACCTTGGATGAATATCGCATGTTCTAACTTTATAACACAAAATAATTGTCTATAACAAAAACTTTTTTCTTTTTATAATCCTCATAATTCACTTTGACCACAAAGTAACATAGTTGCAAAAATTTTAATACCTATAGAATTAAAAGGGGAGAGTGATATAAAACCTACGAATATTTTTTAATGATTTGTTAAGGGTCTCAAAGGAAGCTAACCTCAGTGGCTTATATAGAAATTTATTTCGGGGGAGTCATTATCAGGTCCTAAGCTTGATTTTTTTTTTTGCACTGGGGGAAAGGACACGAAATTATTCCTAAGCCCCCCATGCATATTTAAAGGGTTCAATATAGCTTTTCATTACGCTTTCAAGTGAGATTTGAATCATGATGAACCTTAAGTAAAAACAAAACTGTGAATAATAGAGTTCCAAGGACAAAAAGGGCAAAAATAAGCTTCCCATACAAAATGAATGACATCCTGCAGTATAAACCCCTCTGGAGGAAATTTCTGCCTATTTAAATTCTTGCAAAAACAATCTAACCCACCATGATTCACTCTCTGACTTATTTAGCATCCGTCGCGACATAACAAATTACACACACACAACAAATATCCCAGCAAATATCCCAGCAAACCAAATTAATCGGTCCCGCAAAAGGAAATCTGTGAGACCTATCCTGTTTACGCGACCAATCAAGAGAAAGGGTCTGCACGTGTCACGCGACACAGATATATATCTCCATCCCTTTTATTTAACCATTCCAACGCATTCACTCACTCACCCTTAAATGCCCTTCTCTATAAATCCGTCCAAAAGAGACAGAAATAAGGTTCTCGGATTGGATTTAATAAAATATCCCACTCCAGCGCCCTTCAGAAGTGATTCAGGCATATCCAGATATATTAAAACCTGTCGCCGAGAATGACTCAGAAAAGTGTCTCAGTGTTATTACAGTTCACCCCCCCCTCCTCCCACACGTAAGCGCTCCCCCCCCCCTCCAGGGTCCAGGGAGGATCTGTACATAATCTTTTCCCATTATCCCGCTTTTCATGATAATGAATATGGGAAGCGCCGGTGTTCAGGAATGATTAGATTCTGAGCTACTTGTGAAGTCATTTTGAGGATTTTGAATTTAAGTTTGTTGGATGCGGGTGGGTTGTGATATCACCTCTGTGCGTTTTTTAAGGTAATTGAGCTTCTTATTTACAGAGGGTTTTTATGGGGCATTGGTCGTCATATTTGTATGTTTCGTAATCCCTTAAAAGAAATGTATTTAAATTACAAACAAATTTTGAAATTTTAGTGATATCACTTTTTAAAAAATTCTTGAAAATGTGGGGTCAACAATTTATTCAAAAAAAAAATTTTGACTCAAGAAAATTTTTTAACATTATACAAATAAAGAAAACAATTAATAATGTTATTTGGGTTAAGATAGATGAAGTATATGTGGTAATATTCAAAGATAATATTCCCACCAGGGTTTATAGCATTCTGCTAAATTCAGGATTTTTTATTAATTTGAACTGAAAATCATTATTTTTATGAAGAATAGTAAAATAAAAGGTAAAAACGCTAATTGAACACAACTTGATTATCTCTTTTAAAATTAGAAAATGTAGGGCAATATAAACTGTTTTGTGACCTCAGCCCCTTGAATCTAGACACTCTTTACAAAAACTATGATTTTCTACTTGTTTAAGTTACATTGGTATTGACTGTTGACACAAGTTTTAAGAATGAATGTAGCATCAGAGGGAAAAGAAAAAAAACAAAGAAACATATATGGTTACTGTGGTGCCACCTCACAATCCAAAGAAGACAGTAACACACTTCATTTTGAAAACCTATTACAACTGACAAGATTTTACTCTGGAAAATGCTCTTTTACAGATTTTAACTTAAAAAAAAGACTGGATACTGCATTTCCTAAACATAAGAATCCTTCTTCATTCCAAACATATTAAAGAAAATGACATCTCTTTCAGTTTTCATGAATGACCAAGTTGGATATCCGCAAAATTACCTCTCAGCTTTGACGTGGAATAAAGCCATCGTACAGACAGGCAGGGAACGCCATCCCATCTCAACCACATTCGAAATTCCATAACATAAAAAGACGCAGAGACCCTCTCATGATTTCCAAATGAGAATTCAGCAGTCAAAACAACTAATTCCCAAGACACCAGAAAAAGAGACAGTAAAAACCGCACCAGAGAAAGGATATAGAGAAAGATACACTTCTTCCAACGCCATAACAGAGGACTTAAAGGCGACACAGCGGGCCTCCATTGAATAAAAAAAAATTAGATAAAACGGGAATCCAATTTCCGGAGGCGTCGCCGATACGGCGAAATGTATAATTCCGGTATTAAATTCTGAAAGGGGCTGCCCGTCAAAAATAGGCAATTGGGATGCTGCATCCCCCCCACCCTACGTGCGAGGAGGACAGAAAATGGGCCCAATTTGTCATAAGAGCAGCCGGATCCATTCTTCTGAGAGGGGGGGTGGATGTGGCTTTTCGCCGATAAGAGGGGCGGTGGGTAGGTGGATTCGTGTCCCCTTTGCACCACCTTGGGTTTATTTATTCCGAAATGACCGCTGGGGGGGGAGGAGGAGGAACGTGAGTCAGAGGGTTCATTGTTGAGGTGTAGGAGTCATCCACCCCCCTGCACGAGAAAATGTAAACAACGCGACAGGACCTCCCCCGGCTTGATTACAGTTGATCAAGGGGGGTGTAATGGACAGTGATGGCATTCGTGGGTGGGAAGGCTAGGGATAAATTTCCAGGGGGTGATAAAATTTCGGGGTTGTTTTGATTGCTATCAAAAAAGGAATTTTTCTGATTCAGGAGGGGGTGTATCCCCTCACTCGGAAATCGAATGATGGGTTATCTTACGGAGGGTCATCATTGGATACACACAAAGAACTGTGGAATGTTGCATCTATAGCGTGATGCGATTTGTATTGCAAGGTGGTCACTGAGGGATATGAAAATATTCAGTTTTCGTATTTGAATGCAAGATTGTTTTGTAACGTTGAGATTTCTGGGGAACTATGGAGATGATGGGTACTCAAAAATTTCAAATGGACTATAGAACCAAGTCGGCACGCCAGCGATATCAGGGAGGCTGTAATCCAAGAATTTAAGAACTTGGAGGAAAATATTTGTTTCTTTTTATTTTCTGTGTGGAAAATATTATTTAAACCATAGTACTACTAATAATAGTTGAAAAGACATCACATACTTGTAAATCTGAATTTTAAAAATATTTCCAATTATTCGTAAAAAATATTGTATTTATCTTCTTAGAAAAGTATTAAATTAATCCTCACGGATGTTTTTTTTTACGAAAAAGTATGACTAAGTAGAAAAATTTGTATGGATGGGGCTCAGTAAAAGTAGGAAGTTTGTAAAAATCTATATTTTTATCTTTAATCTATATTCTTATTTTGAAAGGCATCAGAAAGGTTACTTCTCGCATAGAGGCTGGAAAAAGACGTCTGATGAGAGTCTGGTTTTTTGCTCTAATTTGGATATTGTTTTGCCTTTTAGATTAATCTTATTTTCTGACTTGCTAAGTATTTTCTTAGCAGTTTATACGGCTTAATGGGAATATTCTACGAATTGATTACTATGCCCTTGAATTAAAAAGTTTAGGAAAACTTGTTAACTAGAAGAATAAAGTAAATATAATGGGGTAAAAAACTACAAAAAATAACTTCCAAATTATTAACCAAATAGAATGTTAGGATGAAAACTTACAACCGCTTATCTCAGTTGGAACATAAAAAGTAATTCCTTTATAACCAAAACAATAAATCTTAACTACAAAATATTAATTTTAAATCAATTATTGAAATTTTACCATACATTATTACCTTTAATACCCAAAACTGATACAACAGCAACAAAATTGATTATTCTTTTCCTAACAAACTATGCCATGCCAGAAAATTCTACAAAACTCTAAGTGGCTTTCCTCCAATATTAGTTATTTTATTAAATTCTATATTTAAATAAATAATTATAAATAAATTTAAATATTTATTAGTTATTTTATTTGTAAATAATTTATTATGTGAAGTAGCATTTCAAAGCCAAACTACTTAAGATCTGTTAGGAAATTAAAAAGTTGGACAGGAGGATTTATGATTAGAAAAACCCCGGAAAATATAACTTTCTTTTCCTTACAGGTACATGCTTTATTATAACTACTCTTCCAGGTGAGCAAAAGGGTTTCTCGTTTTTTTTACTCTCAAGGGTATATATTTAACGAATGATTAACTTCAAAGGGAAAGGTATTGTAATAGTTAAAAGGCTATTGGGCAAACTGCCATACTCGTTTGTGCTTTGAAGATTACCTGCAGCAATGATCCAAGTAGAATAAAAATTGGACTAAAGTAAGAACACTATACAACATCTTTAAAAAGGAAATAAAACTTCTCAATGATAAAGGATAAAAAATATTAACACTACTTAAACCTCCTGAATTTTTTTCCTGAATTATCCAAAAAAAATAAAAATTATCTAATCTGTAAAATCAGTAAATAAAATTTTAAGAAAGTTTACGATTTGAGTTATACATCAAAAACACTATTCATTGTTTTAAAGCAATTTATTTTTTTTTGTAAAAAATATACTTCAACAAGTAATTAATATTCTATTTTAAAGTAATTCAATTTATAAGCATAAGCATAATAATTTTTATTTTATTTCGAACTTGATGATTTTTACAGACTTTTGACAATATCATGGGCGTAGACATTGCGGATTGGGGAATATATCTCCCCCTGAAGTAAACAATTTTCCTTTCTTGATCATAAAAAGTCAAAACCTACCTCATATCCCCAAAATTTCTAATGCCCCCTTCTAAATTTTTTTCTGGTTATGCCACTGAACAATGAGGAACCTTCTCTCAGCTCAAAAATATTTTGATTATGTTCATCACGGGCGTTTGTGAGAACATAATCAAATCATATGATCGTCTCAGAATTACAGTGAAGTAAATCACAAAATTAAGAATTTGAATGAAGCATGAATTATGGAGATTCCTTCTCAGGTCTTCTGTTTATTGCGTTAGTTTCCTAAGTCAAAAGAAAAGTAATAATTTACTTGTACGTACAGTCCCAAAAACGCATTAACTAATAGGAACAACACAGGTGGTCGTTACCTATACAATTACTTGAAACTAAGTATTGACAATGACTTACACCCCTTTCATTCTAACCAGCTCAAATATCATCAGTCCAGATTTTTCATGCAAGATTTAAACGTCTCTTTCCCCACCTTGGAGTTAACCCTCTCAAAACCAACGATTTATTTAAAATTCAAACGCCTCCTATTAATATCCCTTTCGTAAAATAGAAAGCGAAGCCATTTCCCCTGAATATAAAATAAAAAGAGTAACACCAGTGTAAGTCTCTTCACAGCCACTAGATCCAAAAGAGGTGCAAAATTCGCCTGGAAGAGGAGAAAAGGGCAAAATCCATCTCGGTGGAAATTGCCCGGAGAACCCGGATATAAAAAAAGCTCCAGTAATCCCTGAGCCCGGGAGAAAAACCCTTCCAGAACTCGAATAAAATAATATTAAACTTCCACCTAACTCCGTGGATCTTCCGCTGTACAATAAAGTCGATATTTTCCTCCCGGTTCGGGCACACCGGTTTGCCAGTTTTAAATGAGGGTATTTCCGGGTAGGACGAATGAATGAGATGGGTTTACCGAATTTTTTTTTCTCCTTTTTTTAGGAAGTTTTTAGGTTAGGTTTGGGATATGTGCCTAAACGACGTACTTATAAGAGATGGGGCAGATTTCCTTGGCAAAACATTTCCTTAGAACGGTATGTTGTTGGGAATATAGATAAGGTTTAAGGGGGTAAAGTTCGGGAATTGGGAGATATTTTCAGAGTAGAACCTTCGGGAAAAGGAAATTTTGAATTTGAAATGAGGAAATTTCAGTTAGGTTAGGTGTGAATAATAACGAAATGTGAATAAATAAAACATGGATAAATATTGATAGTTTGGAACTTTATTTAATAGATTGTAAAATAGAAAATAAAAAATATTATCAATAAATAACTTGATTAGCAAGTCATAGTTAGGTGTTTAAATTCCTGAATGCAAATCTAATCTTCCAAATGTAAATGAAAGAAAAAAAAACAATGCAAACAAAAATTTGAAGAAAATAGTTTTGATTTTCACGAGCACTCGGTGGCCTTCGGGCCTTTATACCCCCATGAAGTCCTTAGGGACTAGGTACTCCTCCGAGTTTAAACCCCATGGACCAGTTTTGATTTTTTATTAATGAATTTTAAACTCATGGCATTAAAAATTAAGTGTTTAAAGACATTAAGTATTAAGTAGTAGGTATTTGAATAAAATACAAGATGCAAATCTTTTTTGCAACTTAAAGGCATTTCGCAAAGAAATCCAAAATTATAATGAGATGATAAATAAATTAGCTAAGTATACAAAATATTGGTCATAAATGATAAATAATGTTACTTTAATATATTAATACATGAAGTTATTCTAAATTAATATATTGTTGTCTAAATGAGTAGATAAAAAATTATTCTGGGCATTAAAGTTTTTAAGATGAAAAGTATAAACATTAAACATCCTTTTAGCATCAATTCTCCTTTTAGTATCAATTTCTAAAAAGTTCTAAAGTCTTCTTTAAGTTTTCTAAACAATTATAGTGACTGTCCTTTAAAAACAACCCACTGTTTCATATTTTCTTCATTAAAAGCTTAATAAAAAGGATAATTAAATCGAACAAAAAACTGTACTAGCGGCTCATCCTCCCTAACATTTTAGTGCTAAGCATTTTTAATTCCAACTATCCATTACAAATTGGCAGCCAATTAAGTAAGAATTTGAAAAAAAAAACACTTTTTCCTAGAAGGACTCTAATTGGAGGACTGAGCTAAAACTTTAATAGTTTATTCTCATAGTAATGGGATAACATTATAACGCGCGAAAAATGCTCTAAAGTCTTTATAACATGCATTTTTACAAAATCTTCAAATCTGAAGCACATTTTTTGCCAAAAATCTACATTTTCTCAGCTTGTTTAAAAAATAAGTAAATAAACCGTTCTTTGACCAGATTTTACACCCCTGACACTCTAAAAGGCATAGAAAGACAGGGTATATGAGATGGTAAAATTATTTTAATTATGTAATTAAAAAATCTCAATGGGTTGTTTTTAGGGTACAATTTGGAGTGGGTTGTTTTTAAAGGACAGCACTATATATATTTTACATTTTTATATGGTGGTTGGTGTAAATAACTTAATAAAACATCTGGAAATCACCTTATCCAATTTTAGTGCTGGCATTAAATTTTTCTTCAATTTAAATTATCTAAATATAAAGTAAACTATTTTTCAATATAATTTTTTGGCAGAAACTTCTTAGACCATTTACTAGTATTATTTATTCAAAGGAAATTAAGGTTTTTAGGTTTTTTTGTAAATAATAACTAATAAATTATTTTTTATTTGTGCTAAGCAATTACAATTCAATATTTTGAAAAATTGTGAATGTAGAAATAAAAACAATAGCATAAAATTTGATTAACTGTATTTTATAGTAACCAGAAGAAAAATTTTCCCAGATTAATGTAGTACAAGTACAAACTTTAAATACTCAATATAAGCACTTAATTTATTAGAACAATATAAAAACAAAACATAGTTAAATTTCTTTCTTGTGTAATGTCTCTAAAATTTTCAAAATTGCAAACTGATGTATTTTTTATTTTCTAACATTTTACTTTATAAACTATTGAATAGTAAACTCTCAACTGTAATAAAATGTCAAGCTGAGTCAAAATACTAAAACTTTTTTTATAAAGTTAACTTACAAGGGGACGGCAAGACCTCGAAAACGGACTTCGGGTTGAAACTTGGCAGGTTTGTAGTACACCCCAAGGGTATCCTACCCTGAAAGTATTACGACGCACTAGCCAGTAGAACCCGAGAAAACGCCCCCTAAAGTTTCGCCCAATTAACTCATAAGCATTATTATTTAAATTGCATTGTTGTAACAAGAGCCGAATTGCCCAGTCGGTAGCGTACTCTCCTCGCAACTGACCGACCTGGGTTCGGTCCTACCTTCGGAAATTTTTTTTTTTGCTATTCAAAAATTATTTTTAAAGTTTAAATAAAATATAACCTACAACTATAGCAAATTACCTTATATTTTTTATTAACCATTACAGTATTTTTTTTACTCCGGTTTGAATTAATGTTTTACTTAAAAATGATGAATTAACGAATTAAATAATATATTAATTCATTATTTAACGTATTAAATATTGAATTTTGTTTTAAAATTACTGAATTAAATATCAAACAAATAACACGTTTTATGGTACAATTTTGAATAGTTAATTTTACAAATATAACTTATTTACAATTATAAAAAAAATTCTTATTTTACACACAAGATCCAGAATGATAATTATCATAAAAACATTCAATTCAAAACAAAAAGTAGTTTGGCATCTTGCACAATTAATAAAACACGATTTTTTACATGAACAAGGATTTTTTAAAATCTCTATAGAAAACACACTTTATTGATATTCATAACGACTTCTCTTTCATTAGACAGCTTGGAAGCATACCACGAATATTTGATCATTTTTTGGAAAATTTCGGATGATATATGATGATTTTCAGATGATGGGGAGTATTTGTATGTTTGCAAGAGGCCAAACACATTTGGACCAAAAGTTCAAAAATCATTCTGGATCTTGTGTGTAAAATAAGAAACATTTTTTTACAATTGTAAATAAGTTATATTTGTAAAATTAAGTATCCAAAATTGTACCATAAAACGTGTTATTTGTTTGATATTTAATTCATTAATTTTAAAACAAAATTCAATATTTAATACGTTAAATAATGAATTAATATATTATTTAATTCGTTAATTCATCATTTTTAAGTAAAACATTAATTCAAACCGGAGTAAAAAAATACTGTAATGGTTAATAAAAAATATAAGGTAATTTGCTATAGTTGTAGGTTATATTTTATTTAAACTTTAAAAATAATTTTTGAATAGCAAAAAAAAAATTTCCGAAGGTAGGACCGAACCCAGGTCGGTCAGTTGCGAGGAGAGTACGCTACCGACTGGGCAATTCGGCTCTTGTTACAATAATGCAATTTAAATAATAATGCTTATGAGTTAATTGGGCGAAACTTTAGGGGGCGTTTTCTCGGGTTCTACTGGCTAGTGCGTCGTAATACTTTCAGGGTAGGATACCCTTGGGGTGTACTACAAACCTGCCAAGTTTCAACCCGAAGTCCGTTTTCGAGGTCTTGCCGTCCCCTTGTTAGATATGCTACTATGTTATAACAATTTTTATAACATGAGTAGAGTATTATATTAAAAATTATATTATTATATAATATATAATAATAATATATATAAATTATATTCTTAGTGTGTAATAAATTTATAAAAATTTAAATACCTATTTAAATTTATATTAATGTTTTTAATACAATCATGCAGTGGATAAAACTCCAATGGATAAAACCAATGGATAAAATTCCAATGGATAAAACTCAATAGAGCATTTTCAATCACATGACTCGGACCTAACAACGGCCTTAGCGACAGACGATGTTACAGTTTTTTGCCCTACAGAGGTTAACAGTTACAGAAAATGACTAGCCGTGGAATTCTTCTATTGGAGCATTTGCAATCACGTGATCCCTTACTTAAAAACCGCCTTAGCAACAGATAAACAACGGCCTTAGCAACAATTAAAAGCCCTACAGAAGGTACACAGTTAAAAGAAAATAACCGGTTGTGACGTCACCTGAAAACACTATGTTTAATTTTTTAAAGTAAATTATAGAACTATTAAAATATTATTTGCATCACAAACTTAACTCAAACTAATGTAAATTAACCTTTTAAACGCCGCAATTCAAATTTCAAATTTAAGGCTCTGATTTTTGGCTAAAATGGCTTGTTTCATCATTACTAAAACCAATCTTGACATTTTTTGGCAGAAAAAAAATCCTAAGTAGGATTTTCAGGATGTTCCCATTTGGGAACATCGGCGTTTGGAGTGAAGTTTTTAGGGGGATTTCCAAAAGGCATATATTTCAAAATTAATTGAAGTAAAACTACTGAAATAGGTTTCTACTCAATAATTTTGAACATTTTTATCATATTGGACTGTTTCTTCATATTTAATTCCCATAGTTGGACAATTGGGTAAAATTTTAAATATTTTCATAAGAAAAAATTTACATATTTATTACATGCGTGACACTTTTCCGAATATTTTTACTGCACAATGGGTAATTTTTCGGTATAAAAAATACGAAATAATGTTCCCATGCGTTTCAAAGCTAAGCAGTTATCTTTCTGGGTGAAAAATAAGGTTTAATTACTGTTCTATCTGGATATCTAGCATAAAATCCATGAATTGCATTCAAATTTAATTAGCTTTCTAAAGTGATAATCATAACTATCTCCATTGATTTGTTAAAGCTGCGTTTCTCATGGAAGATTCTAAACTAAACAACATATCTCATACATCCAACTTACGTTAGAAAAGTGTTTTTAGATGTACAAACTTTTCATTATTTTCAAAATTCTTCAAATTTATACCTAAAATTTCTATGTAGAAAAGAGAACTTGAACAAAATAAGTACCCAAGTCCTCAGAAGTACTCCAAATATGCCCTCTGCATAACTCATAATAATAATTACTGAAAATTAATTGGTCAGGGAGTTAGAAAAATATACAAAAGTAGGAATCTGCTATAAAGATTTGGCATTTATTCATCCATAAATCAGGAGAAAAAAAATTAAATTATAGATTTAGAAATTTAAAACATCATGATTAACCTGTTTAGATCCTTTGAGACAGAAAAGATTAAAAAAATAAGGATAATAAGAAATAGCTTGAATTTTTACACGTTATGAAAATCCCCTCAAAAACTATACCCCAAACGCCGATGTTCCCATTTGGGAACATATACGTTGAATTGGTAATTACTCTCCAAAATTGGAATATGGAGCTATTCTTCCAAGCCAATTGAAAATATGTGTACTTAAGCTACCTAAACACAGCATAATTATTTAAAACTAAATTTATTTAAATTTACCATAAATTGAAACTTGTGCAACTTTTGGAAGAGCCAAAAATCTGTTATTTTGATATAAATTCCTCAAAAAGGATTAAATTGCACGGTAAAAACTTTAGCATGTAAAATAACTTCATATCTTTGAGTTTCTTACTACCAAGTATCAAATTCCTGCATGAAAAATTAAGTGGTGAAAAAATTCCCTAAAGTGATGTTCCCATTTGGGAACATCGGCAGGTAAAAGGTTAATTTTACTATTTTAAAAAGATGAAAATCAAAATATTTTGACAAAATTTGATATAAAAACAGAATTAGAATTAATTTTGTTCCAATTACCTTCACATAGTATTAAAACTGAACCAATTCAATTAAATACTAGATGATTTTAGTTTCTAACTGTTTAGATTATTAATGCAAAAATATGCGAAGTTAATTTTTTTTTAGAAAAAACTAAGTATTTTAAGAAGTGACCAACACAAGATGGAAAAAAGACTCATCACGGCACAATTATTAATATTGAAAAAAATTATCAGCAAATTCTACCATCCTCATAGATTATGTTTTGACAAGTTGGGTCACACCATCGCAAAATTTGAGAGGAATAAACCTACGATCGGACATCGGTATTTGAAAAACAGGACTTATGGAATGTACAGGTGAAACTAAATCTAATTACAGTGAACTCACGAAAGAATACCATCGTAAAATGTTTTTTTTATGCTGAAACAAATGCTAAAATAATTTTATTACTAAAAATTATTACATTGTTTCGAAAAATTTCTTCAAAAAAAAAAAGCAATCAGTTCCTAAACATGGAAGAAAACAGGGGTAGGTAAAACGAGGAAGGTATGAGAGGGGGTGGGGGTAGGCGGGGGAGAGGGGAGGGAAAGGAAAACCAAAACAAACAGCAGCCGTCCCCGTATCCGTCTGCTACGGAACTCCAGTCAGTTTCAAAGATAACAGAACCATTCGGTTTCGTTTTATCTCGATTTTCGCAGAATTTTTCTAGATTCTTCCCAAATCGGAGGGAGAGAAAGCTTACAAATCTGACAACCAGAGAGCG
Source organism: Tetragnatha montana (assembly GCA_963680715.1). Lineage (NCBI taxonomy): Eukaryota > Metazoa > Arthropoda > Arachnida > Araneae > Tetragnathidae > Tetragnatha > Tetragnatha montana. Next base: position 43,161,267 of record OY796681.1, on the reverse strand, counting down.
CGGCGGCGATTCGCCAAAGCACAGTGAACTCTGGTTGCGGCCATTTCCGAAAGAATAACAAGAAGAAAAAAGAATCCGGCTCACCTTGTTTGCACGACGTGGGGCTAAAGCAGAGAAGATTCAAGAGTACGACGAGATGTAGGTAATCTTTTAAGTCCGGCGCCATATTCCGGCTGCAGTATTGAACACCATGAAAACAACACTTCGTACATAAAAGCATATGAAGCCGACGGCACCCTGGGATGGGAGACACGCCCACCTCGTGACGTAAGACCGGGTCCCACCATTGGCGAATTCACCTGTCCGTCATGCCGTTTTTTTTTGCCGGTTCTGCTTTCAGTTTTCGCCCGTAGCAGACGATACGGGAGTTTATTATTACACTTTATTAACTTTCATTTTCTCTAGGTTAATTTTTGAAAAAGCTGGGAATGTTTGGCCTTTGTGAAAAGGGTTTTTTTTTAGGAGAGAAAGGAGTTTTACCTGTTGTATGTTTTCTCGCTATTCTTTTCACCGTTTAAATTAGTATTTTCTTCACTTACCAAATTAAAAAAAAACAATAGAAAACTGCAATTTAAAACAAGTTTCGAGATAATGTTCATTTTTCTTTCCAACGCAACAGAATTTGAAAACATTCCTTAGAAATGTATTAAAAAGTAAATATTACCTGCTTAACCACGATTTCTTAATTTGACCAAATATAATTCAGGTAACCCTATTGTCTCATATTCTATGTATGATATATTTGAAAAAAAAAAGCATAACAAATTTATTTGAGATCGAGAAAAGTGAAATATGAATTGAAAATATTTTAATACCCTCAACGGCAATCGGGAAATTTAAATATTTTAATTTAGGTTATATTTACTTACTTATACCTAATAAAAAATCTACTGATACATCTTGGAATTTTAAAAGGGTTAACGTTGAGATTATTCGATTATGTTATTTTCAAATGTATAATTCTAATCAATTAAAAACTTTAAACTAAGTTACATAAGTTTACTAAGAGTTAAATGCATAAATTTTGACATTAATACAGTTTTCGTTTTTATAATGTTGTTTGTGTACTTAGATTATTAATCCTTAAAATTAAACAAATCAATCGCATATTATTTGATACTTGAATATTTTTTTATGTTTTTCCGTTTTTGATACATTTGAAATAAAAGTTTAAAAAAAATATTTGCTACATTTAAATATGTATGCATGTTTCATTAAGATACATTTTCGTAGAAATATACATTTAAAAATACAGGTTAAGATGCAAAGGCATAGAAAGAAAAAAAATTATCCTTAAAATGATTGAAATCATCCTTTTAAATGAATGTAGTATTAAGTACTCTTTGCATTAAATATCTTTTAACACCATTAGGTTTATACTCCTTATAAAATTACTATTTTAAATAATTAAATAAACATACACATTAATTCATTTTACTATCAAAAAATTATTTAAAACTAAATTCAACAAATAATATTATTTTCAAAACCTGTTTCCCTTTTTAAAAAAATCATTCATGTGTTAAACAACCTTTAGTAAAACAAATAACTGTAAAAATTCCTTTAATTAAAAATAGTACTGATCCTGAAAGATTTTCTGAATTCACCTGGAAGAAAAGTGATTAGATCTTTTTTATTGAAATGTTTACGAAGATACACAAAAATATTTGATATAGTAATTTCTTTTTTACTTAAATGAAATGTATTGTAAGGTTAAATTTTTATTAAACACTTTAAAGACAATCAAAAATCAAATAGTTGAATGTTGTATAGATTGACAGGTTTAAAAGGAGGTATATTAGGTACGATACTCTCCTAAATTTTATTTATTTCTATGATTATATACATTTGATACATGAATACATTTGAGTGGAGATTAAACTTAAATAAAAATCCTGGATACTTCTGACGTATTATTATGCAGGGGAAAAAAGTTGCCAAACTTTTCAAGACCGAAATTTTATGAATAAAAATAATGGGCTGTCCCAAATTTTTTAGGGAAAAAATTGGTTGCTAATTTTTACCTATTACTTTTATATAAAGTATTATTATTAAAAACCCTTACAATAGATCCTTATTTTAATTGAATTTATGTTCAAAATAATAAATACAGATTATAACATTCGTTTAGAAATCAAAGATATTTAGAATAAAAAAGAAATTATAACAGTAATCTCACTTTATTACTTATATTCCCCCTTTAATATCGATACGTTTGCGTATGGGGCCGTTCAAATATTACATAACCACCTAAGGGGGGGGGAGGGGTTTGCTATTTGCTTATTTTTCCTGACAAGGGGGGAGGGGGAGTATGAGTGATGCTTACGCAAGACGTTACAAACACTGTATTTTCGAAAATATCTTGTTTCTTGCATAAAAAATTTCAGATTTCAACCAAAAATAAATTTTACAAAAAAAATAGTTTGAACTAGGAAAATATTTTAAGCATTTGTCACAGGGAAAATTTTAACAATAGGTTAAGTGTTAATAGAGAACAATGCATTTCAGAAATCTAAGCATTACTAAAGATTTTGTAATAAAAAGAACATAGGGGGGGGTCGGGCAGTTTTCGTGAGGTTTCTTGAGGTTTGTGGTTTGTGATTTGCTTATTTTTGCTGACAAAGGGGGAGGGGGGGGTCAAAAATGACCAAAAATTTGCTTAAGTAATTATATTTGAACGGCCCCTATACGGAAAACTAATTTATGTAAGATTCTCATGTAAATGACTCAGTCGAAATTCAAGTTGTGAACTTTTAAAAAATCATTCTTAAAAATTCTTGTTCAGCTTACTCTATCAAAAAGTTTTATTGGGGGGAAAATTTAAATCTCCAATCCCTAGAAACATTAAAAATTATAAATTTCTTCTTTATTTTTTAGCAAATGCATTTTACTTGATTACAAACACCAAAATAAAAACCAAGAGGTTCCAGTCTGCAACACTGCTTGAAATATTTCATCAATCATCTTTAGTCATATTATCTTATGTGAAAGGATCCTCAAACCCCTAGTGGTCAGCGAACCCCTAATCCCTTCATCTTCATTGTTGAGGACACCAATGAGTACAAATTATTCAAAAATATCAGAAGATCAGATGAAGGATGAATAAATATACCAATCCCCTACCTGGCACAGACTAGACTACCCCTATTCATGTCTCTCTCGGCGCCTACATGCAGGTATTGATTGCATTGCCCACCCATCCCTTGAAACATGACCCAACCTGTACATAACCTCTTATTGTTCTTTATCTTTAAAATATACCCCTATCCTCCCAATACCCACTATTGTTGGTATGGACCCAGCCACAAGTATGCTATCATCAGGTCTGACAAAAGGGGTGCACTGGCCCCTGGCCTATTCAGAAAGTCCCCCCACCTGTCATCTGTCACAATGGGGCAAGAGACACTCTGACTCTCATCCTGAAATTTCCCGGATAATCGCAATCCGTTTATTTGCACAAAATTATTCCTGGCGCCATTGTGTGATTTCCATGCTTTTCAGGTAATGCCTTTCTTGCGAAAAATGTTAGACCTAATGCTATGAAAGGATTTGTGATAAGTGGTGTACGTCTAATCCTTTTTTCCCTCCGAAATCCTTGCAAAACAGGGTATTGTTGGACTAGAACATGGCAAGACATGAAAACTGTGTACAATGGTAGATTAGTAGTTACCATGCATGATGTTGTACTTTTTCCTTTTCATTCTATTCTATTAATTTCTATTCCAATCTAGAACAACGTAAACTTAAAACCCTTTTACTTTTCATTAAAGAAAAAACTCCCCTTGACATTATGTGTATTTAACATTTTTGTTTCTACCATCAATGTTAGAAAGTTTAAGATACATTTAAGGTGGTGTGACAGAGGTATTATAAATACTTAAGGAACCTTCACCGACATATATCCCAGTTGGTTTACGATTCAACCAATCGAAAAAATTAATTCATTAGATATTGTTATTTGAAAGTATGGTCTAGTCTAGAGATTGTGATAATTCAAAACAAAACAACTTTTAAATAATAAGGAGATATCGATTTTTTTTATTTTTAAATAGTAACAACCATTTTATTCCTGAACTGCCTGATCTGCGCATTGAAAAAGCATAAATTGAACATGAAAAGTAACACTTAAGGTGAAAATTTCTCTGGTAAAATAGTATGCGTGAAAAGGCATAATTTTTTAACCGAATTCATCAACAGAGAAAAGAGGCAAACACATTTTTTGTATAATTAAAGGGGATGGAAATAGTGTTTTTCCCTCGAACATCTAAGGAAGGTATTATCTTTCTAAAGTTATGTTTATTTTCCTTTGAAAATCTGGAAAAATATCTGAGAGTAGGAAATTTCAGATAACTATAACCGTGTGATATAGTTAGTTAAACATAAACGTTAAGTTGGGATTGGTGTTATGGTTTATTATTTCCAGGGTTTTTAAATAAGCGAACAGGGAAGGGAACTAGAACAGATTTTGTAAATACAGTTAAGTTTTACAAACCTTGAAATTTCGTAGAAATTCCATCATTAACTTCATTGATGAGTTTGTCCTGTACCCTGTACTAACTATGTAATGGAGTCTAAGGGGGGAAAAAATCCACCATTTTACTAACTCTCAAACAAACTTATATTTAGATCTCGTATCTCGTTATTTATCTCAGAAAAAAAAAATCATTGAAAATGTTGATCAATCATGCTTTTCAAACTTTAAAACAATAACAGACGAATTTTCCTTTCTATCTGGGGTATAAATAACACTTCAGCTTTCTCTCAAATAAAATATATTAGATTACTGATGGTAATTGAAAGTTAAAATCGCTCTTTGAACTGAGATTTTCGAGAGTAAAAACTTTTTAAATTAAGCTCGTGAGACAATGAAGTAAGCCACCAGTGATAAAATTGTTGATTAAATTTTCACGCTGGCTGGACCATAAATCTTCTACTTTTAGTTAAGTCGGTTTTGCGGGCAGACTAAACAAATTACAATGTCTTTGCGATTGTCTCTGCAGTCTAATTCTTTGGATTCTTTAGAAAATTATGAATTTCTTTTGGAGAATTATAACAATGAATCAATAACAATTTTCTGTGGAAATTATATTTTTATTCGAAAAAGTTATTGCGGTCATTCAAAGGAGAGTATAAGCAGTTGTCATCATATGATTATAGAGATGCCTAGTTTCGGAAATTCGAGGTGTTGCCCTAATTCATTTCGAAGAATTCAGGGTCTTTCAAAACTACCCAAGTTACCCTCAAGGAAATGCAATTTAAAAAGTGTAAAACATAAAAAGGAAAAGTTTCCATTTTCATTAGTTAGGTGCACAATCAATTTTGCACAATATCTGAGCTATTCCTTAAACCTTAAACAATCCTGCAATCGATGACCTTTCATTAAATTTTAAAACTTTAGAGAAATTTTTGGTTAGGTACATGCTTTTTTTTACACAAAAAAATCCTTTCAAAAAGAATCCCTGGACATAAACAAGACTTAAATTCCTCTTCTTAGGAAGATCTTTATTCAAATCCATTCGTTTTCTTTGTTTAAATTTCATATTTAAAAAAAAATCTAAGTTTTAAAAAGGTTATACTATTTGATTCACAATAAAAAATTCTAGTCATAAACTCTGATTTAAAGCATAATTTCATGCAGTAAAAGTTACTCAAGTCGTCTACAAAAATGTATTTATTCGTATGATTTGTTCTATGCACTTCTTAAAATTCTTAAAATTCTTAACTTCTTAAAATTCTTCTTAATAATCTTCTTAAAATTTGATTATTATTTTTATCCATCAAAATTTGAACGATCTAAAGATATGTGTTTTACATCTGTATGTATATCGCAATTTTTCTTTGTTTCTAAAACATTTACCCACCTGAATACCTTCAACTTCAATACCCCCCAAAAAGAAAAACATTCAAGCAACAGCATTTTTTAGTTTTAAGAACACTTTTCAGGTTTCTGAAACAGGTAAAAACACTTACATACGAGAACTTATCACTACTTCAAACGGATAGTTCGAGAACATTGTTGATACTATTTAGGAAAATAAAATTCTACTTTTTTTTTCGTCTTTACTGAACCAGTTGTTCACGGAAAACCGATCACTGCAAGTAGCATATTGTTAAATAAGACGAGGGAATGTTTATGAAACGTTTAAAATGCAATGATGATGTTTCGCAAGATCGGCCTTGCACAAAAGTCAAATCAAAATTCACGAGAAGAAAAGAAAAAATAGGAAGCACATTTAAGATTTGATTGAAAGTCGATTATACCATTCCATCTACAAGTATTTTGAATTGTAAACATATTCCCAAATAACAATACAGCCGGAAAAGTTCATCGTTTGCTTTTGAAAAAAGATAGAATCTCGATTTTCCCCCCAACCTTTTGATATTAACGGACCCCTCTTAGCTCCGCCGTTCCGTTTACAGTTATGCACTTTTTGGTATTGGTATTAATGTGGCCCACCACGGGGGGTTTAGTTTGTTAAATTTTGATTGATTGGTTGACTTATTGCTGATTACATAGGGCTTTTAGCAACAAAATATTGGGAAGATAAGGCCCAGAGATTCTTTATTGCTCCTGAAAGAATAAAAAAACCCTGATTTATTAAATATTTAATTTATTAATTTAATAAAGGTTTGCCATTTCAGTACTTCCCTCAAAAATATTTTTTCATCTAAAAATCAACCTGTTAATTAAGAAATAAATAAAATGCTTATTGTAATGTATTTAACACCTTTTACATTCATTAAAAATATCTAAACATAAAAAATATTTCCTTCCCAATGAATCGTTGATAATTCTTGAATAAATACATAATATTTAGTAATTTTCATGAATGGAGATATTCTGCATATGGTAGTATGGACAAAGAAAATTTCTTTCTGTTATTTCAACTTTGAGGTTTAAAAACGAGGTTACTGTAAATGTTTTTCTTAGCCTTACAACTTTTTGTGGGTTTGTCAGAGACTCAATTAAAATTTCTTCACCACCTGGCTAATTTTTGTGGAATTTTTATGAAATCATAAATCAAGTTTTAAAAAAGAAACTAACCCTAACATGATGGACATTTGGGCGTTTTTCTAGGCTTTAGCGCATCAAAATCTATCATAAAACTAAAATATACTGTTTATAATATTGGTTGTTGGCCAGTGTTGTGTTGTTCAAAATGTTGCTTAGAAAAAGAACATCTTTGTGTCCCCTCCACTGTCTTGTCAATGTCTTGTAGACACGTCGTTGACAAAACCGTGGAGGGACAAGCTCAAGAAGACGTAGTAGACGATTTTTACTACAACAAAAATTCGGTTTGTTTATAGCGTTTGTGCTGAACATTAGCGCCATCTATTAACCATATTCGAACCTACTAGTACTATTTCGCGAGAAAATATTTTTTAAAATAACTTTACGTAGAATTAATAGTATAATTCGGCTACTGTGCATTTTTTAATCCTATTTAATTTTATCAATATTGTAAAAAGTGAAAATCTTCTATTACATATATGTAATAGAAGATATGAAAATATAATTTCAAACTGATAAAAAAATTGTTTTAGTGTCACACTCTGTAATTTACTATTTGCATTTGTAGCTACTGTTGTCAATTAAATACTTACATCTGGATAATTTTTATTTAAGTAAATTTATTTTGGATTATTAGTAAAAGTCTAAAATTTGAAAAGAGTCTAAATATTTATTGAAAGATCATTTATATCGAATTCATGTGCTGCCATCTGGGCTCTTCAGATCGAACCTAAATTTAAGTACATTTGAAATAAATAAACTACATAAAAATCAATATATTATATAATATTTAACAAAAAAATTTTTTTTTTCAATCAAAGGTTACGTAAATAAATAAGCATAGATATTTAAGTGTTAAATTTAAACTAGGTAGGTGAAAACTCCTTAGGAATAATTAATAATAAGTGAAATGTTTATCTATTTTAAAAGAATTATATTATACGATAAGTTTATGGAGGAAGTTTTTTTCTTGCTGTTGCATTTCAAAACCCATTTAAAGGGCCAAAGCAAACATTAGTCTAAGCAAATCTAAACGGGTTTCTGTCATAAAAGTAAAAAAAAAATCCTCCCCGGCGGGGAATCGAACCCCGGTCTCCTGCGTGACAGGCAGGGATACTGACCACTATACTACCGAGGATATATTCATAATAGATTATTTATATTATATAAATAATTAGTACTTATAATCTCTTGTAGTTTTCAATTTTTATTTTTTATTATTTGTGAATAATTTTAATTTTTTTTTCAGGTTTCAATTCCGTTTACTCTACCGTTATAGATCGTTAAGCTGCCTTAGATGACAAGTATCGCCAATGTTTTTTGGTTGTCATTAACATTATTGTCAGGGGCGCCAACTCCGGGGGGAACTGGGGTTTTCGAGCAACCACCTTTTTTTTTTTTTTTTTGGGGGGGGGGGGCGCACGGCGTAGCATCTCTCTAATAAGTTCTTTCGACGTTTGGGGTTTAGGGGTCTTTTTGCATTGTTTAAAACAGAATGAGATTCTGATTAAAAATCGCTTTAAAATAAGTACCAATACAGAAAAAAACTACTAGACCAAATGATAGTGAACTTGGTAAATACTTTGAAGAACATTTGCGATTTAATTTTTTTTACAAACAGATACAGATTCAAAACTATAGGGGAAAATTCTAATTAAAAGATTAATAAAAAGATAAGATAAGATTGGAAAGATCAACTAAAGATTCTCGAAGTTTATGCTTTTCTATTGATTTTATGCATTTTTTTGTAATAAATGCCGAAATCGAACGATTTTACTTTTTTTTAGTTCGATTTCAAAGGATAAAGTGTCAGTTTCCGCTCAGGATTATTCAGCCTCCCATGGCCCCATGAAAAAGTCCCCCATGTTGTAAGGGGGCGTTTCCGACCCCCCATTCCTTTGGGATTTCGAGTAATCTAAATGTACCCTACACGTTCTACGTTCTAGCATTTTTCTGTAGCATCTGAATCACCCTGAGCAGCAGCTGCGCATTGAAGAATTTCACATCTTCAAAAATATGATTTTTTAAAAATTCATTTTATCCAATGCTCTTTTTCACCATTCTGGCAGACAGGGCCGTGTGGTGGTATGAGGCAAAGAGGCAGCTGCCTCAGGCGGCATTTTTCTGAGGGCGGCAAAATTCCCCTGGAATTTTTATTTTTTTACTCTAAAGGAGCTTTCTCTGCAATTTGTTTACACGTTTTTGTGGTAGGAAAACAGAAATAGTATTTTTATAGTCAAGCTGAAAAATCTGTCAGCTTGAAACTCGATCCAAAACAGGTGCCCGGCACGCGACCCCTCGCAGCCTTCGCAATGCAAAGAGAGGGGGTCGAGAGCGTCTTGTTTACGCGATGTTCTCAAACCCCTCTCTTGTATTGCGAAGGTGGAAGGGGAAAGTGTGTCGGGGTCCAGTGATTGATAGTTTTTCAGTTTCAGCTCAGATTCAGCTTGACTCTGACCAAGGTTGTTAAGTATTTAAATACTTAGTAACGGAAATACTTTTTAAATACTTTAAAAGTATTTAGTTACATTCATGCGCGGATCCACGGGGGGGGGGGCGATCGCCCCCCCAAACGGTTGACATACCCACGGGAGGGGCAATCATGTAGTGGCCGAAGCGTTCGTTTCGCGCCGACCAGTTTTTCGGAATCGGACAAAGGGGAAACAACTAACACCCCAATAAAATGAATCCCATGTGTAAACCAGATGTGTCCACTTCGGTTGCAATGTTGTTTTAAGATACTACAGTGGGGGTGACAGGTTTACGTTGACAGAGAATGGGGTGGGTGGGTACAGGAATTTGGTTAATGAATGGTGAGACGCGTGAAGGATTTATGGGAAGGTTTTTGGTCCGCCTCGCGGCTTACTTCCTGTTTTCAAAGGGGGTGGTGTTGTTTTTCATTTCAGCGATTTCAGGTTTCTTAACCAAAGAATTCAGGGATGGAAAGGACGTCCAATTAGTTCCATTGCCACCACTCAAAGGGGGTCATAAATAAATCGAAGATAAAGGATTCCCAACGCTTCTTGAGCTCTTCATCAGCTATTGGTCATTTTACGAAGACCAAAACCAATCCTGTGTATTAGGGGGTTGGTTTTCACTCCCTTTCATTGAAAGTGTTCACGAGACCGCTTCCATATAAGCTGTTTTGCTTCTCAATTGGCAGTTAAAAGAGTTTACAGAGAGATACCTTCTTAATTTGTAAGTTCAAAAATACAGATTGGAGCATCGTTTTCTAGTAAGTTCTTATTTGTTTTACGTATTTTATTGTAATAATCAATAAATTTCATAAAAATAATTGGATATTCATACTTGCCAACTTTTAAGAATTGTCCGTAAAGTGTACGGATTTTCGTTTAGTTTACAATCTTACTGATAGATCGGAAATTTTTGCGGATATTGCGTTTCTTTCTCACTTCAAAATCATATTCCTCTGCTAATCGATGTCCATCTGGTTATCGAAATTATGAACGTTTTATTAAATTAATTTTAGACTTAAAAGTTCATTTAAATCAAAATTCTACCTAAAAATGTTTGTCCAAATGTGGGTTTTACGTGTACTAAACTCAGTTTAAAACCCTTTTCTTAGGGTCAAAAATTTCCAAAAATTTTCTGAGGGATAGATAATTTAAAAGAATTTTAGATAATTTACTATTGTTTCTCTTTATATATTTTTGGGCCTTATTGCTCAAGATGCAAAAATTATTTCATCATTATATATAAAACCAGTTTTTACTATTTGATTTTTTTTAAATCCAAACTTTACCACCTATATAGTAACACTGGATCTTAAAATCATCTCGAAAATAAAGGGAATTTATGAATGAAATTTATCAATTTGCCCGCCTCCACTCTGGACATTATTAATAATACCCAATTAATCACTTTGCCCGTAACATATATATTTCGATTATTGGCAGCAGCAAAATCGCCCCCCCCCCCAAACCGAGTCCCTGGATCCGCCACTGGTTACATTAGTTACTTTTTCAGTATCGAACTGGTATTTAACTACAAAAATTTTAAAGTAACTAACTCTTTGTTACTTAAATATCTATGCTGTACTTTAGTTACTTTCTAAACCCAGAATTTAAAAAACGGAATCCAACATTGGAGAGGGGAACAAAACACTTCTTCCTGCTTCCGCATAGCCTGAGGGGAAAAAGCGTTCTCGGCAGTGGCCGACTGCCCGACCGGACACCCGGGCGACAGCGCTGACAATCCTCCCCCGACAATTTATTGCCCCCCTGTGTTGACGAGGAGCGGGCGCTTGTGTGTTCTCTGGGTGGCCGGCCGCCTTGCAGGTCGAATTGCAGCGCAGGAGATGGAATAGCCCACCGTTTTATACTTTTATGGCCACTAATTGTTCGTAGTTTCTTGTTTTACCACCCCACCTTCCACGAACCAAAGGGAGGGAGGGCACATTTTCAAGGGCAAAGGCAATCAAATTTTACCAGAGCCTCCTTCAGTCCCTTTTTGTTTGTGCTCTCGAAAAGCTGCAAGTTTCCTGCCTCCTGGATAGAAGAAGTATATTTATTTAAGAAGACCAACTGCTTAGAAGTATAATGTCCCAAAAAGAGCTAGGTTGTGTTTATATTTTTTTTTAAAGTAGAGTGAAGGGATTAAGGATTTATGTTTTCTTTATATTTTTATCTAGATAATTACAATTGATTTTATTTTTTGATATTTGTATATGACATGGGACTTGAAAATTCTCCAGTTTTTGCTCAAAAGGCCTTTTATAAAACGTAACTTTTTTTAGTGGACGTTTCATAAGTGCGAAAATTCCGGTCAATGTAAAATAAAAACCGTTCAGTTAATTCCAGTGAAGAATCAAAAAAAAATTATATAGCTTTACCCATGTAATAATTTAGTTTTTACTAACCGTAATTTTCGTATAACCTTTTGTATAGAGTTTTTTTTAACAAGATACTCTGATTAAAAAAAATTAACTAAATAAAACAAAAATTCCGAATTACACTATATACAAATCTAAGGGTATTTTATTTTTTCATTCCATAAGTTTAATTTCATGAAAGCAAACAGTTTTAAGGAACCTCCAAAACTGTATTTATGAAGAAAAACTAAGCCCCCCCCCGAAAAAATATTACCATCCTTTAACTTTTTTCATATTGATTGTATTTTGGTAATTAAAATAAAATCCTTCCATAATAATAAAAAAAAAACAGTTAAAACTTAAATATTCATTTTTATAGTAGTAAAATAAATTGTGTTGTAATTTATGTATTTAAACTCCTGGACTTTTATTTTGAAGTTTAAATATAATTTCTATGAAGTAGTTTCAAAAATTAATCCATTCCCGGGAATGACTGAAATTCCGGGGATTTCCCGGGAAGATTATACTATGACTAAATATACTAATGACCTGAAAAAATACTATATTATTTATTTATTCAATTTTGGGATTGTTGGTCGTGTCTTTAAGAATTTAAATCCATAGGGGAGAGTACCCCAAAGCGGGTATGCTAACTTTGAAAGCTCAAAAACCTCAATTATTGTTTGATAAATGTGTAGCTTCTAAAAATGAATTTTGAATAATTTACTCAAGTGTTCAAATGAAATGCATGTTTAAATCTACTTCTCAAATGGGGCACTTTTGAACATAATTTCTCAATTCTTAGAATGATGGTTTAGGTTAGAAATTATCTCGTTAGTTCTGAATTATCAAGGATGCAGTGTATATGAAAATCACAAAATGTTGCTTTTATTGCTGAAAAAAAAAGTGTTTTGAATCATGTAAAATATAATTGCCCTTTTTGAAACTAATTAATGGTAATTTAATTATATTACTAGAAATTGGTTAGTTTTCTACAAGCTACAACGCAATTCCCCCATAATTAGAGAATTATTGGGGGACTTAATTATGTATCATTAATTACTAATTAAATATATATCATTAATTACCAATCAATAAGTTATTTATGATTAATTTTAATTAAATATTTACATTAATTAATCTTAATTAATTTGAAGTATCAATTATTTAAAGGAAAAATACATAAGGGGCGGCATTTCTAGGACTTGCCTCATACTGGGTAAATCTACCACACGGCCCTGCTGGCAGAGGGGATTAGTGGAAATTTCAAAGTTTCAACCCAGTCACATTATAACGAGATAGTTTGCCCCTATCCACTGCGTTTGAGTGGTAGTACTTGAATAAAAAACAATCTTTTGAATTTAAACAATTATTTATTAAACCTTGCGGGCCTATGTAGGTAGTATCCGGTCGATGTTGGAGCTGATTTGCGTATAATAAGTTTTTGATTGAGTAAAAATAAGGAAAAAATGAAATCGGGTGATCTTGTGACGTCAGATAACATAGCATCATCGATTCATGGACTTTAGTTTTTGTGGTTAGAGATTTTTAGTGGCAACACTACTATGTTGGTTGAGTAGGAGCCAAAATTGACATCGCACATTTTGTCGGATGATAATCATCCCAAGGTGTTACAGCCCTCAACGAAAAGATGATTCAGAGTGAGTAGATTCGCACTTCAGAATTTTCAGTTATTATTTTTAATTTTAATAGTTTACTTTCATGACCTTCCATCACAGTTTTTCAATCCACAAATTACTGCTTTAAAGTTGGTAAAATTAATGATCTTGAGGCTTGAGGTACTCTGGTTTATTGTGGATTTACTGCCAACAATTTTATTTATTTCATCGTGCAATGACCATTCTGGTGGATTAGTATTAATATGATCAGTATTTAAATGACGTAAATCAGTATAATATATTCAGTTAGATCATGTTAATTAGTTCTGTTAGATCATATTAATTAGTCTATTAGCTAAGCCGATCAATACTAAAGAATCAGAAATCATAATGATCAGTAGTGTACTAAATTATCATCAATAACGACCAGTATTAAAGATTTAGTAGAGATCAGTATGATAGATTCAGATATGTATATTGTTCATTAATCATTTAAGCCGATATTTTTTTTTTTGACTTTAGTAGGTAACGAAAATTGGCACAGCTTTAGAAAAGGTCTGCTTTCCGCCATATTTAACCACAGCTCAATGTATGACCGACAACCATTGAGATCTAATTGTTATTATTATTATTAGATCCTAAAATAATAATTAGTTTAATATTGTACGATTAGATACACTTAATCACAACATTGACAACACTTAATTGACAACACTTAATCATGTTGTCAGAGATTATTATTTAATATTTAGTACTTTTATTAGTTTTCTGTAGTCAAAATATAAAAAAAAGATACTTTTTAGAGGGACTGTACCCCGAAAAACCCTTCCTATTGACTACGTCACTGTGATCACTAATAAGATGATAGGGTAGGGTGGGGTTAAATGGGTATATGGATTTTAACGTTTTCTGGCATGCTGATTTTTATTGAGACTCGAGTAAAATCAGCATGCCAAAAAACATTAAATTTTATAAATTTAAGCGGTTAAAATCCATATACCTATTTTACAACTACTATACCCATTTTACCCCCACCCAACCCTATTGAATCAAGCTGTGTGGATAAACATGGTGGACATGGGTAAGCTATATCGGCCAAATATCTAAGCCAAAAAGCGGAGATAACGGCAAGCGATCTCAACGATCGTATTTCACTTTCGATCTTCATTTTGGAGGAATCGTCCAAAATGAGAGGATCACTCATAATGAAATTTGAAAGTGAGACAGTGTAAATGAGCTTTTAGACTTTGTAGTTGGGCTTGTCTTCTTATAGTACGATATTATCTATAGGTATGCTAAGTGGTACTATAAGGATACGTCACACATCCTACACTTTTAAACTGAATAATAACTTTCAAACTAAATAAAATTGCAAAATCAGCTTGGTTTTCATTGACAATAGTGTTTTCAGGTGACGTCACAACCGGTTATTTTCTTTTAACTGTGTACCTTCTGTAGGGCTTTTAACTGTTGCTAAGGCCGTTGTTTATCTGTTGCTAAGGCGGTTTTTAGGTTTGGGATCACGTGATTGCAAATGCTCCATTAGAAGAATTCCACGGCTAGTTCATTTTCTGTAACTGTTAACCTCTGTAGGGCAAAAAACTGTAACATCTTCTGTTGCTAAGGCCGTTGTTAGGTCTGAGTCATGTGATTGAAAATGCTCTATGCCTCCTTGATAAGATAAGTTCCTGGTTCTGATTACTTTAGTTTCACTAGTAGTGCAAAATTAGAGTAATCTTCATTTAAGGAGCAACATGAAGGAACTCCTTTTTTGGCCACATTTGTAGTTTTTATTTAATCTTTTTCCAGAACTGACTAAACTGCTTTGTGGAAAAACCCCACTCTAATCTCTGCTATCGTCAATTTTGCTATCCCAGTGTGTAGAGAAATGAATGTTAAATATTACAGTTTTTCCTTCTCTCTCGAAAGGTTTTGGGGATTCAATTCTATAAACTGACCCGTTAGATATCGCCAAGCTTATGTCAAAAATAAGAAATATTGCCGAAAATTGCAAACTAAACTGATAAAAGAATACAATTATATCAATGGCAACCATAAAAATTTGGCGATTTTCGAATACTATCTTACAATCTTGGCATCTTGGCGATTATTTAACGGGACGATGAACGGAATTGGGAACCAAATTGGGAAAATTGAGATGGGTCATATAGACGACATTAGTGTGACGTCACTTGCTTGTTTGGAAACGTTGATTCTATCCGTGATTGGTTCCGTGATTGGAAGTAAATCCGTACGGATCCGTACGGAACCAATCACGGATGGAATCAACGTTTCCAAACAAGCAAGTGACGTAATGACTAATGTCGTCTATTGCGCATTATGCTACTATAATACATTTAGAAAAGGATTTAACCACACAGTATTTTTTAGTTTTGTTTGTATTTTCTAACTTTGCTAAAGTGAAACAATGCATAATGGATTAAAATATGAACAGAGTGAAGTCAACTTTTTAGGAACATAATTGTTTCTCAGATTCCTGGTTTCTTTTCGAACTCAATACTGTTGAGACATCCTTCACGTTCTGAAAAGCATTTTCAAAGAAGACATTCGAATCGTCGAGAAATGTCTTGTATAAATGAGTGTCCTGGATTTTACTTTTCACAATTTTTTTCAGGAAAACTCTGAAAAACTCATTTTCTTCTCTTTGCTCACTAATATTAAATCTGAGATTAACATTGATCTCTTTATCAGATATTTGAGAATTTGGCGTTACGGGAGTTTTATCCAGTAATTTTTTCTTTTCCGCAATTCTTTCTGACAATAGCTTTTTAGTTTCATGAACTTTTAGGGTTATGTCACGCAGGCGGCTTTTTTGTATTTTTGTCAAATAAGCCAAGCGACCACTTTCAGTCGTAGACGCTTCTATCAAAGCCCTAAACTTCGCACATTCAATCATAAGCTCTTGAACTTGAGGAGGGTTGCTGCAGTCTCTTAACTCCTGACTCTTTTGTTCGTTGTCTTTTGTATCGCCCGCATAATTTTCGATACTCTTCTCAGTATCGGTACTAGATGGTGCCATATTGTAACATTCCTGGTCTGATTTTGAAAGAAAAAAATAAGACTGGTTCTTTTCTAGCACGCTTTCGACCAAATTTTCGAATTCGCGAACCAACTCGTATTTTTCCCACTGCAAGTTTTGAATATGATCGCGAATATCTGTCAGATCTTTGAAAATATAGTCTGCTTGCTTCAAGTCATCGTTATGTGTGCAAACGTTTTGTTCTAATTGGCTTTTTTCAGATTCAAAAAGTGCTTTAATTTCTTTACGCTTTTTATAAAGAGTTTTGATGGTATCACTGTTGTGCTTCCTTTTCTCTTTTAGGTGTGTTATTTGATTTCTCAATGCGCTAATTTCTTCAGTGAGTTTATCATTGTAAGATTTCACTCCAGGATAGGCATCTCGCATTAGTTCTCGAAGTTTTCCTATTTCGGCTTGAGTCTTAGAAAGGTTAAACTCCATTTCATGGAAAGACCTGACGAGATTCTCGCTTTCCTCACTGTTGTGCCTCTTGTTCTGTAGCTCTTTGCGAAGCATGAGAACCTTCTTATTGAGGTTTCTGAACCGTGCCTTTTCAGCGTCCAGTTTTATCCTCATTTCGACGCACTCTTCGGTGATCGGGTTCATCTCCCGGACCACTCCTTCTCTGGCTTGCCTCCGTTCCAGCTCCATCCTCCAGAAGACCTTCCTCTCAACATTCAGTCGTTTTCGCACGCTTTCTTCGCTCGGGGATCCGGGGGGTGGCTTCGCTTTTTCCAACTGCTTCAGCAAACCCCGTATCTGCGTGGGCAACCTGAGGATGGTGCCTCGCCCCCTCTTCCATTCCTTCTCGGGTCCGTCTTGAGATTCCTCTCCAGCTTCCCTACGCATCATAATCTCTTCCACCAGATCCAGATTACATCTCAAGACGTGGTTTTCGTTGCGACACTCCGTCAGACGTATGCTGAACCTCTCTATTTTGTCCTTCAGTTGCATAACTGCGGTACTTACTTCGGTCTTTCGAAGCTTATCGCGGTAAACGGCGAAACAGTTGAGTTGAGACCCATTACCTGCCAACTTTTGCTCCATTTTACGAGTTAAAAATCACTCTTGCAATCAGTATAAAATTTTGCTTTACTAATTTCAATTGTTAGTGTTTCATTATGAATAAAAAAAACTGGTTATAATCCGTTTAGTATTCCCTGATATCTGATCAATGGTTACATAATCAACCTGAATTTATTATTAATTTACTTTGTACAAAAATCTTTTATTTACATATTTTTAACGCATGATAATCAAAAATGTTTTTAGAAAACGTGACTACAAATTTTCTTAGCACTAGTCTAGTCCATTATCTAAGAGAAATTAAAATTATATCTCCGATATTTTGTATTTTATAAATTGTCCTTCCTACTTCTATATTAAGGGTGAGTAACGAGAAAGAACATTTGTCATAATTCATTAATTACAAATATGTTAAACCTATTACCATTTAGTTGCAACTAATGGTGGAAAACCAGTCCATAAAATTTTATGGACTAGTGTATTTTGTAACAAGTGGTATTTTAAACTGTAAAACACAGTACTATCCTTTTAGGTATCACCGTAGATATGACGTATCACCTGCAAAACTTCAACTATGATGTGAACCAAATTTTCTATCTGCTCTAATATGACAAGCCAAAAAGTTAAAAATTTATTATTGTCCGCTCCATGACGTTTGGATTAATTTTTATAAATAATTGAGTAAAAATGGAGAACTCTGTTCTTGAGCATTCCTTTACTTTTCAACATTCCTTTGCTTTTTAGTATCTATTTGCTTTCAGCATTTTTGACCATGATGCCTATCGGATACCCTTTATTTATACGCATGCATGGCATGTCGCCAGGATATATTAATTTCTCTAGTTTTTTCTTTATATTTTTAAGTGTCGTAGATTCTGACCTCTTTGCGGACCAGTTTCAACGATATCACGGACCACAGGTTGGGAAGCACTGATTTATAATAGGCTAGATGTTAATTAATTATTAATTCTAGTTGGTATAAATTAACTTAGCTTGAGAATGTTATTTTAAAAATAATTTGAAATAATTTAATAAATTGATTGAGACGTATGAGGATTAATTTAAGACAATTTTTTTACCTTCCTATAGAGCATTTTCAATCACATGACTCGGACCTAACAACGGCCTTAGCAACAGAGAAGTTAGTTTTTTTACCCTACAGAGGTTAACAGTTACAGAAAATGACTAGCCGTGGAATTCTTCTATTGGAGCATTTGCAATCACGTGATCCCATTTCAAAAAACCGCCTTAGCAACAGATAAACAACGGCCTTAGCAACAGTTAAAAGCCCTACAGTAGGTACACAGTTAAAAGAAAATAAACGGTTGTTACGTCACCTGAAAACACTCTATTACATTTAACATTTTTTTTTTTTACAAAAATCTGAATTTTAATAGTTTTTCCATAAATTTCTTATGAAAATTTTTTTTGAATGCATTTAAATTTTATCTTTAAAATTTTTATCAATCAGGAACTAATAACATTCTTAATGGTTCTCATTAAGTAACTTAATATTTGAACTTAAAGCTGCTCTTGCGTCGAATGATATTTATTCTAGAGATAAATAGTATACTATGTAAACAATCTTTGTCCAGAAACAGACTTCTTTATGTGTAGAATACATAATAAAAGAATCTAAATTAATTTTTTAAAATAGAAATTTGTTAAATAGAAAATGATTTAAAATATTTTGAAAAGTCAGGTACTTTAGGTAGAATTTTGAAAGAAATGGATTTAATAATTTTATAAAACTTTTTTAGATATAGGCCAGTCAGCTAACACTGAAACTATTGGTAGAAAAATATTAAATTTCTTTTAAAACAATAACGGGAAGAATTTGAATTAATATACACCAAAGAAGTTAAAACTTTCAGTAGATGTGATGTGTTTCTTTTGAATATAAATTTCTTTTCTTTGCAGGTTTTGTTACGACTTTCCAAGTTCTTGGTGCTGTATTATTTAAGTTATGAAGAGCTTTTTCCACTCAAAATTAGGATGAGAGTGGAATTAAAGAAGTTTTCGACTGAAGCTGTTAAGTGGGTTAGGGACACATTACAAAATTTCATTAATTATTGAATTTCACATGAAATTTTTATAAATTAAGTATCAAATTCATACTAAAAAGCAAGCTTTTCTTCTTTTCAAAAAATACTCAGCAAAAGTTTTCAGAAAGGTTTTTAAAATTAAGAGTTTAATTTTTTTTTTGGAAAAAAAATAGAGGTAGTTTAAAATTGATATCTCTAAATATTGTTGATCAATTTTGAAAATTTCTTTACCAAATTAAACAAAAATATACTACCTTTAATTTAGATTAATCATTTTAAGAAATAAAACAAAAAAATTGAGTGAAAAGTTCTTTAAATTTTTATGTAGCACTTTCGAAACATACTTTTAAAAGTAAACATTTCTTTTTTATTTGATGAATCTATAAATTTTAAAAGTGAAATGTTTGAAAAGTATGTGTTTCAAATTTAAAAATTTTATCTTGAACGGTTCTTTATCTATTCCAATTTAATAGCGAGCAAACTATTTTAAAGGTAGAACATTGTAGTGCTAAATTACCAAAATAGCCCAAACAATAGATTGTATCCCTGGTTATATTTATGCATGATAGAAATTTAATTCAAACATCAATCTGGGTAAAAGAAACATTTTTTAAAGGGAAATTCTTTTTGAAAATATGAAATTTTTTAAAGCATTGGACCCTGAAAATCTCGATTAAAAGTTGAGATCTTTGGAATGAAATTTACAGGATCAAGTTTTATTTGTAATTTAAGTTCCAAAAAAGATTCAGTCTAAGTAAGAACATGTCTATTTCAACTGAAACCGGATATAATAATGGTAACCGGTTGGATTAATTTTTTTTTTTGATTTAACATACTATTTTAGTTTGTCGTGCATTCTCTTGATATTTTAGGGTTGAAAAATTGCAATCTTCGTGGTGTTCAATCTAATGAACTCATGATGAGACTATCCTACCTACAGACATGTTTTCAGGTGTCTATTTATGTAGACAGATCCTACCTAAATTCGAAATTGGATAATTTGCAAACCTATCAGGTGTGACCCTTGATCAAGTGTTTAGATCACGGCTTTCATAATGTTTTACTGAGGATGTCTTGGTAAATTATCCCTAATGTTTGCTTTTAACTGAATTTATTTAACGCCTTTCCTATTTTGGTCTTCCGTAAATTCAGGCGTTTATCACAAATTATCAGTTATTTTATGTCTCAGATCCCTTTTGAAAGTTTAATGTTGGCGACCAACTAAAATTTTTTATATAGGATCTGCATAAATTCTAGCGGAACCTTCCTTTAATTGATGTAAGTAGCTCAGTTGATCGTGTTTAGTTATAATGCAAAATTTCATGGTCTAGCTGGCTCGAAGATTTAAGAGTCATTAAACAATCTCAAAATTCGAGGCAACAGAAAAATAAGTATAGGAGCGTGCGCAGACTCTCCTCTAGGCTCAGTTTTAATCATTATGTATAGAGTATTTTCAATCACATGACTCGGACCTAACAACGGCCGAAGCAACAGAAAGGTTACAGTTTTTTGCCCTACAGAGGTTAACAGTTACAAAAAATGAATAGCCGTGGAATTCTTCTATTGGAGCATTTGCAATCACGTGATCCCATAACCAAACACCTCCTTAGCAACAGTTAAAAGCCCTACAGAAGGTACACAGTTAAAAGAAAATAACCGGTTGTGACGTCACCTGAAAACACTCTATAAACTGATGACCTATTAACGTATCCACCTCTAAATTTGTCTCCAATCGTTATTCATATAATGCTGGCATCCCCAAATTCTTTAAAATATTTTTTGTGAACGCTTATAAGTTCATGCGCATGTGCAAAATGTCCTCTGGTTTTCCTAGTTTTGACTATCCGTTCCTGACGTTGCCATGATCTTTAAAAAAAAAATGATTGTCAGAGGCGGAAAAAAAAAACTTAAGTCCGTGAGCATGCGCAGACTGCCCTCGTATCAAAATTCCTTAAATGTTGCCATTTTGAAATTTATAAGCCTAGGCTCTATACATTTTAGAGATTACGGGATTGGCCTATCTTTCTGATTTAGCCGCCATATTAATTTTCAGATTTGCCTGGAGCTAAATGTAATGGATTCCAGTGGTACTGATAAGTTTTGACGAACTTGGCTCTCTAGCTTATTTTGATGTTTGGTTTTCTTATTTTAATAGGTTTGTTACTTGGAGTTGGCAGCTTTTATTAATTAGATGGATTCTAGTTAAAGTGGATAGATCTAGTTAACAGAATTTACCTTGTCTAGTTATAGATGACTGCTAATTACTCTAACAATATACTTATTGTTACTAAGCTGCTTAAGCTAAGTAGACCAAGTCCCAAGAGAGCCGCTAGGGGGCAACACTGTCTACGTAAACAAAACTGCTTTGTTTACAAGTTCGGACTTAGAAGAAATAGGACTCCCCCCTTCCACTGTTTCAGAAAGATGGGTGGGTTATGGTCCCAATCCTAGGATTTTGATCGGTTCCTACCTGGGACTTGGTCTACTTACCTTGTTGTTTATCCTGTGTATGAAAGCTGAAATAAAGAAACATGTGTAATATCTGATTTCTCTTTATTGAAACGCAATAATAAAAAAATATTTCCATCACCTGAAATAGAACATTAAACACAATTTTTGTTATTAAAGTACAGTAGACACTTTCAAATAAAAAAAATATTTTAAACTACTTTAATGTTTTTCGACAAAACCTATTTTAAGTGAAACATTCCATACTTATTTCCTGTATACCAGTAAATAAATGTAGAGGATAAACAGAGTAATTAAAAGTTTGAGCACTTTAATATTTAATAGAATTTTAGTTATAAATGGACTAATTTTAGGACTCAATAATATTAAAAGGCTCCTGTCATACTTTTTAAAGTTATATGGTGAATCATAACATATGAGAAACTTAATGTTTTAACAATGTTATACTTGGTTGCAACGTTTCTTGAACCCAGAACTTCACAAATACGGAAGGAGAAATCGGTAAACACGAAGCCTGTTTGGTTGATAGGAGTTTTGGTACGCAAATCGTGATTGAAAAGCACTATATATGCATGGGTTTAACTAAATCATATTTTTAATTTGACGTTCTTTATTTCACTGAAAATTCAGACACCGCGATGGGAACTACTTTGTTAGCGACGTCGGGTCAAGTTAAGTTGCAGTCTAGTAGTTACAATATTTTAGATTGAGGTTATGACCTTCTTGAGTTAATGTAAAATAATTAAATTATATTTATACCGTATTTCCAATGCTAAAATGACGCTAATGCAATGTCTATTATTGGCTTTGTAATTTCAATGTGAACTGCTATTAACTAGGACTAAACATTTCAAGGAAAAATTTACTTTTTTAATATTGAATAGTTAGACGTTTGAGGATAATTTAGTTTAAACCAGGGCCATAACCAGACTTCGGGGATTTTACTCGGTACCTCCTCACGAGTACTTTTATACGCTAAGTTTTAGATGACTTTAGTTTTTAGACACATACATAGGATTTTAATATTGGGGCACTAAATTGTGTAAGCAATGTGAATCCCAAGTAAAAAGGGGGTGTCTATTACATCCTAACCATACATAAATTTTGAGGGGGTTCTCCCCCATAAAAATTTGGAATTTTTCTTAAAACTCATTTCGACTCCCTTTAATTTACATCAAAGAGGACACATCCTTGTAAGTTACAAAATTAAGGAAAGAAACCGTACATAATTAGATTTTGAGGGGGTCTGGGTCCTCCTCAGGAAAATTTGGGTTTTTTTTACCCTTAAAAGTAGGGTTCCGACTCATTTTGAGACCTTTTGAGTTTAACCCAAGGATTGCTCCTAGTGTGTCGCATTATTTTCAAGGAAAAAAACAATATAAAAATTTATGTCCAAATTTCGGAGGGGGGTGGGGGTTGAACCCCACTTGGAAACAGCACTGGTTTATACTTATCGGAGGGTTCACCTAAGTGCCAAGTTTAAGTTATACTCAAAAATTATCCATTAAAATCAGGGAATATTAAAAAATGACACTTTCTTCTTAAATTAGCTATTACATGATCTACTTAAGTTACACATTCAAGCTAGGATGTATTTCAACTTCATACACATAATGCTCGTTTCAAATACTTCTAATGGTAAATCCCCTTCTGAAAAGGTTTCCTCCGACTTAAATTAAAACAAACTACCCATCTAAACGAAATTTATGACCTACATATCAATTTGTAGATATACCTACTAATTAGTATTACCTCAATCCTACAAAACTCAATTTTAAGGGAAACTATAACTCTAAAATTAAACTTTTAATGATGTAAAACAAATTCTTCTTTGACTCACAAACAAATCCTTTGCCTCTGCCAAGTTGGATCCCATATTCCAACGTCCAGACTTTAATTTCTAACCTAAAGCTTACCCGATTAGCAGAATATAATTTTCAATAATAAAATATGGAACAGCTTTAGAAAGATTCCTTCAGCTGCCATGTTAACCCACAGCTCAAATGATGACCACTTAGCTACATAATAACCAACTTATAATTACTGTATAATGAGCTATATAATAACAATTTTCATAATTTTAAAGTGTAGAAAGTTAGCACTCGAGGTTTATAAATATAAAGGTCAGTGATTATAACACTAACTTAAGCATGTTGCTGTGGGAGCTGTGATTACTCTTTCAAAAGCTGTTCCTAAAATATTATCTTTATCTGAAACTAAAAAATGTGGTTAATATGCTTTTCAGCTGGATCAAACATTCTTCAGGGTCATACTGGCTCTGGTCAACTTAATTCATGTGGATTTTTCAGCATCTGAAATATTAAATTTTCTTAATTAATGACCCAAATCAACTTATAAATTTAATTTTTTTCTTCGATCTTAAGTTTCACGATTATGTGTGATTAGCTATATCTCAACTTTGAGACTGCACATCTAAATTGCATCGCTTTTTGTTTAAATTCAAATTTAGGAATTGAAACTACATCACTGTTTGTTTTTGTTATTAATTTTAGAATTAAATATCAAATACTTTAATCTTATGATAATCGCAGTTTGCGGAATTGAGACGTTAGTTAAATTTCATACTACAGTTTATAAACACTCCAAACTTTTTTTTACAGTAACTAATTTCACATTCATAAGAGATTATACTTATCGATTTGTAGTTCAAACATCCATCAAAATAACCAATAAGTTATTTGTAAGAGCAAAACAATTTCTCTACCAATTAGTTCAGGCTTTAATGGCTTAAATTGAAGGTTTAAATTTTGAACGTTCATTTCTTACTACGCAGTCAAAATAACTTTTGAATGTTAAGTGAATTACATTTAATGTAAAATTACTTAATTGCCCTGTACACATAAGTTTATGTTTACAAAGCCAAATTAAGGCTACGTGTCCATGTCATATCTAGCAAGGATATTAACTAAATATTTATCTTTCATTTCTTATCTTTTCATTATCTTTCATTTAAATAACAGCAGTAATAAATTACCTTAACTAGAATTTCGGGCTTAACACTATTGCTATCAAAGTGAAGGCATTGACATGGCAAACAGTAAAATAAACAGATATGCGTAATTGCGTATAACGTCTAAATAGATTATTTTCCAAAATAAAATGATACCAGAAGTACCTAAAATGTCTAAATTTAAAATAAGGAAGTTATCATTAAAGCAAATAAAATAATTAAGAGGTTTTGTTCCAATACAAAGCAAAAGACTTAAGACTTACCTTTACCTTCACAGGAGCGAAGTTCGACCAACTGCTAATCTGACAACCAACTCTGGAATGACCAAATTCCAGCTGATAGGAAACGCCCTCCCCCACACGTCATCATACTTTTGCGCATGTCACTGCGCATATGCGCCGAAACATGCAAATGAGGGGTTGGCAAAAACGGTAAAATAGCCTTCGCTCTGTGAACCTGATCAACTCTTAAATTGGACCTATACTCGACGTTTAGGAGGGAGAAAGAAGTCCCCTGGCCTTTCGGGACCAAGGGCCCCATGCGCCGAATATACGGCCCAGAGCGATCAGGTTCACATGGCATAACACTCACACACTGCCATCTATCGTTGAAATTTGGACTAACTATTTCAATTTTGAATTTATTTGGCCAGATTTAGCTAGATTCGAACCAGGTACCTAATGATTCGCAGAGCCAAGGCTTTAACCACTGAGCCACGAGGGCTACAGCTGCGAGCGTTTTAATTTTTAGTGATGCTTATAACAAGATTCTGAGTAAACCACGGATTGCGTAGAAAAAATACCACTGTTTTTTTTTCAACCAGATAATTTTATTTATTTATAGTTTTTATAACTAAACTGTTCCACTTATTTTTATGATTAACTTTCAACCTGATAAGTTCTAGCGTAACCTAATTGTTCCACAAAATTTAGCATTTAAAAACTCTTTAAAATTAAAATAAACACAAGATTAGTCATAATGGGAAAGTTAATAGAATTTTAAAAAGGTAATTAATATATCTTTAAAAGTATGTAAAAATAAGCTTAAAAGGAAAATTAAAGCTAGGTTCGATTAACATTAAAGGTTCTAACTTTTTATCTGTTGATTTAGAGGAGTTTACAAAAGAACATTTTTAAGAAAAGTTAGAAGGTCATTAATTACTCCAGAAACAAAACAATGTTGGCAAAAATGTGTAATAATTTTGTTAAGCTTTTCATTAAATATTAATTTTATTTTTATATTTTGCTTTGCCAGGGTGTGGTATAATCTAGTAGGCTGAACATTTGTCATAGATCTTACGATATAAGCGAGACCAACTTCTCCAAAAACTCGTACTTTCTATAAAAAAGGATCTGTACCGATGAAAGCCAGCGAAGTTTTTCTGATCTTTAAAACTTTTGTTTGCTATCATTTGTATTTGGTAATTTAATATTTATTTAGTTTTACACCAGTTAAATTTCAGAAACATAGACTTAATTTTTAATCAATCTGATTATCTTGAACAAGATTTTAATTTAAATTAGGCAAGTTAGTTAGCATCGAAGTTTTTCTGATCTTTAAAACTTTTGTTTGCTATCATTTGTATTTTGTAGTTTAATATTTATTTAGTTTTATATCAGTTAAATTTCAGAAACATAGAATTAATTTTTAATCAATCCGATTATCTTCCACAAGATTTTAATTTAAATCAGATAAGTTTGTTAAACTTCTATTCGGCTGTTTTCAGGGATGTTTAATTTCTCATCATCTCCAATACATGCGTTTCTTAAACGAAACACATCAGTGTTTCAAAAGTCCGTTTCACGGGTTTTATTATTGAACAACGTCCTTAAACTTCATTTAGAAAATTGTGTGTAACAATGAAACGAAAACACAGAAAAAAGTTTCATGAAAACTATTTTTAATATTCGAGGAGACATTGGCTTAATCCCAGTATGCGTTACACGGTGGATTTGGCAAGGGAGGGCCTATTGCTTTTATTTTTATTTATTATTGTTATTGCTTTTTAGCCATTTTGCATTTGCATAACGGAATTCATGGTATGATTGGTAACTTACAAAATCCACAAATTTAGAAACTTCTAAGATGTTGTGACGATGGATTTCGACGAATTTGAGTTGAAACATGAACTGATCCATAATATATGCTTGAGAGGGGGCTTGGCTTGGAGATAGTTTTGAGCTAACCCCTGAAACAAAAGTCTAGGTACGAACCTGAATATATCAGGCGCGGATCCAGCACGGGTCCAAGGGGGGGCACTTTTCCAGATCATCACCTTTACCTTTTGAGAAAAATGTAAAAATGTTGGGGATTTTCTTAAAAATATCACTCAAGATCCCCTTTTGGTACCACTGGGGGGTACAGCCCTATTGGAAAAATATTTATATATTTCCCAGTGTTCCATAAACCAGTATCAAATTATACTGGATCCAGTATAAATGATACTGGATCCAGTATAAATGATACTGGAACCAGTATAAATGATACTGGATCCAGTATGATTTGATACTGGTTTATGGAACACTGGGAAAATTTTTCCAATAGGGAGGGGCCCTCTCCCAGAAAAAAATTTTGAAATTTGACCTGTAAAAGTAGGGTTTAAACTCATTTTGAGTACTTTTTTTGGTGCCCCCCTTGGATCCACGCCTGGAATATATTAACCTGAATACGAACCTTACATGATTCATTCCCTTTCTTCAGTATATCAGGATGAACGGGGACATATATGAAAACTCCGATAAGCTCTACTTCGGACGGACATTGCGCCCTCATTGCCCGACCTGCGTGTGTCCAGACACAGGAGTCAACAATAACAGGACCATTGGGGTCTCCTACCCCTCTCCCCCGCGGAAGGAGCTTCGGAGGGTCGTCCGTCGTCGATCCGTGGAGGACGTCGCAGACGACGTCATCATCGACGACGAACCGCTACCCTTCAGGAGAGGACAGGACAGAATGGATGTCAGGAGAGAAATTAGGCCAGTACCCATGGTGATCAGGAGGGGACGGGACAACAGAATGGATGTCAGGAGAGAAAGTATGCCACCAACCATAGAGTTCAGGAGAGAAAGAAGGCCACCACCCATGGAGATCACGATAGAAAGTAGGTCACGACCCATGGAGATCAGGAGAGGACAGGACAGAATGGAGATCAGGACAGACAGAAGGCCACCAAGATCCCCGGAGAAGCAAAAATTAGGGATCTTGGAGAGCTGGTTTGAGAGGTGAGTTTCTCATGCAAGGTGGTTCCGAATACATTGTAAGAACTTGTAAGAGTGAGTGGTCGAAAATTCATTTGTACTTAGAACTCAGTATTATTCACAGACTTAACCCGCGAGGACGCGCGCAGGGCCTGCGAGGCCCTGTCACTTGAATAAACCTTCATAAAAACTTTAATTTTTAATCAAAAATGTTGAAATCCCGTGTATCTGCCTAAAAGGTTTCCACCTATCACCTCCTAAAGTTTAAATAGAGTGGGTATGTTATTTTCCGAGTTAGGTAGTTGTTTTTATTGAATTGCTTCGAAAATTGGGAGGATTCGAGTGAGTTATAACCAAAGAGGTAGAGGAGAGAGAGAGACCTCGATAATTTTTCTTGCAAAAAAGGAAATTTAAGGTAAACAGCACTAAATCAACAACGGAAATCGGCCCCCCTTTGAAGATAAGATAATCTCGGACACTTCCTCCTGAGTGCTAGTGCTTTTCGAAATAGTCTAATATTTTATATTAGTAAAAAGCAGTCAACTTAAAAATGAATTATTATGCACTTTCAACGATTAAATTATGTATTTAAACTTTCCGTGATAAAATTTTTGGATTCACTGAACTTTTAGAACGGAAAACGGTGTGTAGGGCCTGAGAGGCCCTGCGCGCGTGCCCGTGTAACAAAAAGTAGCGCGCGTTCTCCCGGGTTAATATAAGTGCGTCAAGATTCAAATCTGTCCAGCTAGAGTTTTAAAAAGCTTCATTTTAACCTATAATGAATAGTATTCAGGGGGATTACTTACTCACTTCTTTTAGTACCTTCTAACTCCTATTACTCGGAGCATGGGCCTCTGTCATGTTTTTTTGTCTTCATCTATTTGTGGTCATTCATCTTATCTCACTTCTTTTTTTCCAAGACATATTTAGAGTTATTTTATTCTATTTCCCACCTTATTCTTTTTGTGGTCATTTGTATCACCCCTTTCCGTAGCTTTTTAAAAGTGTTAATTTCGTTCTAGAAGGTCCTACGCCAAGTTGTTTCTCTTTCTCCTTCCCTGACGTTTCCAACCCAGCGCCTGTTTTACCATGGCTTTGGTTTCAGTACAAGGAGTTTTTACGGGATAAGATTTCTGGCCCGATAGTCAAACCACAAACTGGATGACCAGTCCTCATGATATAATCCCCAGGAGCAGGGTGTCCGGCTATACCCTCAGGGAGATACCATAGAAATAATTACCCCCTCCCCCGAAACTCAGGTCTGTCGGTAGAGACTCTTGGGATCTTGAGCAATGAGCATTGTACTAATAAATAAAAGTAATATTTTTGTAGCACACTTAATACAAACACATGCTTCTACCTCAGATTCGGCTTAAAAGAAGATGGCTTTCTTGACCTGTACGAGTTGAAATCCCTGTTTAAGTCCCTCGGAGCGCAACTGAGCGAAGATTATTGCCAGAGTTTGATAGAAAGTGCTGACAGGGACGGAGATGGGAGATTGTCTTTCCCAGAAGTAAGTGGGTACCTCCATGGCCATCTCTAGACCCATAAGACCAGAGAAGCTCGAAATCTTGAGTGACGTTTTGTCTACTATTTCGCGTCATCATCGCTCTTTGGACAACAGCGCAACTCCAGTCTGAAGGGAGTTTGTGCAAGATTTCAGTTACGCTGTTGTCCGAAAAGCGATGATGACGCTAGAGTCAGATCGTCACTCCAGATTTCGAGCTTCTCTGATGGCCTAATGTGTCTAAATGGCCATGGTACCTCTCAGTTGGACCGTCATCGTTGTTTGCCTCTCTTTCATTTAAAATTTAAACAAAAATTTTCATGAAAAAGGTGATCCTATTCAGGATCACCTTTTATGGCCGGTATGACCTTTTTTACCTTGTATGGTGGTGACGGTTAAGGATCAGTTTATGAGAATATTCATGCAATGGAAAAGTGGAAAGAAGTAATAGTGGATTTCTTCGAATAATAAGTGGAAGTAATAGTGGAGAAGTGGAGTGGATAAAAGGGTGGTTGTTCAATAAAAATCCCTTCGAGATCATTATGCTGTGGTTTTATAACAATAGAAACCTAAGAACTTAGCATTAAGGAAAGGTTTGTTGGGGTTTAATTGCGCGAGGTCCATAAAAGCATTAAGGAATTTTTCAATTTTCGTCAGTTAAAAAATATAAAAAAAAATCTTTGAAAAATGTTTTCTTTCAGTTTTTAGTTAACATAAACGATTCGTCTTTTTATACCAACACTTACTATCAACTTCTTTTAGTTTTTGCTGATGTGGCGAATCGCCCAAGTGGACGGTGAGTTGGATGATGTCATCAGAGAATACTCTGTGTTCCCTGGGGTCGAACGCGATTACTCGAGGAGGACGCGGAATCGCGAGGTACGAGGTGGAGGTTGGTCAAACAATCTACTTTCATTCATAGTTACAAGAATAGTTTTTAGATACCTGACTGCTCTGTTCGCGTTAGGCTCAAGCCACACTACAGCCAAACTCAGATTAAAACAATAAAAAAACAATAAAGATGGTTATCTAAGTGAGGGTATCTAAGAGAATTGAGATAACTATCTTTATTGTTTTTTTTATTGTTTTGAGCGGAGTTTGGCTGTAGTGTGGACAGCGCCTTAGGCAGTACCCACACCAGAAAAAGCTGGTGGAGAGTGCTCTAAAAAGCCATAAAGATGGTTATCTCACTTCTATTAGATACCCTGTCTTAGATAAACATCTTTATTGCGTTTTTATTGCACTCGCCACCAGCTTTTTCTGGTGTGGGTACTGCCTTAGGCTGCGTTTTGCTCGTTGATTTGTTGCTGCAAGATCTTCCATTGAGTTTTTTAATCCCAAAAATTAATTTTCTTCTAATTTTGAATAGTAAAATTGAAGGTTTAATTCCGTTAGAGTTCCCGCTAAATATCGCCCTGTTCTTTTAGACAACAAAAAGTAGAAATATTCATAAATAATTTCAAACTCCTGAATTAAAATGTTTAATTAGATCAATAACTAATCAGTTTATTAATAAAAGTCAGAAAAATTTGTTGATTTGTTGATATTTGGATATATTTAGCGATTTGGATATTGGCGATATTTAGCGGGAACTCTAACGGAGTTGTACTAAATTGAAATTAACATTATTAAAACAGCGTTTCAACCTACCTATACTATTGGTTGCGTAGTTATCCACAGAAACTAATTGAAGGAGTCACAATGAAACCGTTTAAAATGATACTTCTTTTGTCTTTTTGCGATTCTTCCATTGGTCTGCAGTCTGAGGTAGAGTTACCACCTATCTATCCAGATTTGTCAGGGTACAGCAATCCGGCAAGACCAGTAGTAGACAAATCACAGAAACAAAAGTGACATCATTTTGAGCTGTCTCGCTGTGATTCTTCCACTGGTCTTAGCCGGATTGTCGAACCACAACAGATCGGTTAAGTATTAACGCTTTCTTAGGGTAAATACTTTAAGAGTCGAATAACTTGGCAAAATTTTCAGAGGGAAGGCCCCCCAGAACCCCTTTTAACAGCATGTGTGGGACTTTTGGTTATGTCATAATTTTTTTTACACACTAAGTTCAACTAAGCGTAAGTTATATATTTGTATAATCTCTAGATTCTAGAAAGTTACATTTACGTTATTACGTGTGGTTAGAATTGCTGTCTAAAAATATTAGACCAACCCCTCTCCCCAACAATCAAATATCTAGTTACGGTTACGAGCAGATGTATCATTTAATCATATTATGTCATATGAAATTCTTCCATTCGGTAACATTTTGTACTCCTTGTAATGGGCATCCATAAATTACGTGAGGTGTTTTTTCCCCCAAAATCTGGACCCCCCCCCGGCCCCCACGTGAGATTTACCTACAACTTTTTAAAAATTATTTTCCATCCTATTCATTTGCATTTTGTGCTTCATAGCACCTAAAACCCCTTTAACATTATTAAAACATTATTAATGATGTGGGGGGAAAGGACATTAGGTTTTCCCCCGCTTTTCTTTACTATAAAAATCACACAAAACTATTTAAAATTATACAATATCTAGCTAGTTAACTAAATAATTTCTACCTTAAAAAGTTGACGTGAGATTTTCATCCACCGCCCCTCCCCCCTTGGTGAGATTTTTTTAAACCCCTCCCCCCTTTTTAGTTTGAAAAATCAGGTCCCATTACTGTAGATGACAGCAAAGCCTAAACAAACAACACTATTAATAAAAGTATTCCGATAGTTTCAGGAGAGGAGGGAGACCACCAAATGCAGTTGCCGTTCCCTCGAAGAGAAGGGCCCAGAGTTCGGGAGGAGGAGTATGGGGAAGTTCTACAATCGGGAGACGATGCCAGTTTCGACGAATCTCCGTCGTCGTCGCTGAGCTCTTGCTGCAATGAGGTGGTCAAGGAAACCGAGTGTGTGACAGTGTGCAAGTCGCGTGTGAGAACAAATAAAAGCGCTTAGTCGTCTTGATAATCTGGTCTAATGAAATTTTATTCTGATTAAAAAAAAAGGCTGTTATCATTAGAAGTTTTGAAAATGAGATCACATACTACTATTGACATGAACGTGAATTCTGAATACACTCATGTTTTAAGGAATCCAATTCCTTTGGGTAGCTAACTCTATTTGAATTTTAAACAGGTAATGTTTGGTACCGATTCCATTATTTTGGAATTCGATGTATAAAGTATCAATGTTACCCAGTGTTAATTTTTTTAAGTTCAAAAACAACTAAAAGTATACTCAATTTGTGGAGGGGAGTTTTTAAATTGACAGATTTAAAAAGTTTACTCTGATAATAATTTGTACAGTTGGGGAAATAAAAAACGACTCAGTTGAGTTTTCTGACGAACCACTTGGGTTAGGAAGACAAATAAGGTGTCATTTTTCATGTCATAAAGTATTCTTTAAATGGAAAAAATTTCGAGTCCTTAGGGGGTCGTCTTCATATTAAACGAAACACTAACTTTTGTTTTTCCTATGGGGACCCCCAATTATTATGCGTTTTTCTGAAAGAGCATCCCCATAAACCCCCAAATACCAAGTTTCATCCATGTAAGTATCCAAATAGAAGCATAATAAATTTTTGAAATGTCAACCATTCAATGTGAAATTTATCAAAATGTTTTCGGTGTAAAAATATGAAACATTGAATTTAGATCAAATTTGTGTCCCCAAACAAAATTATTATGCTTTTATAGCGATATTTAATGGTTAATAGATAGATAATTAACATCTAATTTTGACCCAAAAATTAAATTTTAAAATCTTTTAATATTTTTATGGTAATCGATTCTGGTAGTAATTTTATGTGGAAAACCAAAATTTCAGTTGATTTCATTTAATAGTTTTGGAAAAAACCGAATTAAACTAAATTCCCACTCTTTAAGGGACCATATACCGCTGCCAAATGTATACCGGCAAATGCTTTTTCTGGAAACAGTCGCCTTATTTTAATCACCATAACTTGAATTAAAACTTAAATTTGATATAAAATTTCATTAAATTACTTATAAACTTTTTGATAAACATTAAAGTGGTGAGTGAAAGTCTTGCTATCCCACCGTTTTTTAGAAATAGTGTTCACAGAAAATTAACCCTTCTCACTCTGGAGACGACCTCCAAAATCTAAAAGCTTTATTTACCGCACGATTTGAATGAAACTTGGTATTTGGGGGTTTATGAGGATGCTCTTTCAGAAAATCGCATAATAATTGGGGGTCCCCATAGGAAAAACAAAAGTTAGTGTTCCGTTTAATATGAAGACGACCCCCTAAGGACTCGAAATTTTCCTCATTTAAAGAATACTTCATGACATGAAAAATGACACCTTGTTTGTCTTCCTAACCCAAGTGGTTCGTCAGAAATCTCAACTGAGTCGTTTTTTATTTCCCCAACTGTACATAATTATAATTTAAGTAATTTATAATCATTTTACAATTATTCACAACACATAACTTGACATTTTTAACACATTCAACTTGAAAACCTGCTGTTATCGAAAACAGGAAATTTAAAGGTCCAATTATTATGTTTAAAAAAACGATAAAAAGGTAAGCTAACTAATAAAAAGATAATTAAAATAGCTTGACCGATGCCATAGATTATTTCTAAGTAGTAAATATAAAGTTTTTGAAACAGCATCTTATGGGCATTAATGACCATTCGGTTATTTTATCATACACACTACTAGCTCGTTTAAAAATCTTTTTAGAGATGTCAGTTTGAGTCCGTCTAAGGAAAAATTTCCCACCTCCATAAAGTACCAAGCCGCCAAACATCAAAACTGTTTTATTCAATGCTTAGGAAAAGAAAAATGCTAAGGAAAAAAGAGAAACACACAAAACAAACTCTTTATTCAAGTAAAAATTTTATTTAGAGAATTAATCATAGCAAATAATTTCCCCTACAATCATTTCTCCCATTCAATAAAACCAATCACTCCACACACACAAATAATATCATTATAATTCTTTATCTGTACACAACCCAACGAAACACTGGTATCACAACTAGTCAATGCCTGCGTTGGCACATATGGAAACAACAAAGACAAATCTCACTGATTCATCCGTGCAGAAATTTCTCAAAAAAACACAACACATCACTATAACCATTCAATTTTTACGAAAAATCAGAAATTCGAATGTTAAAATTTTTTTATACGTGGAATGCATATAAACACAAGATTAAAAATTCACACACATAAATTGTAATTCTTTATAAAATGCAATATGATATAATAAATTACTATAAAATAAATATATAAAGTAACAACTATCATTTATAGGAATGCAACGCGTAAAAGGAACTATAAAACACTATGAACAAAATAAGCCATACAGTTCGCACGTTCAGGTGCTTTTATAATATATTTCCGTGGTCTAAGTAGTTCTAGCTGAGTTCGCTTTTGCAAAGGAACTTGAAAAGTTCGCGAAAATAGAGTTTTTAATACTTCTTTCGTTTTATTTCTTTTAAAAAGTCTTTTGAAACAGTCTTTGTGATTGCTTATTATAAATTGGTAACACTGTCCTATGAAACTTGCCACTTGAACTTTCCCTTCATTATCCAGACTTGGGAAGGCCTGCCATCACAGTTCTTCAGCATAGGCAGAGTGGGGTCCATGGAGTCGGGCTTGTCTAAACACTTTCCGGTGTTCACATGCCTTATTGTCCGCTCCTGAGAAAAGACACCAAACATTAATGAAAAAATACTATCAACTTCCCTAAACAGGGTGTTTCAAAAGTCCCTATCGCTTTTATTCGGAACCAAAGTGTCCTAGGGTCATGGAGTAAGGTAAGGTAAGTGACAAGGAGAATCCATTGAGATGATCTACAGCGCCCCTAGAGGCGAAAAAAAATTAATTAAAAAACTAAAGAGATAGAGCAAAAATCTCAATAAACGTATTGTTGCCAATGTTATGAAAAACTCACTGAAAAAAAAATCATGAAAATATCGTGAATATTCGCGGAGATATTAGCATGTGAAAATAGCACTTTTTCAGGCCTCAATATAGAAAAAGTTCGCAAATTTGTAAGTGTTCAGTGTTGTCATGTAGTTTTTTTTTTAGTTAAATGAAGACAAAATTTAATAAAAACACTTACACATTAGCAAATTTTTAATTTTTTGAGGCCCGAAAAAGTGCTATTTTTACATGCTAATATCTCCTCGAATATTTACGACATTGGCATTAATACCATTATTGCGATTTTTGCTATATCTCCTTTAGTGTTTCAAATTAATTTAATTTTTAACTTTCTTATTTCACAGCTAACTAAGGGTAACTAGGGGCAGACCTTACTTCCATGACCCTAGGAAACGTTGTTTCCAAATAAAAGCCGTGAAACGGACTTTTGAAACACGTTGTATAACTCAAGTTCTGAAAAACCGTTACTTACTTCTTCGTCATATTCCCACTGTTGGTTTCCACCCATACCGTGACAGCGAACTAACTTGACTGGACCCCTGTAGGAGGACGCATCTAGGCAGTTGTCATCCGACATAATTTGTTTCCGCTTTGTATACGCAAACACCTGACACAAAAAAAATACATTAAATTGTATGATGTTGGTACATTGAAGGTTATAAATGCGATGTATGTTTAATTTAATCAAACAAAAGTGCGAATATTAAAAAAATAGGTTCATCAAAGAAAACTTGCATTTAAAAATGAAAATCTATAACTGATCAAGAACTTGAGAAAAAATTGTCCTGGTTAATTTAAAGAAAGCACTATTCTTCTTAAACTCTTTGCTTGGAAAGTCTATAGATAATTTTCTCCTTAAAATTTTTTAAATAAATGATTAAAACTATTTCTACTGAAAGGACCTAGACTAGATAATCTACTTGAAATGTCTTTATAATGAAAAAATATTTAATAACATGGAACATGTTTTTTTAATAAGCGAGTAAGAAAAATCATTTTGAATTAGCAAACAATTAAAATAAAAACAAAATAAATTACATGATACGGTATATTAAAACTCAAAAACAAAAAGATTATAACATTTACAAGTCAGAATCTTAATATTACTGCATTAGAAAAAAATGAATGAAATATCCTTTTTAGCTCTTTCTCAATATTCAAATAGCAAAGTTCATAGAGACATGGGTAAATGTTCTACTACCTGATTACCACCCATTCCATGGCAGTGACTGACAGCGACGTTTTCGCCATTCTTTCTGTTGTAGGTGTCCAAGCACTTGTTTGTCATTTCGTTTCTTATCTAGAAAAGAATAACGGAAAACCATTAGGATATTAAGGCAATACTTTTTAACAAGCTATTAACATTATGCTGTAGGACCGTATTTAGCGTTTGTGCCACCAAGTTTAGTATATTTTTTCTTGCCACCTCTACATCACCTATTATTTTTTGTCAGTTATGAAAACGAACTTTTAGCTTGAGCAATGTATCAGTTTAAAGTAAATAAAACCAAAGGCTTTATTTACAAATTTTAAAATGTGGATACGTGGAAAAACCGACTTTGTCTATGAATTACAAGATTTCAAATAGACAGAACGAAAGCTCAAGCAAAAGACATTCTCTATTTAATTCCCTTCAGACATTTTTTATGAAATACTAGCTGATATGCTCGGCCTTCCACGGGTGGAATTGTAGCTTTTTTTCTTTAAAAATTTTAAAACATTTTAAATGTTATTTTGTTAGGTGAAAGGTATCGAAATCCATGGAGTTGTCAAGCATTATAATTTTTAACGATTTCTACATTTACCACATCATACCAATTAAAAACAAAATAATCTTCCAAAACTATTTAAAATGCTCATTTAGAACCCTTAATTAATCGTATCTTCAGGATTTTAATTAATTTTTTCGGTGAAATTATTCAATACTTAAAGCATATTCCATTTTGCAATTTAAAGGATAAAATCTATCTCATAGTTGAAAAGGATTTTCAATAGTTTTTTTGTTTATTAACCAATTTTCTCAAAAGCTGCAATAAGATCATCTTTTGATTTTACATTCTCGTTTTCATGGAGAATATTTCAACAACAATGCTATTCCATGAAACTTTTTATTTAAAGATTAAACTCTCAAATAAAAACAAATTTCAAATTTTGTTGAAATAGATTTTTAGATTATTAATATGATTTTTAAATAGACTTGAATTTAATTTTTCTTTTAAAAACTTGTTATTTTGCAACATGTTTATTTTGTAACAATGGGATAAGCAGATCCCTTCCGGAGAAGAAATAAAGCTTTTTCAGCAAAATAACCACAAAAAGCGTCAAAAGAGAGTAACGGGTCATTTAAAATTTTCGAAACATAACCTATGTTTTTCTTTGCATTTTTTTTACGTATGTATACCTACCAAGTTTGGTGCTGATCGTAAGAAAATTGTGGATTTGTATAAAAGACAAACACACAAACTTTGATTTTTATTATAGTACTAGCTGATATGCCCGGCCTTGCACGAGTGGTCTTGTAAGATTTTTTCTTTAAAATTTTTAATACATTGCATACCTTATTTTGTTGGGTGAAAGGCGAAAGATATTAAAATTTATCCTGTTGTCAAGCATTTTAATTTTTGAATGTTTTCTCCATTTCATCATTATTCCCATAGAAAAAAACTCATTCCTCAAAAACTAAAACTATAAAAAAAAAAAAAAAAAAAATCAATTCGAGACCTTCAATTATTCATAAATTCAGGATTTCAATTAATTTTTTCCGGCGAAATTATTCAATAATTAAAACTTATTCCATTTTGAAATTTAAGAAAAAAAATCTTCTCTAGGGGCTTTAACACCTTTCAATAGTTTTTGGTTTGTTAAGCCAACTTTCTTAAAAGTTACAATAGGATCATCTTTTGATTTTACATCCTCGTTTTCATGGGGACTATTTAGCAACAATGTTACTCCACGAAATTTTTTATTTAAAAATTAGAAAAATTCTCAAATAAAAATATATTTAACTTACCAGTTTTAAAATTTTAAATTTCGTTGAAATATATTTTTAGATTATTAATATGATTTTTTAATAGACATATCTAGTTTTTCTTTAGAAAACTTGCTATTTTGCTTTATGTTTTTTTTTGTAACAATGGGGTAAGCAGATCCTCTTTGAGCAGAAATAAAAATATTTCAGCAAAATGACCAAAAAACGGTCGAAAGAGCGTCAAAGGGACTTTAAAATTTTCGAAAAATAGCCTATGTTTTTCTTGGGTTTTTTAACGCATGTATAATTTGTAATTTGGTGTAAATCGGAAGAAAACTGTGGATTTGTATAAAAGACAAACAAACACACAGACATTGACCTTTATTATATTAGATAAGATAATCTAATTCTTAATTTTATTAATTTACTTACTTCTGTAATTAACCATACATCAAGAAAATTTTCCTGAAATTAAGATGTTGAATTTAGATTTTTTAAAAGACTAATTATTACTCGAGGAATTTCAGAAAAGCTAAGCTTCTGCGGTCGACGTGACAGTCCACACATTCAGACATCTAAAATTCAGGTTTTAATATAATTTTTTTCTGAAAATAGTCGAATATTTAATCATTATTATAAATTGCTATCTACTTATGACTTAGTGAATTTTTAACAAAACTATTTACGATTATTACTATACAGTATAAATTTAGAAAGGGGATTAAAATTGGCATAGGGGAGTTTGTTTCTGAAAATATAGCCTATACTAATTTAACGACAATTCTGCAAGAAATGATGTTTGTATACTTTGAAAATCGCTAACAGTTTACTTTTAAAGTGAAATTGATTCTATTCCTCAATGATGATCAAAACAAGAGGGGTTGGGTTTTCTGCTATTGCTACAGTTTGGCCGAATTTTCATTAAAAATAATTAATGAATGATCTTTAGAGTTATTAAAAATAACGGTTCTAACCAATTTAGTTCAAAATCAAGTACGAGTACATACGTAACGAAAACTATGAACATGTTTCTCTAAATTAAAACAGGTTATTTTAAGAGCATACTCACTTCTCCAAGGTGGTAATAATCTAAGGGCATCTGTGATTCAGGATAAATATTTTCTAGGTACCAACGGAATGATTTGCATTGCAATTTATTCCTAAGCTCTTTTCTTTCAGTGACGTTTCCGGCAGCCACCTTTTTGGCAACTGTAAAACAAGATTCGTGAATTTTTAATAGTAATCTATAAAGCTAAAACAATTATAGAAATGTTATATCAGTAAAAAAAAAAGTGAAATCATAGAAATTACGAAGATATATATATTACAATCTAAATATTTTAGTATTAATATAAAATAATTTTTCCGAGTAATTTGTTCATGTTCATAAAACTTGACACTTTTATCATAGATGGCGCCACCACCCACTTAGGGGGGAGATAGTTGAAGAGTTTAGTTGTAACTTTTTTAACACGACTGTATTACCAATGGAATTTACAAAAAAAAAAAAAAAAAAATCCAGACAACGAAATAGGTGGGGGTGTATCCAGAAAATAATTTTGGAGGGGTACATTGAAGCTTTGGGGGGGGCATATGCAGGGCCGCCGAGAGTCAAGCCGGGCCCCGGGGACAAAGTTGAGAAGCGGGCCCCCCAGTTCTTATTTTCAGGGGGGGGGGTCAAAAATTGTCTTTAGTAAATGCATAGGCTTAATGCAGTTTTGAACATTTCTATGCAAAATTTGAGTCTTGATAAACTTAAAATTTTTTCGTTTTCTTGATTATTATAGGATGAGTAACAAGCACTATAGGGGGTCTGGGGGAATCCCCAGGAAATTTGGAATTTCGACCCGTAAAAAAGAAATTTTAAACTCATTTTTGGATACTTTTCACAATTATTGAAAGACACCCAGGGATGGGCTTTTTCTGAAATGAAGTTAAGCCTAGGATCCTTTGAAATAATGATTTATCTTGAGGATGAAATTTTAGAGATAAGTAACTCCATTTCGTAATGAATTCTTTTAGGGGGTCTGGGGGTACCCCCCCAGAAAATTTTTGGAAATACGCCTCCTGAAAACTGAAATTTACTCATTTTCGGCGGCCTTCAGGGTGAACAAATTAATTTACAAAATATTCAAAATTAGTATATTCCTCTAAGTTAGAGAGGTTAGTTAGGAGATTCTTTATGGGCCCTATAGGGCTGAGAAAATCCCCGGGCCCGGGGGAAAGTGCCCCCTTTGCCCCCCCTGTCGGCGGGCCTGGGCATATGGGATACTTTTAGCTGTTTTCTATGCAGAAAATGAAATTTTCTGCGTTTCGGGGAAGGCAGTAACTAAACGGCACGAAAGGCTGCAAGCGAGAAACATATTTAAAAAAACAATTCAAAGAATCTCCATCTCCAGAATTGCCGAAAGAATATGTTTCCTCTTCTGCCTAGCTTTAGAGAATTTTGATCAAATTTGATTCATCCTGTTTAATCAACATTTCTAATTTTAAAACAAAAGAGTAAAATTTTACAAAAATTGCGATTTGCAGTCTTTTCTATACTCATCAGCTATTTTGGAAAAAAAGAAAATAATGCCACCGGTTTTTCAAAATCCATATAGCAGTGCTATATTCACAAAAACATCTACTATGTCCACTATATTAAAAATTTCCACTTGCTAAGAGGTCATAAAAAATAAAGCAAGCCTTAAAAACCCAACGGAACTTTCAGGATGACCATATAACATTTTACCCATCAAAATAATAATCAACTCACCGGGGTTGATGGCGTAGAAAAAGTCCTTCCACTCATCCAGCCATACTTCTGCCAGCCGCGCGTTGTTGTGGTTCACAATTTTGCTCGTGCCCCCTGGGAACGTGTAGGGGGTGGACTTGCGGAAGACGTGTCCTACGTGGGAACAGGTCACTATTTCTAACGTCCCGCCGCACATCCAGATCTGGAAAAAATAGAGCAAGTCAAA
The DNA here is from genome assembly GCA_963680715.1 of Tetragnatha montana. Taxonomy (NCBI): domain Eukaryota; kingdom Metazoa; phylum Arthropoda; class Arachnida; order Araneae; family Tetragnathidae; genus Tetragnatha; species Tetragnatha montana. The sequence continues at coordinate 43,119,703 of OY796681.1, read as the reverse complement.
ATTAAGAGTCTAAATTAAATTATACCTTCAATAACTACCAATATAACAGGTTGATTGGTTTTTCTAACATGCCTCTATAGCACTTTCAACTTTTCGTCTTTGTGGAATCAATATGGTTATCAACGTGTAACACAACAGTGGAGAATATTGGATTTGATGAGTATAGTTGTGTTACCAGTTAAAAGTGTAGAGTAGAATTTTTTTTCCATATTGAAAAGCTTGTGGTTGGAATTTTTGTACGCTGTATTCATTTTGAAATAAAATATTTCTAAACACAATACGTTCAATGATTTTAGCCCGATGCAACATCTCATTATGTGCGGGCGTTTCTTTTCTTTTTCGAAGTTTTTAAGATTTTGATTATTTATTATAGTTACAGGTATTTTACAAAAATATACAGAGTTATTTTATTTACATCTATATTATTCAAAATTAGAAAACAAACCCCTTTCAGGACTATTACACCCAAAAGTCAAATAGCAATCCAGTAGGTATGTTCAAATCATAGAATATTTTTACAATTTAACTACATTTATTTAAGCTATCAAGTTTGTAATTAGTTTTCATAACATGCATTTCCCTCTCTTGAAATGTACAAATATTTAAACACAGATTCAGAACACTTTTAAAAGGCGAATCTTCTCATTAATCGGCTTTTCAAATAAAATCTACAAAACTCACGCAATTTCGTTCGAAATCATCAAGGAATGAAAAACTACAAAAGGATCTCCAGACAATGAAGAATACCGGAGAGTGGACAGCAGAGCAAAGATTTTTCTGCAAGTTCATCAACGGAATGGGAGCTTACACTCAAAAAGAAATATTCATCTCACGGTTGAAAACGGGAATATTAATTCAAGGAGCATCACAACTGAGCTGCTCAGGATAAAAGTGGTATAAGTCCAAAAACACAAAATTTGAGAAAATCATGGATTTGGATTTCTGCTATGTTCCCTTACCTAGTGTTGTATTCGCCTAAGACAAAAGCTCAATGATTTGGCCGTAAGAGTTACCTAAACAGTGCCGTCTCCATAGGAATAACACAGGCACCGTTAGAGAAAACCTAAGATTACTCAAAACTATGTTCAGTGGACTTATACCCCTTTCATTCTATAACCAGCTCAACTAACTAACGAGTTTCGGTGTGGTTTTCATTCCAAAATGCCCCGACGACGACGCTTTCTCTCTAATGAACGGTACTGCTGATTCGAAATGAGAAGAAAGAGAACTTCAAGCAGAAAACTCAAAAGGTGGAAAACGGAAACCATTTGCATTTGAAAAACGCACACCTCGGGAAAACTTCGCAAAGCAGCAGCAGTCAATTAACATCTCGACTCCTTCATTGAGGCTTAAAGTAATTTGCAACTCAACGAGAGGGCGATGGTTCTCCGGGTGTTGTTGACAAATGTATGTATTTCTGGAGTAAGATTGAATAACGCGTGAAAAATTCTTTCGTTCATATAATGAGGTGAAGTGTCTGAAGGGAGTGAAGAGTTGGGGAAAATTTTTCAAACAAACGGAGTCAACATATCTTTATGTTCTTGAGTGCAGTGCTAGTTAAAATGGAAGTAGCTATAGTTACAATTAAGCATACAATTTCAAAGGATACCCTATTTTCAAAGGATACGAAAGAATAATGTTAACTAAAATACATTAATTCATATAGAAAATTGTAAAGTTTACCGCGACAATTTCAGAGGTTATGAAAAAATGGTTAATTGCGTGAATTTTAGAAAAAAAATTAAATAAAATTACACATTTTAACATTGGTCTCATTCTAGATAAATTATTTCTGAATTAAAACTTTCAAATAGAATAAAAATAAACGTTTAAGATTTTTTTAAGAAGTAAGGCGTGATTGTAAGGAAAGAACAAGTAGTTCTTGATAGTTTTGAATATGGAGTTATAACCTTAATTAAGATGTGAACGTGGGCAAAAAAAAAAAAATTAATTGCCTTATTCACATCGACCTTAAGTAGAACTCAAATTTGCAGCATTATTAATTTAGTCTTACCTTTTCGGAACGTAAATATTTGTCATTTATTTATTTCTTGGCAGTTCATAAGAAAACATATTACCTCAAGAATATTGATATCGACACTTCATTGAATCGCTTTTCATGGCTTTTATATGGAAAGTAAAATAAATATGAAAGGGTAAGTAAGTGGTGAAGAGTTCATTGAAATGAAAAGAAGATTTCTCTAACCTATAATCTACAACGATAAATTCTTACTATTTCTACAGTATACTGATACATTACTCTTCCAATTTGCCCACTGCCCTGATTTTAATACGGCTTTAATTTCAACGCAATAGTTACATTTCCTTTGCCAACATATCACTTTCAGTTTCTCTCAATCGCAAAAGCAGATTCCTTTACAATCAGCCCAACATTCCAAACGGTACATTCGAGATTTTCTCACGACCCATAAGTAGGTAATTTACATCGGACGAGCGAAAGACGATCGCGAAAGGTCAGTGTTCACTAGGAAATTTCTTGATCGAGTTTCCGAGGCAAAATAGAAACAAATGAATATATAAGCTCAGAGAGAACAGAAAATCAATGCAAGTTCAAGTACAAAGAGATAGTGTTTCGTCTCTGAGCCGTAACATTCTATTGTATCAGTTATGCAAGAATATGGTAAGATAAAGAAGTCAGATTGCCATGACAGTTCTTATGAAGCATGCATGCATATGCGTTGGGTAACCTGATTTTTATGAGAAATGTCTGGTCCAGTTTGGGTATCATATCAGATATAGGTAGATGATTTTTATACATTGGATAATGAAATGCTTGTTAGACATCAGTATTTTTTCTCGTTAAAAATAATAATCGTGAAATAAACGCCTTAACATTGGGTTTCAATATTACAAAACTTTTAAACTCGTCATTTCGTTTAAATTATTTACAAGCTTTTGAGTTCTTTCAGGGTTTTACAACAATCTCTTCTAACTAATCTTAAACAGTCGTTATTCATTTATTGAAATTGTATCCTGTGTATTATAATTTTTTAGCTCATGTTTCTATTTAAACTTGTTCCAGTTCCTTAACTTTATAAATTAGTTTAACTTTTAATCAACTTCTTGATTTCACTATTTAGGATTCCTACGAGCTACTTTATTGAACTCAGAACTATTCTACTATACGCGCGAGAAGTAGTTTTAAATCTAAAGGTATATGAAAGAATTTTCTGATCACCCTATTAGAATACTTCAGTGTTACACATTTAGTTTTTTTTTTGAGGCACTAAAGTGTCCCTACAGAGGAAATGTTCATTTTAGATACAAAGAATTTTAAAAATAACATTGTTGTTACAACAAGATGCAGCAACACTAGAGGGAATATGCTGAAAAAAGAACCCTTAAAAAGAACAAAAAGCTATACTTACTCTGAAAGACAACTCCAGATTTTCCCCTCCCCAAATGTCCATGCCTTCGTCGTACTTTCCAATTTTTTCGAAGTAGTCCTTATCGATCGAAAACAGACCTCCGGCCATGGTGGGGGTCCTGAAACATCAAAACACATGAATGCCGAGAAACTCCTCTCAATTATATCAAAACAATACGAAATAAAAAAAGAGACCGAAGTTATCTCCAGAGATATACGTGACCGGGTAGTTAGTTTCCTGTACAAAACCTCTTAAATACCCTTTGCGTGCCTACTTCATATTACGCGGTCTTTTAAAGAGTCTGTAATACTTTTGGAGGGAAGTTAAATGATACAGAACGTTTTTTTTATGTAGTGTGCGTAGAGCGTGGAATGGAGGAGTAGAAAAAAAAGTCCGAGATCTTTTAGAGACGACGTCTTATGAAAGAGTGTAGGAACGTCATGGAGTGATTTAACAAGCCTAAGAACCGCCGAGTGCTGGGTACTTCAGTGAGCGTGAAGTTGCAGTTTCCTGAAGCTTGAAATATTTAGTTTGATCCTTTAAAAAATTTTTTTATTTAAAGAAGAACTTGAAAGTTTTATTGAAATGAGGATGTATTATATCATCATTTCGATTATTCGTTCAAGTGGTCCCCACCGGTGGTCCGCGGACCATAAGTGGTCCGTGAGAGCCTTATGGGAATGGTCCTGAAAAGGCACAGCAGAACACAAAATCTGCTACTAAAGAATGATTATGAAAGCTGTCTGCCTGAATAAGTAGTGAAAGCGATATGGGGTGAATATCTGCTGATAGCTAAAGCCTCGTTCACTCAGCTTCACTGTTCATCTTGAGTGATTCACTCGATGAATGGCTAGTTTTCATAGAAAAGTGTAGAGTGTGAAACGCCAATTTACACTTTTCATTTTGGATGATTTCTCCAAAATGAATGTCAAAAGTGATAAATCTGAATGAGCATTAAGAACTGTTGAATTTATATGGTAATAACAGTTATCCGTAAATCGTACACAATACTTTCCGCAATCATTTAGTTACAAAGTGGAAATTAAAACTGTGTGAAGTAAGTCGAAAAGCTAGTTTATATGCCACGAAAATTTATTAATCATTATTCACTGTGTGTACAAAGTTAAAATGTATTTAGATAATTAGTGGCGTGAATAAGACTTATTCGGTTGGTTGGGGTTTAATGGCGCGAGGTCCATAAAAACGGACAAAAGAAGACTTATTCGGAGAAACCCAACTTTTTTTTTATTATTGACCAAACATTTAGGAGAAAACAAAGGAAACCCAGTATTAATAGAACAAATTAATGATTTTCAGATCTCAAGGTAAAAATGAATGTATTTAAAAGACGATTTTTGAAATTATTCGCCAGCCAGACACATTAAAATCGAATCGAGACAAACAAAAAAAAAAATTAACCGCTTAACAAAGGGGACATTTCGGCACCAATAGCATCCGAATCACCCGACAAGCTACACAACAACTCACAAAGAAAAAAAATTCTCAATCATCGCTCTTTAGAAGACGAGAAGAAAACTCAAACACACACAACACAGTGAACGCTCATCAATAAAGGAATTACCCGGCAAGATTCCCATTCACTGTGAGTGCGGCTCTCTCCGCAAGCAATGAAACGCGTCAATAGGGCATCAAAGGACAAACAAAAGCAAAAAAAGACGACGAAATAAAGAGGGATGGAAAATTAGCGAAGGCTGGAAACAAAGTAATAGTTTCCCACCACCACCACCAGAAAAAAGAATCTCGGGAGAGAGAAATTCCGATGCAGTAATTATAAACACTCCTCCTCCGGTCTTTTAAGTTAAAAGTCTTTGCTTTGTTGTCGGGTGATGTAGTATTAAAGAACAAAGGATCGGCTGGAGAACAAAAGATTGCGTATATACCCCCAAGAGGAATATTTCGGTCTTTATTAACGCGAAACTTTTAAGACACTCGGGGATTTAAGAAAGAGACGAGACGGTGGAGTTTTTTTTTTTGTCGCCCGGGGACGGAGTTTGCGGTGGATATATATAAAAAAGTCGCTCTGTTTTAGATATTGAAATGCGCCTTGATTGACGTCGAGGGGTTTTTCTTCTGAGATCGGAATTTCTCTCTGTAGGCGTCGAGTGGCTGAGGAATTTTATGAATTGGGAGTTTAGTTGGAACAGCCAATGGGAGTTTTTTAATCGTCGATTTGGGGACCATTCACAAATTTCACACACACGCCCACTTTATTTAAATAATATATAATTTTAAGTATTCTTTCTCAGCTGGGCAATAGCAATTGTCATGTTGTGAACCAATTGTAAATCTTGCAAAGAGAAAGTTGTGTGAGGCTAGTTTTTGGTAAAAATAGTTTCTCTTAGGTTTAAAGTTAGATTTTGAAGTTAGCTCTTTTATTATTTTACAAAAATCAGTCGAATAGGCTTCTTTATATTTAAGTCATAATTTTGTTTCTTAGGTTAGAAACTAAATGAGACATTAAAGAAGATCCAACTCGAAGTAGTTTTATCAACTTAAGACGTTTTGTATGAAATTGCTTACTTTGTACCTAGGGCTATATACAAGTAAACCGATTTTTTTCAATACTAAACATCATGTTTCTGTATGATAAGCTTTGGACTTTGGGGCCGTTCAAGCAGCACAAATGTTCAAGATTCGCTCTATGTTCGTCATGTATGTTCAAATTTCGTTTACTTCTAGTTGCAGTTACGTAAACGTGGCATATTTGGTATGAGCTGTGCTTACTAGGCGGATGTATCACATACTCTGATCGAACTTCAGACATATCGATCGACAATAAGTCAATACTATACCTATCTGCAATTTAACATCCACAAGAATGTTTTACTTGCATAGACTCACTTCGGAAACATCAATAGCCGCATCAGTTCCGCGGACAACATTCCAAATGCGTTTCACATCAAACAGAGCAAAAGGGCATTTCATATACTGTTCTTTAAACGACACCGTTTTCTCCTCCTTCCACAAAAACAAGATTAAGGCTCGAGCAAAAGATTCGGTCTTATTTCAGTAGTCTCGAGACGTGACCGGGGTTGTGATTTCGCCCTCACATCATTTCCTTCCCTCTCTTTTTAATCAAAATAAGGCAGAAACGTACTCCCTGATAGATGTTCTTTATATACGGAGATCCGTCCATGCATTATTTACCCTTTAAGTAAAGTTAGAGCTCCGGTTCTTTTATTTACCGCTTCTCTTTTAAAGAGGTTTTTTGGGATCTTCTTTAGTACATACGCACAGGATCTTTCTTTTGAAGAGCGTATAAGGATGTGCTCGAGAACTTATACGCTGAGCAGCTAAAAACCAGCTTTTTACCGTAGAACCTTTTTTTTAAACCGTGAAGAGTCCACTATTTGAGAGGGGAATTGTGAGTTTGTGGAACAAGAATATTTTTTTGCAGGAGAAGGATTTTGAAGCAATCATACGGAGAAAGTGAGTTGTCTTGGATCTACCTTTGAGCACATGCTATGGTAAAAAACGGTTTTGTTTCTGATGTAACTCGAACTTATGGTTAAAAATAAAATTCTCGGGTTACGGTGTTTGTTCGTGTTATTTCTCTGTTTTGAAAATAAGAGTTAAAGGGAGTAACGGAAAAATGTTTCTTTAAAAAAAAACAGGTGGAGATGAGTTTGTTTATTTGGAAATTGTTTATTAATGCACAGATTTAAAACGGCGTTAAAATTGAGCAGTTGAAATGATGCACAGGTATTCTTTTTATCTTTTCTTGGAAGATTTTAAAAAAATGAACGGTTAAAATTAAAAACGGAGATTATGATTTGTGTTCCGGTTGCAAAATTCAGAGTAGTTCCACACTTTGTTTCTTCTTTTACTCTTGTTGCCATAAAAAAGGAGAATAACAAGTTCTCTTGTTCTTCAAAAATGCAGAAATTTATTCATTTGTAAGATTGTAAAGATAGATTTTTAAGGGGTTTCAAAAACTTAAAGCTATTTCCTTTTCGCAGAAAGGCCTTATCTCATACTTCATGAGGCATGAGGGTAAGATAAGAGAAGTTAAAAATTAAAAGAAAAACTACTATAGGTTACTCAAATAATCATGTGTTTGTTATTCAGAGCAAATAAAAATTTAAAACTCTGCTATTCAGCTTTTGATTGGTTCTTGGCTTTAACAGGTATAGCAGATTATTTAGATTTGTTAGTTTTATCCTCTCCACCCAGGAGGGCACTGTGTGTCTCTGGTTTTGATTTACTTGATGATGTACGTAATATTCCAATTTCTACACGCAACCGACTGCGGTCCTGTGTGCAGGGCCTGTTTTTAGTTTTGTTTTAATTATAAATAGTGCGTTAGTCCTCGATAAATGTTTTGTCAACGTGTTTATACTGCTGTTGAAAAGTTATAATGGAACCGCCAGCATCTATCACCAGCTCCACAATTTTGCCATGTCTCTGAAGGGGAGGGAAAGCTTTCAGAAGACGTGGATCAAACACTCATTAGTAATGGTTACTGTAGTTAATATTACAGGTGGGCTCCACAATATGGACGGACATAATCATTGGGCTTTCAATGTATACCTGACTGGTAGTGTCCTGTCCCCGTGCCGTCTGTCCACCTCCCGTTGGGGTACCCGGTACCACCTGAAGTTCATCTTCCAGTTGAAGCCTCCCCACGTCATGTCGGAGGCGGGGACGTACTCGAAGCTGGCATCGCTGATCACGTCGATGATCGGGCAGACCACCCGCGTCCTGCAACAGGCGAGGGTAGGTTAAAGCACTCGAAGAAAAACCAAGCATTGCCGGTAAAGGAAGAAATCCGAACTTTTTTTAGGTATCGGGTACAAATGAATTTAAGGAACTCATAGAAAATTGTACATGCTAACGTTGCTTGACAAGAAAAATGTTTTGAGCTGTCCAGAGCTGGTGAGCTCAGAAAAAGAGGCGCAGGAACTACAGGTTGTGAATTAATACATGGAAAGCTCATTAAGTTTAGCATAAATGAAATTTAAAGATTCCTTAAAGGGAGTAGATAAAATGCCAAAGAACTATACCTCCTATTTATATTAAAAAAAAAAAAATGTGACGTCGAATCCGCTAAAGTTTAATTTTCCATTCTACAGCACGTGCTAACAATGCACAATAGATATTTTTAACATATCCAAAAAACCATGCTCACGTTTACCATAAAAAGGTTTTTTTAGGCGTAAACCGGATGTGACGTCATACCTTTTTCTATCGCGATTTTCACGAAAACTACAAGTCGTAGATTAGATTACAGTTCTTTGGTCACTTTTACGTACTACTCCACACCGAAAATGTGGCCGTGCTGAGTTTGGGCGGACTGTAAAGAAACCATGAAAGAAACAGGCTGAGGCTACAGACGGTTATGAACTTGAGCCACTGTCGTTCTGAACAGCTCAATTAATATAATTCGTCACCTGTCCTCGGCTATCCTGTCGAGGAGGGGCTCCAGCCAACCAATGGTGCACTCGCAATGGGCGTCCAGGAAAGTGATCACTTGTCCCCTCGCCTTGGCGGCCCCTATCAGTCGTGCACGGATCAGCCCGGAACGCTTGCCAGTACGAAGCACCTGTAATAGAATTGAATTTCATTATTAAAACTCTTTAGCACCTATGATTGTAAAAAAGGTTGAGGAGTAAGTTTCGTAATAAAAGACTATTTATCAATCATTTCTTAAAGCTGTAGAGAATATATTTTTCATCATACGATTTAAAAATGTTAACTATCCCTTAAGATTGTATTCTTGACATTAAAAAAGTTAAAATATGCAATTAATTAATGAGTTTGAATCCCTGAGGGTTAATTGGCTAGACAATTAGTTGATTAAATATTCAAGAGAAACATTCAAAACTCTGAATGAAAATGAACAAAAATCATTTACAGAATTTCCTTTGATAAATCTCCCAACTCCTTTAACAATTCATTCTGAAATCTAGGTTTGAAGATGAAAAGAAATAGTATACTGCCTATTGTTTGTTATATGAATTATAATTTTTTTTTGTAAATTCCCTATACAAAACCATAACGCAAGTTTTGCTTATCAGAAAATGAATTTTTATACACAGGTTACAATCATGGCAACATTTCATACCCATTTATTCCTAAATTTAATGGCTTAGTTCTAGTTAATTTACATATTTTCCTAACCTTTAGACTTTAAAAAGTACAGATATAAGATATTTAAAATATTGAGTCTCATGAATAAAAATTAATGATTATAGGATTGTGCTGAGAATGAGAAACTCATTTTGTTCACAACATACTACATTCCTTCAGCTACCAAAAGTATCAGGAAAGCACTAGGAAAAAAAATATTTTTAGAAAGGACATTTCTCGTATTTACTATTTAAGTTTTTTTGATCCCTGAAAATGTTTCGAAATTCCAAACGCATACACAAACGCATAATATAGCTAAGAATAGAAGAGGAAAATAGCTTACTGCGATCGGAACAGGAAGTTTGGATACATATTCTTCGAGAGCTTGCCCGAGATAATCTGAAACGGAAAACAAAAACCATCAAAACAATGAACGGATGCTAGACACATCTGTCTGCGGGAAACACTTTTTGAGAGAACTATTTTCGTAATTTCAACCTTACCAGTGCGGGGCCGTTCAAATATTACGTAAGCATGTTTTTGGTAATTTTTACCCCCCCCCTTTGTCAGCAAAGATAAGCAAACCGCAAATCCCCTCATAATTACGTAAGATAACTGCTCCCCCCCAAAAAAAGTCAAAATGCTAGAATTTTTTTCCAGTTCATTTTTTTTGTAAAATAATTTTTGGTTGAATTTTGAAATTAATTATGCAAGAAACAAGATATTTTCGAAAATGCAGGTGTTTGTAGCATTTTACGTAAGCATCATTAATTAATTAAATTAAATTCATAGCTAGTGTTTTTAGTTGAGTTGTTCAAAATGCTATCTGAAATAAGAATATTTTAATTAAAAATTAATGTTAGTTTCCTACACTTCGAAAAATATTGTAGATTTATATTTTTAAATGGACTTTTAAAAAATGCATTTATGATCTGTGTAATTATAACTGTCATGAAATGAAACTGAAAATTTACTTAAAAAATATTCAAAGGAATAAGAGGATTTATACAAATGCATTATTTATGCAATTCATAATAAACATCCCAGAGGATTATCATGAATTTTTCAATTTTAGCTAGTATTAACTCTCGGGATGTTCGTTTGAAATTTAATTTTTCAAATAATATGATAAAGGAAAAGTTGAATATTTTTTACTCACAATATAATAATATGCATGTTTTTGGAGTGTTTATTAGCTACGATAAACAGAGTTCAGACATTTGACTGTTTATACATTTGAACTCGTTTTAAAAAAGGAAAAAAAGTTCTTTGTCTATATGAGAAATGCTAACTTGCAATTTTAATTGATTAAAACCAAGAATGAGTATTTCGTAGCTTATAGCTCATTAAAATTTTCGGCTACAGTCAAGGTTGACTAAAATTACAAAATAAATCAACAGTCCAAGGGCTTAGTAAATTTCCATGATTTTCTAGTTCACATACACTTTTAAAGGTTCATTCACATATTCCCATAAGATTTTTAAAGGTTACTATATTGGTACCATGGTCTACTCAGTAGACTACTGTCTACTGTAAATTATTTTTTGATGGTCAGGTGCATGCTTTTGTGGTTATAGACCAACGAACCACATTTAATTACAAGCCTTGGATATCATCTTAAATCTGGTATCTTAGTAAGCAAACAAAATTTATTGGTAAATTTTTACTTAAAAATTCCGAGAAAACCAATTTAAGTTTGAACGAGATATCAAAGAAAAATCATGAAAAAAATGATTAATGAGTATTTGAAAACGTTTTAGTGAGATATAACAGATGCGCCCTGTTCAAGTTTTTATACGCCGCGCCGATAATTAAAATCAATATTTATTTCATTAATTGAAAATAGAATAACTAATGAGTTTCCTAAAACTCGAGTGGTGTTTTATATTAGGGATTTTAAGCTTTCTCCAAAACGAACTAGTATAATTTAAGTTATTTATAATAAGGAAATTTTATAGTTTTATTGCTTAAATGAATTACTACATGAAATAATTACGCACAAGACATGATTTTACTTTCCATCATAAACATTAAACATAGTTTTGGGAAACAAAAATATTATTATGCTCTTTCACAATCCCAAATCAAATACGAAAGGCTATCTCACATTTGAAAGATTCAGACAGCCAAAGCATTCAAATGTTATTGCCATTCTTTTTTGCAAGGTAAACTCTTCCACTAATTATGTTCTTTTATAGAGTAATTCCACTGATAAGATATATTTTACAACAAACTTCAGACAAAACTAATTAAATTTAAATACTTAAGTTATTGTTTGAATTAACATACTCACAAAATCATGGTGATAATAAGAAACATAGAAATAAATAGGAAACTTAACCTAAGTATATTTTTAAAACAATTCCAACAGAAATCTCAATAAGCACATCAACGCACTCAATGATTATACTCTATTTTCTAAGCACAAAAAAAAAACCCCCGATCAAGTTCATCTTACACAGTAATCGTCCCGAACCGTCCGCAGCAACAATCAATGACCGAAAGAGTTCAAATTACCACCCTCGTAATGGCGGCAATTTCCCGCCCCCTCCCCAACCCCACGATTCAGATATCAAACAAACCCAAACGTAACCCGAGACACACACAGCAGAAGAAAAACTCTCAAACTCTTTCTCTTCATCGCAAACCGACCAAACAATGAAAGACGATTCAATGCATGCATCTGAATACCAAAACGAGGGGTGACCCGCGGGTAACCTCTGGATTATCACCCGAAAGAAGGGTTATCTTTAGAAGGAGGGTCGGGGCCGTTTCAAGGATGACCGGTCGAGTGGGCAGAGGGTGGTCACGAGTGACTGGGAGTCGCTCGAACGAAGAGTTATTGGTCATTTTGGGGTTCCGTTTGTTACGTGAAGATGACTTTCTAGTAGTCGCGAGATGCTAATGATTGTTATTATGTTGTCAGGGGAGTTTGATGTTTGAATAACACGATTTATGAAAGATGGTAAGTTAACATGCAATAGAAAGGAATTGATTTTGAATAGTTGAGGGAGAAAACATTTATATTTACGGCTTCAGTTATTAAGTTAAAATCCTTATTCAAAAGATGCAGTTCATCTTTTTAATTAACTCCCCAAATAATTTCCTAATTAGGGAGATTTTACATTTCAACCAATTAATTTACTTCGTTATTATACCTAATTAGTTCATTTCAGAGAGGGACCTCTGAAGTATGCCCGAATATGCACAACTCAAAACTCCATATTTAGAAAAATAACCTATCATTTCTTAAAAGTAATTAGGTCATTAAACCAAACGTAGTATTTATTTACACTTGTATGGGGACTTGATGCAGGTAGTTTGACTTACGGTTGAAATTTTAGTTGAATAAAATTAAAATTTTGAAATTTGATAGAAGGGTTAAAAACTTAACTGTTTAACTTCATTTGAAGTTAACATTTGCTGGTTAAACTTGAAAATAAATGAGTGTCATTAAAAAAAGTGAAAAACCAAGTTTCCTAAAAAAAAAAAAAAATTGCATAATATCGGGCAAATTTCTGAAGCATAATATGAAACACTTCCAAAATTTTCGTTAATGAACTCAACTTAACGTTAAATAAATTACCCAAATATATTATTGCGTAAGGAAATTGATACAAGAGTGAATAGAACAGCTAATTCACATCCACTCAAAACATTCATCAAGAGTTTCTTCAGTTCAGATGACTGTTTAACGAAACCAAAATAACGAACACAAATTGCTACTTAAAACAAGATAGCTGATCGACTAAATAAACTACTATCACCCCCACATTTAAATAAAAACTGGCATCCCACCATTAGAATAATATGGAGCTACTAATTCACAAAATAATTTCCATCATTCCTCCCATTAAACCGGTACAAACACCTTAATGAACTCGTCAAAACCACATTTCTCCCCTTTCCCCGTAATGTTCTTTCTTCGAAATAACACCTAGCACCTCTCCTAATTATTTCCAACAGAAAATTCTTAAAATTCGAGGAGAGCCCGACGCTGATTGTTGGTTCTAAACTCTCCCCAGCACCTCATTAGGTTCCGTAAACAAAGCATGCTTCATATCATCGATTGGCAACACCGCTTCATTATTATTATTATTTGCCCGTGATTTACCTTTAATGGCATTTTGATCACGTCATTGCGAGGGGGCGACCGGTTTGCATATGCGACGACTCGTTTCGATAGAAAACGCACAGGCTCTTAATGATGCCGGGCCTTTTATATCGAGCGGGAATTTATGTTTACGCGATTTAGTTTTCTGTTTGATGATGAATTTCGTCGGCGCAAAAGGTACACATTAGCAGCTTACTGAGTGAGCCCCACGTTAGTTTTGTTATACCAGTACGCCGTTTCATTATTGAAATAAATCAGAACGTGAATTTGCAAGTTATTGATGGGTAGAAAGGCCTTCAGTTATGAAAGGCCCCTTTATTAAAATTAATAATGTATTATTAATTTTAATAATTAATAATTATAGTTTTTCCTGACATAAATGATTTTATGATTGCAAATTTGCTTTATTTTTGGGTAGTAAATTTTAAATACAAGGTTTAAAAGAATGTCAACCAAGAAGTCACAATGCAGATTATTCTTGTTTCTCGTAAATTTCATTAAACAAGCGTTGGTAATTTTAAGACAAGTTCAATATTTTTAAAAGTATTTCACGGCATTTTATGACCAAATATTTAATATAAAGATAATTATAAATAAAAGTGAATTAATATCATGCAGATGCCAATTCATCAAAATATTACAAAATAAACTCTTAAAATTAATTTGGTAAATGAAGTTCTCTATAATGAAGTTCACTTTTAGAAATGAAAGTTTTTAATCCTATGTTTAATATGAAATCCAAATATTTCTCAATATTTAATCTAAATAATTTTCTTAAGCTAACAAATATTTACTTTTTGCCGAGTAAAGTTCTTTTAATTTTGATATTCAAGTAAACTACGAAAATCCTACCTTAGTCAGTACAATAAATTTTAAAACTAATTAACTTTTGAACCCACCATCTTTTAAAAGATTAGTTTGAAAATTCAAAGAAGGATCATGAATAAATGAAAAATTAATGCAAAACAAACACGTAAAAGTTGTTATAAAGATCTCATTAAAACTGAAAAGCTATGTACGTTATTGTATTAGATTTACGAATGATGTTGGGTCTTTTATATCGGCCAAAAGCAGATTTAAAATTCAGGACAAGTGAAATGTGTGGGATACAAATATCATTTCAGAAAGGGAGACATTTCTAGTATTAAGAAAAGCCTCGCTATGAAGATATTTTCGATTTACTTTCGAGATGACAGAGCATCAGGTGCTCTACAATATTATCTCACATTTTTGACGGAAAACTCATTTATTCGCAGGATAAACTTGCCAAAAATTTTCATTCTATCAAATATAGGCTCGAATTTGATTTAGTCAGACACATAAATTTGAATCCCATTTTATCGTGTGACTCAAACATGTTTCGTAAGATTTCATATTCTACTTAGATGACTTTTAAATTTAAAAGATAACCATCTATACAAGTAAATTAATGGAGAAACGTAATTGATAGCATTTAAAACTAAAAAAAAAACCCCCAAATTATTTGTTTAGTTTTAACGGGGGTACACTTTTGGACCCTTTTCAAGATTGTGCTCGTTTACTCTACTTTCCTTATTTGCATATTTAAGTTCATTATTTTAAACGAAGGCAAGAACGAAGTTTGTATATGATTATGTTTGACATACAGGGTGAACCAAAGTCTTGTCCCCAGTATAAAAATCAATAACAAAGACATAAAAAAAACCCAGTCATTGAATTCTACTTGGGGAACTCATAAAATTTTGTACACAATTTTTTGAAAATCAATAGTTCACAAAATTTTAGATAGATGGGGGCCCGACTAAAAATCAATAAAAAAAAAAACAAAAAGAGCTAAAAGCGGCAGTTTTCTTAAGTACGTAATTGTGAGGGGGGGTTATCTTTGCTGACAAGGGGATGAGGGGGTCAAAAATGACCAAAAACACGCTTACGTAATATTTATTTGAACGGGGAACTCATAGAGAGAGGGGAGGGCGTGCCATACCTTTCTCGCTGGCGTCGTCAACCAGAATGATCTCCTCGATGAGCTCGCGGGGGGACATGCGGATGACGCTGTGGATCGTGCGCAGGAGGGTGGACCAGGCCTCGTTGTGGAACACGATCACGATGCTCGTGGAGGGCAGGCGAGAGGAGTACGTCTTCATCTTGCACCTGGAGAGGAGAAAGGTGCAATAAGATAGGAGATTTTAAGTGGAATAATTACTACCTAACTGTTTTAGACGCCAAAGATTAAAAATAACGCTAAAAACTGAGAACCAAATGATTAAAATGTATACAAGATGAAAGCCATAAAAATTTGGCAATATTTCAATATTTTGGTAATTATTAACGAGGTATTGTACAGACAGATACAACATTATAAGAGCTTTATTTGAAGGAAATGTTTTTAAAGCAAGCCTCCGAATTTTTAACCCAATACAAATATTTACAAGAAAATCTCGCTTTTCGATATTTAATCTTTTTTTTTTCACGTTAAAATACGAAAAACAGTTTAAAAAGTTTGTAATAAGTATTTTGAGCAAAGAGAAAAAAAAATCTATCTTCACAAAAATATTTATCATTCCTTTTTCGAACTAAAGCATAACTTAAAAGCAGTAAAATCACGAATGTTGTATTGACATTATAGAACATTTTATTCGGCAAATGAGTCGTGATTTTTGAAACATCAAAGGTTGTTCTCCAAGTAATTTCTCTTCAAAGATAGAAATAAAGTCTTGACATTCCCTGATACAACATCAAAGCTTGTGTGAAATAGATATGAAGTTCCTTTCAACATAAATCCAATTCAGGAGTATAAAACGAATTTATCTCCCTTCAAACATGCCCTGTGTGTCAGTATTGATTCAAAATGTATTGCAAAAAGAACGATAAAAACACAGAAATAGAGTTTACTACATTTTTCCTATGGTAGACTGAAAAATGTTCAAGTTGATCATTGAAAAAGTTTGATTTTTATTAACTTGTGACATCATATATCGGTATTTCAAATATATAGAAGTTAAACATAAGAAATATACCAACGACATATATACATCAACCTTTTTCAATCAGCTATTAAATTACTATTTTCTTGAGACTTGTGTAAGGTAGTTTTGTAAATCATGAGATACAGTGAATTTCATACGGTTTCTTTGAAATAAATTTCAATACTCTGTAAACTGTTGAAATATGTTAATAACCTCCAAAAATTTTATAGCCTTTAAAATACCGGTCACAATTTGGTTAATTTTTTTTTTAACAAGCATCCATTTTGAAAGAATTCAAAAGTTAGTCTAGTCGTACTTAAGAAAGCATTACCTACTTATGATCTCCAAAAGTATCTTCGGCTGAATTTTTCAAAACACATTTAAAAGTTACCAGAACCATTAAAGTCAGAACCAAACATAACAATAGCCATTTACACATAGTAACCATTAAAAGGCCAGATAAAGATATTATACTTGGACTATTATTTTTACTGCATTTTCCTGATGGAACACTCGAGTATGTTGCTAAGTGCTTAATATCAATGAGAATTCAGCACCCATTTATCAAACAGTAAAAGGCTTCTTGCTTTTATCCTCATGGACTTCTAACCAAATTATTTGTCTAGATAAATGATCTCTCGGGGGCCAGCTTTTTCTATCATAAATTTACCCTTTAAAATCTCGTTAAGGGTTTGGTGGGAAAGGCTGAAAGTATTAAACGACAAAAAAAAATTCAAGTTGAAATTTTCCGTAAAACAAATTTATTATACTCCGTTGCAAAGCCATAAAACGTTGCAAAATGCGTGCTTTCAAGAAAGCGTAAATATGCCATTATAATTTAGTGTAATTTTTTCCTTAAAAAACCAAGATTTATTTCTTTCATACCAGCAATTATAACTTGAAACAGTAATCGATCTAAAATGCGTACAAATTACATTAAAGGAGATATATTTTTAAAATATCTAAATAATTCTAGAGAAAATGTTGAAAATGGGAGCAAGTATTAGTTTAAAGCACGAATGGTTAGTTTTTAATAGCTAACTTTTCCAACCTACAACCGTAGAAAGTTTTTGATATTAGGTGGTTTTCACCACGTTGGGGGGACAACTTAAACATTGGAATTTATTTATTGATATTTAACAGATTTAAATAAACACAATGAAAATGAATTATAAGAATCTATACAAATTAGAAAAAGAATACGGCACAGATTACTTAAGTATTAGATAATCTTTGCTTCTATTAAATTGAGATAAAATACAACTAAATCATTCATGTGAATAAGATTTTCTTAGCAAAGTCTAACTTGTATATAAGTATAGAATAACCTCAGAAGGTAACTTGTTAAATAATTTTGGGACAAGGTAAAAAATGGCTCGTGGAAAATTTTCTAACAAGAGTTTAAAATTAATTAATTTATAACAGATCCATGTATAAAAGATGAGTGAAAACGGTCCCTAAAGACTCAGGGTATAAATAAATACCAATCGAAACAGTTATGATTCCGGAGTACAATTTTAAATTGCAAGACTTTCGGTTCGGTATCTCTCCATAACTGATTGACTCGCATCGGCCACCACATAGAATTGTTAAATAGTGTTAAGTTGTCCTTACCCTTCTGCCCTGACGTCCGGCAGCGTCCTGTTGAGGGCTATCCGGTCAGAGGCCAGCAGGTTGAACTGGTTGAGTTTGAACTTCTCTTTCCGGAGCTCCTCTTCTTCCGGGGGGATGACCACGGCGCGTCCCATCTCCCCTGGCCAGTGGCTCGGGTTGCTGTTCACCACTGAAACACAGAAAACGAGTAAGCCACAAATTATGGAAAACACTAGGACCGCCTTTTTATAAAAAAGCATTTACATCTTACTTCATTCAGGGTGTTTCATTAAGTACACCCAAACTGTGTAAAACCAGATTCTTTGCGTGTAGTACAGAAAAAAAATGTTCAAAGAACTATACCTCTACAACCCATAAGTTTCAAGAAAATCGCGACAGAAAAAAGTCTGTCACATCCCCGGTTTACACTAAAAAAAAGGTTTGTGTGATAAGTGAATATATTTATTTGGATATGTTTGAACATGTTTAAAAAATGCAGGCACCATGAAAGCATATCTACAATAAACGTTTTGAAATTCCAAAACCCCAACTCATTTATGCCAATTATCATATGTTTCAACTTATAAAACAAATGATATTTAAAAAGATAGAAATATAATATAATTTTATGTAATAAAAAAAGAAATTTTGAATGTAACTTAATTTTAGAAGTCAGACGGAATTTATAAAAAATAAAATTGATTATACTACTTATAAAATTTATATGACCCTTACGTTCAACGATTTAGTTACCACTCTCTTCCATCTATTATATCGAGATATTCTATCTTACAAATAAAGATATATCAATTAAAATTGTAGTACGAAACATTCCCTCCTTAATACCTCATTCAGTAGATCATGCTTGGTGTTCTGCTGTAAAAGCGAAAAACACCTGTAAAAGTTGCTTTTCCTTTAGTAGACTTACTATGCAGTGAAAACTACAAATGTAGAGCCCGATTTCACCGGAGAATAAATGAATAGTTTTAAACCACATGTTAGTATCTCGTCCTCTTCAACTTTATCCTTTATATTTTTATGCATATATTTTTAAAATAAAAAAATAATCAGTTTAAATGTTTTTTAAACCTTTCTACCGCACTGGGACATGGAACATTTATAAAGAATGAATCAAACTCATGGGCTAAAATGTTAGGGGTTGTAAACTACCCAAAGACAATCCGGAATCACACCTTAGTTTGGGGAGGGGGGGGGGTCAGCGAAAAAATTCTGAGGCGCTAGAGTGCGGACAAAAGTTGCCAGAAGTAAGGGGTAATAATAATTTCCTTAGTGTCACCCATTTTATGGTCGTATTTTAAACACGACCTCATAAAGGCAAAAACTTTACATAGATTTGTTTATTAAGTAAAAAGCATGCTAATTTTCACTGGAATTTTATTTCTTACGATTACCCATTTTTCACTGCTTCTGGCAACTTTCTTCCACATTCTAGCGCCTCAGGATTACTTCGCAAACTAAGGTGATTCCGGATTGTCTTTGGGTAACTTACAACCCCTAACATTTTAGCCCATGAGTTTGAATCGACCTGCAATCCCAAAAAAGAGTGCATATTTTACTGTTATATCTTAACCCCCCGACCTGAGTATTAATTTTTTTTTTCAAAATTGATATTTGTTTAGTAGTGAATGCCTTTTTTGCCGTTGATGTAGTATTAGATAATGTAAGAAATGTGTGTTTATCATTGGTATAGCACTTAGTTGCTTCGTAATTAATATTTAAACAAGATGATTATTTTAGAATTTTTAAAGTTTAAACAGTACTTAGCTTGCTAATAGTATTGTTAAACTTTTATGACCGTAACTTTTTTAAATGGAATAAACAAGTAGTTAAGTAAAAGAACCCAGACAGTGTTAGTCTAGCACAAAACTAAAATAAAGGACTCGAAACGAGGAAAAAAATACATTATGCAGATGCGTTACAATGTCCCACTATAAATAATACATTAAAAGTTAAACCAAGAGCACAAAACAAAATGAACTGACGAAACCTACACCAGGAAATGAATAATTTATGAACTTAACCTACGAAAAAAGCAAGGTAATCAAATATCACCATTTTAAAAAAGTACCGAAGTCATTGTAAGAAACTCGTTAGATAAAAACTTTAACATCCAACTGAAAAAGTCTTCAAAATGAAATTTAGGAGAAGGAAAAGTAAAAACCCTGGTTGTTCGGAAGAAATAAAAACCGGAGTGATCTCATTAAAATACAGTCCCGAGCCGGTCTCAGTCGTAAAAAGTATTTTACAGCGCGTCTGACAAACAGAATTAGAGAGGAACAGCGAAATGAAATTCCAGGCGACAACCCCTGACTAAAAGATTGCCGAGAAAGAACGATATTAGAATATCTAATCAGAATCCGATCTGTTCTTTAAACTCGAAACCTAGAAACATTTTTCATAGTTCCGTATTAGTGCGAACGCGTAAAACTTTTTCCGCGATGAATGTTATGAAATCTCGCTTTCATAGAAAAGAAACAAGTTCCTTTGTAATTATAGTGGTTTAAGTCCTGACACTCCAAATTTTAGTCAACCGGAGATGGAATATTTTAGATACTTTATTCTTGTAGTACGTGAGCTAGTGACATATTTTTGTCACCCATTTCCTCTCAAGCGATAATTGGTGGAATGCTTCAGGGAGTTGTATCATAAAGCCTCGTGAGCGTCAGCTGCGGTTCCGTGGGTGGTTTGAGCGGTGGTGGCCCCCCAAACACGTAAAAATATTAAAATTTTCAGTCATTTCCTCCCGGCTAAATTTTTTTTAACATTATAGTTAACCCAATATCCCGAAAAAAAAAACCCCGTCAACTGACTGGGTGGCGGTGGAAAGACCGTCAGTCAGGACCACAAAGTTCTTCAAAAGTAGAAATGGTGGTAAAATAGTCGTCATATACGGCATTTAAAGTGCTATTTACACTAGTGTTGGTAAGACTAGTGGAAGGAAGTATGAAGAAAGACTTTCACATTTGGAATGAGCTGTGCTGAGAAAGAGTTCTCAATCGTGACGTCTTTCACAGTCACAGTTTTGAGAGCTGTCACGGCTTTATTCGTCTAGATGGCCATAGGAAAAGCCCCCCAAAATATCTTCTCCACAGGAACAACACTATAGAAAACCTTAAATTACTCGAAAATAGACTCACACCACTGTCATTCCCCGCACCTCAAAATGTCACTCGAGGCGGGATTGAGATAAATTCACATGAAATAACTCCCTACCAGTCTCCATCAGATACGTACGAATGCGTTAAAGCAGATCGCTCCCCTTTTTTTATATAATACACCATCTCCCTCAGAACACAGAGAACGCTTTTCAATCAGAAAGCCTCTGAGAAAGAGATTACAAGGCTGTCTCTTTCGGCAGAGCCTGATATAAGTTTAATGATATTTCCATCGAAATCAGATTCGGAGAGGATTATCTTAGCTGTTTTTTCCTCTCCATGGTGCCAAGCGACAAGGCTTTTATTGATTCAGTTAGAATATTGCCCCTTTTTCTACCCAAAGCATCATTCGTCTTGTTTCGTAGCTTGAAAAGGTCATAACGAACCATTCAAGGGGAGCTAAATATCTGCTATAGATTGCTCGGGACTGATGAGAACCTAATGCTTTTCTGATACGTTGATTACGTACGTTTTGAGTCTTTTGATGGGGGAGAAAATCATTTATGTTGTTCGATGTTTTCTTTTTATAAGGAGATTGCTTGGGGGACGAATAACTACGAAGTTTAGATATTCGTGTACAGTTTCAAAAATCTTAAATTTAACTGTGTAAAGGTAGGATTGAATTTTTATAACCAAAAGCATGCTACCTTCCTTATATGTAGTATTTATAAAACAGTTTTGCTAGGTTTTTGATAGTCAAGGGAAAAACAACGTTTAAGGTGTAAAAGACACCTTGAATAGAGTATAATGTAGTAATATTTAACTAATTAATTAACTTTGAATTTAACAATATACCTATCTTGTACTCAAATCTGAATTATTCGATAGCTAAAGCTCAAAGAATAAAATAATTATAATTGAAAAATGTTTTCGAAATGCTTAGGAAAACCATTAACGTATATATGAAGGTTACATTTTAAAAAATGAATCCATGGTTTACCTAAATCTAACAAAAAGCAAAAGTAGAAATCGAACCCCCCCCCCCCCCCCGAAATTTATTCTTTAAAATTAATGACTTTAAAACATTCTGTTACTTGGATTCTTTTTGTAGTACAAAATCATCATAAATCTCTCAAAACTTGTATTTTATTTCAGAATTTCTTTTTAATGCACTTTCAGTTATACAAATTTTGTCTTAAAAGACGACTTACGGCCGTATTCACCATCAACCTAACCTAAGGTCAACCTGGAATAAAAACTTCTAATTAGTAGTAATTGAAAAAGGGAAATTTTTTAAGCCAATCAGAGTTGTCGAAAAGGCTTGATTCCAGGTTAACTTTAGGTTAGGTGAACACAGCCGTTAGCTATGCTTTCTAAACCAAAATACTAATATTCCAAAACCAAACCGATATATTCATTCCAATTTCATGATAAGTAAGAATCGCAATTTTAAGATCAAAATGATTGAAAAAAAGTTTCACGCTATCAGTTTGCTTTGCATACAGAAAAAAAAAAAATCTTCGACTTTATAATTTGGATCGCAAAACCGCCCAATTGCAAGACATGTTTATCATAAGAAAAGGTAAGCAACTCAACGTCACGGCTGAAATGAAAGTAGAAACTAGTGTTCCTTAATTGGACGAAGAACCTTAAACTGAAACGGATTGTATTATTAATTAATAAGCTCGCGAAAAAAACCCTGACACCAGAAGAAAAATCCAAGCGATTCTCGCACCTTTCAAAAAACAAGGGAAACGAATCCAACTAAGGCTATGCAGTTTTAAT
The DNA here is from genome assembly GCA_963680715.1 of Tetragnatha montana. Classification (NCBI taxonomy): domain Eukaryota; kingdom Metazoa; phylum Arthropoda; class Arachnida; order Araneae; family Tetragnathidae; genus Tetragnatha; species Tetragnatha montana. Next base: position 43,096,671 of record OY796681.1, on the reverse strand, counting down.
TTAATGTGTAAAAAGACATCCGTATTTGTCTTGGAGGGTTAAGATTAATTTCCGCAAACACGAAGCTCAAGGTGCCAGTAGGGAAAGAAGGGAAAAAGCAGAGAGCCTCTTAATTTAATTCAATCATTTCGAGTTAAAAATTCACCTTTATCACGAAATCAAATTACTCAGGACTAAGCCTTTTATAACCAAGGGAGTTTAAAGTCCCTCTGCTGCCCATTTTGAGGAAGAGTGTGTAGAGTTACAGCAGGAAAGAGTTTTCTACAGGTGACACGATTAATTAAATTTAACAGAGTTGTAAAGGAGGGGTTGTGTATTAAAGAGTTCAAAAAGGGTAAAGAATGTTAATGGTTTAGACACATTATTAAGTGAGTATATACTTGATGTTGATAATATATGGAGGAAGTTTTAACAGTGTATATGTATGAAACATAATATGTGTGAAGGATTAGTAAAACACTAGGGGGATGAAGAAATTTAAAATATTTTAAACTGTCATAACACTTTTTAAGTTCGTAGTATCGAATACAAATAGGGTTTTTTTAATCCCAGACAGTGTGAATTATGTATGTTATTTTTATTTAATATATATTTAAAAGCAATGTCCGAAAACTTAAATATTTTAGTCGAGAAAGAATAAATAAAAACGGAGAGCACACTTTCAGAAAGAGGATAAAACACTTCCAAAAATTAGCTCCATAAAAACAATTAGAAAAAGTGATTAGAAATAAATTTCTGATGTAAAAAAGTAGTTTGGAAGTGAATATTTCAAGCGGGTAAAATGCTAATTCTTAATAAATTTAAATACATATCCAATTCTTTGACATGTAAATTGCGGATCAATGGAAACGAATTAAAGTTGAAAAACAAAGTATAACTCAATCGAGTAAAACGTTTTTGAATTAGGCGTATTTCAAAACATTACTTCAATTTAATCCTTATTGCTTTAAAAAAATCACGGATTGAAATTCTTAAGATAAATAAAATAAATACTTTCATCTCAATTGAGCGCTAAATATTTAGCAAACCATTATATTCAACAAAATCAACGCTAACGATTAAAACAACGATTCAAGACAAAACCTCAGTAACGTCCCCTGAAAAGCTAATTGATCGTCAACCTGAATAAAAATTAAACTACAAAAAAAAAAATCCTTTAAATTTCCCCATCTCCGAATATTGCTCCATAGACTATACACTACTTCAGAACGCCGGGCATTGTGGGAAAGGCACAGGAAGCACTACAAAACAGCAAATTGAATTTACAACTTTTCAAAAGCAAATCGAATTAGGAGCCTCCTGGTGGCCACGCGCGCTCATTCCAAAGCATATCCGGAGCACCCCTATGCAAAAAAAAAAAAAAAAAAAAAAAAAAATATCAGGAACTCTCCTCCCCCTCGAAAGCTTTTAAGTAAACAACTGCTGCCAGATTCTCGGAAGTGAAATGTTTTAAAATCTGCTGCTGCCATCGGAAGGTGCAGAAAATGGGATTTTATTCCTCTCTAAATGGAAAGAGTTTTGTTCGCGAAAGCCTATTTATAAGCCCGTTTCTGCGGAATGAAGATGAAGCTAGGTTTCGATGAAGAGAGTTAGCCGGGTTTGAAATCGAGAGTTTTGTTCTGTGATCCTATTTCTCTACGGGATGATTTCCATCAAAAAATGATGATGTGAAACTAGCTACTAAGGTATTTTCACTTCTGGGAACTGCTTCACGATAGCTCGAAATTTTATTCAAGTTTTATGAGAGATCTGAAATAGTTCAAAATCTCTTGCCACTCATAATGAATAGCTCGTTTAGGAAATTAATCATTGGAAGTTTTGTTTATTTTATTTCGTGTACAAATAGAGATGAACTTGTTTCGGAAAATGAATGTAATGTAACGTAACAAGAGATGAAATGAAGAAATGAAATGTAACAAGAGATTTTGAGTAGAAGATATTTTTACATCTTACTTTACCCTTGAAGAACTGGAATATGCTATTCAGCGTCTAAATAAATAAATAAATAAATTAAAAAAAAAATTAACTCATTCATTTTATAGGCCAAGTCTTACGAGCTAGATGTTCGATCAATTCAAACCGTCAATTTTATGGTCTATTCAAAAAATAAATACCAGTTTTCACCATGTTGCATTTGATTTAAGAAATGTCAAACATAACACTAATTTTCTATACTAAGGCTGCAATGTTTCTTGACCCTATGACGTCACTACGCGGAAGGAAAATCTGAGTAAACAGAAAGTCTGTTGGGTTGCTAGGAGAAGTTTCAGTACGAAATCGTGATAAAAAGACGCTATATATACATGGAATTAACAAACTAATCATATTTCTAAATTGAAGTTCTTAATTTCACTCAAATTTCAGACACCGCACTGGGAACTATATTCTTTATTTGCTTTCAGCTTGTTTCAAGTAACGTTGCATTCTAGTATAGTATAACAAATTTGTAACATTACGTTGTTTCCAAGACATGAAAAAATATAATACCATTATCCTGGATTATAAGAAAAGTTAAATGAAACGGAATCAATAACGTACAGATTTTAATGAATATATTCTATGTGAATGTGATTATTCAAAATAAATGACATTTGAAGTGACATGGCAATGGGGGAAGTAGTTAGCAATATATTTTTAGATCATATCTGAAATTTTCATTTATATGCCGTAAAACTTCTACTAAACATTGAATAATGATGTCATTGGCGCTTTAGAAGCCTATTTATCTCTACAAAACTTCCAAATGCTTCAGGCCCTTTTTGGATTAATTCTCCTCAAAGTCTCCCCCAAAAGTTTATCCAAAGCAATCATTCTCCTCGCAGTCTTAATAACGTCTCTGGAAAACAACCCTTAAAACCGTCCAACCTCCAGCTCTGTATTTGAAGACCATCAAGAACTTAATCGCCCACTTTCGAAAAAAAAATATCTCTTGTTTCTCCCAAAAAAAACAACCGCCATTAGGCATAGAAACATTTTTAGATCCCATCCTATACACTAGCTGTCGGATGGATAGCCTGTTGATTGATATAGGGGCTTTCGGGAAAAGTAGACCAGCGGTAGGGAAAGATTGCGATGGCCATTATTAGGGGGCGTGGTCATCCCGAAGAAGATGGGACATCGGTCATTTGTCATCGTGCTACAAGTGTCTTTTGACGCTAGTGATCAACATCATAACGAGCGAGGCAGAAATAAATAGATCGTCATCGATAATGGAAGTTAATGTACTGTGAATAAGGTTTACCGAGTTTGGCGACGGAGATGATTTTGATAGGGAGAAAAAAAATCACTTATAGATGATCACAAATATTATAATAGATGGAGCTTAAAGCACGGATTCAAAAATATCATTCATAGGTAAACATGTATGGAATTCCAATCATAATTTTAAATTAGATCCTTTGCTAAGATTACCTTAAAGTGCAACTTAGTTTCTATGAAACTCATTAATTTTATCAGAATCTGCAGTAAATTACCTTAATAGAGCACTTCTCTTATTTTTCAACAATTAAGAAATTGTTCCTCCCTGATCACCGATTGGTTGGCAGTTTGAATTCGTTACTGAAGTATAAATCCGACCATTTCCAGGCCATTTGGGCATTTGACTTAAATGGATTTGTTGGGCAGTTACTTACAGACTGTTTCCCAACTTTTAGCACTTATTATTTGTGCGTTATAACGTGGTATTTCCGGTTGATACTATTTTTTATCCCTTTCAGTCCTATTTTCCCCAAATTTACCATAGGATTCAATCTCAATTTGGGGCAAATAGGACTGAAAGGGTTATACCATAATAGACCAATTATAACCCAAATTAACAATGCTAGGGTTACCATAAACTTACCAAAGTGACGCCAAAAGATTCAATATCACCAAGCAATTCCCAACTTGCAACTACTTTCAATACACAACAAACAGCCCCATTTCCTCTCTTATCCACAATAGAGTCCACATATACAAACCGCAAGTTTCCTCACAGCACAAATTACCCCTCGAAAAAAGAATACCCAACGAAACCGAAAGCAACCAAAAAAGAAATATTTTAATTGGTTCGTCCGCTTTTAATGAAGCGAGTTCCTCCACTTGACAGAAACAAACAATGTCATCTCTTGGTGCGAAGGAGGGGGGGGGAGAGTATACTAATGAAATAAACAACCATCGCGTATACCGCAATTTCACCTCAAAAGCCATTTTTCCACTTGAATAATAAATCAGGAGGGGCGAACGACGTCATCAAGTCCGTGGCACACTTTCGCTGAGGGGGCAAAAAATAATGAGGTTTCTTTTTTTTTTCTTTTTACGCCGGATGGAAACCGTAGAGGTAGTATATGAAGGAAGCATTTTGAACATCTGCTCTGATTGAGAGGAGAATAAGCCAACACCTCCCAGCTCAAACGGCATCAGATTTGGTTCTTTGAGATTTCCATATCAGCCTTGCACATCCAAAGTTATTGGTTATCTATATCCAAGTGCCAAAAAATCTGCCTCGGCCACTTAATTTACAGACTCAGTTTCAATATCAACGAATTTCTAACGTAAATACAGTCAAATCTGGATAAATGGAACCTGGATAACTAGAAATAATTCCTAGATAAGTGGAACAAAAGTGTCGGTCCCAACCCCTAGAGCACCAAAAATCAATTTAAGAGGAATTTCTGGACCTCCTTGATTGGAATAAAAAATTTTTCCTTTAAGTCCAAAGTTTTTATTTTTAGGGAGATTCAGACCGTTATAATATCTTGATATAAGTGTTTTGGAATAAATAAGAACATGCAGTGATAAAACATTTCCCTACAGAGCAGAAGAATAAAATATAAAACACGTCATTTTGTATATCTGTTAGGTAAAGACACATTTTGAGGAAGAAATGTTTGGCTAGATTGAAGGTTTCCATGAACGCAAATAAACCGGTTTGGAGGGGGGATTCATTTAATGATTTCATTTGATACATCAGTTTTCACTAATGTAGAAAAATTTTTAGTGCCTTTTCATACGTTTATCTGAGAGAGATAGAGGGAGAAATAGGCAAAGAAAGAGAGGGTAAGAGAAAGGGAGAAAAGAGAAAGATATATTGAGAAAAGGAGAAATAGAGAGGGATTAGCGAAAGAAAAAGTGTTTTTCTACTCCGAAATCCACCGTTTATGAGAGTTCCCTATATTACAGGTTCATTTTTATTAACTCACCACGGGGACACCCAGGGTAGCCATACTAGAGCTCTCTCTTCATATATTACCTATATGATGGCATCAAATTGGGAGGTGGAATCATCTTCCGCAAGTCTGATAATGAAGTCGTATAAATAATAAGAATGGGAGTTTTAACAAGGTTTCGGATAGATCTTAGTTTGTAATTCAATTAATGAATAAAAAACACGCTATGGACGAGGACGTGTTTATTTTTTTACCATCAAATAAGGGAAAGAAATATAGACAAAAAAAAAGTTTTTTTCCCTCATCTGACTTAAAAATCCCATTTTGAAATCATGAAAATAATTAAAATTAACGAGTAATCAATGGAAAAACAAATTTTTATATCAAACCAAAGTAAAACTATTCCCAAAATTTCTACAAAATAAAAAAATATTTTGAACAGGGTAAAAATGTCTGCTCTTCAATTAGTTTGTGAAATTTCTATTAACAAGACATAGTACTTCGTTTTGATGAAAATTATTTTCTGATGAAAGAAAACGTAGATAAGAGAAAATAAATTAGGGAAAGCGCGATTGGATTAAAACAAATATTCATAAAAAATTTGGCTTTCATCTATATCTATAAAAGCCAAATACCACTGACTGACTCACTGACTGACTGACTCACTGGTAAGTGACAAACACTCAACACGGAATCTCCGAAACTACTGGACCCAGAGGCTTGAAATTTGACAGAGACGTTCCTCTCAGCTATGCGACGCGCACTAAGAACGGATTTAAAAATCGAACGAATCCTTCCCTGTTTTTCGGCGCTTTTTCTACTCCGTTTTTCCCATTGAAATAGCATTATGCATTGTTGAAATGCGTAAAATGCAGGGTTTACAACTCTATATTAAGGTGTCGTCTTGCCTCATTTAATCAAATATAATTTCAAAAATTTCATAATTTATAACAAATTAAGACGAAAAACACAGTGTAAATTTCTATTTCAAAATTATAACAATTTTCAGGAAACATATAAATTCAAATAATTAATTTTGAAACAACATTTTCCTTTATTTGTAATTTTATAATTTTTTTCTAAAATAAATATATTTATGGAAAGGCTAAAATAAATGGTTTCCATGGAAACAGAGCTGAAATTATTTCATTGTTTCATGGGGCATGGTTTACTAGACTTATACATTCACTAAATTTGCTAAATTTTTATTGTTAAGTACTAGAAAATCGTTTTTACTAAGAAGTTGGCTATCATGATAAAAGGAAAATGAGATTTATCCAGCATTTTTTTATTTTGATAAAAATGTTTTTATTTTTGGAGATGTAGGATCATGCAAATAAAAATGGATTCTCTATTATTTTTGAATATAAATTAAATTAGGTATAGTTAAATATTTTGCTTTGGTGGCGGGAGTTGTTGACTGAATTACACATAGGAATTATTTTTTGATTAAATTAATATCATTTTTGGAAAAAGATAGAAACTTCATATACGGTTTACGGTTTGTAACATCCTGTAGGAAATTATTCCCAAGGGGTTCAAAGAGGGTTGCGATTTTAACTTCCTAAGTTATTATCGAGTGATTTATAAAAACCGAAGCGTAATTTTTGAAAAGGACATCGGAAATACTTCATAGAAATTTTGTTTAAGATTTTAAACTATAAATTTCAAAAGACTGATGATTTGAATTGGATTGTTCTTTTACAGCCACAGTAAAATGCGGGACGGGATACGTTAGGGTATATTTTCACAGTAAGAAACCGGGATGAAAAAGACGACGGGGACGACGGGATGATAAGTGATTGCTAACCAGGAAAAGAAAAACCATATAACTCAATAAACCTGATGATTTAAATTGGATTGTTCTTTAACAGCCAAAGTTAAAAGCGGGGCGGGATGAGTTAGGGTATATTTTCAAAGTAAGGAACCGGGAAGAAAAACACGACGGGGGTGACGGGATGATAAGTGACTGCTAATCCAGAAAAAGAAAAGACATATAACTTGATAAACCTGATGATTTCAATTTGATTGTTCTTTACAGCGAAGGTAACAGCCAAATTTAAATGCGGGACGGGATGAGTTAGGGTATATTTTTACAGTTAAGAACTGGGATGAACAAGACGACGGGGACGACGGGATGATAAGTTCCAGAAAAAGAAAAGACATAAAACTTGAAAAACTTTTTAAAATATTTATGAATTAACTCAACCCGTGCAAGGCCGGGTAAGTCAGCTAGTATTTTATAAAATAACTAAATTACATGCCTCCTAAATATTTTATTTGCTAACTAGCTGATATATCTGCCGTCGATAGAGGAAAAGCTTTTTAAACTCTGAACCTTCCTATTCAGGTGTTATTTCTTTGTTCTCTTCAATTTATCTTTTGTTCTCCCCATTAATTTCTACAATACATAATGTAAAGTTGTGTCGAATTCCTCGGCCCACGCTTCACAATAAAGGTAAAGGTCTATTATTAAACACAAATTTCTATAGACGTAATATTAATTTCCCCCTCCTCCAGCTATGTTTCAAAAATTTACAAAACAATTAAAAAATACCTATTTAAGATGTAGAACAAGACCTAAAACTGTTTAGAATTTAAATGTTAATATGTTAATAACTAGATTTAAAGAGTGAGATTTAATAAAGAGGTAAGAGAGATAAAATTCCACTTGAAATTCTAAATTTCTTTAAAATATGCATCCCTAAAATGTTATAGAGAAGATAAATTTAAAAGTTGTACTTGGGCTACGAAAGTACGATAAACTTTTCTATCATAAAGGGGGCATTTAATATCCTTTTTTACCGAGTGGATAGGAGAAGTATATTTTAAACACAAGATATTAAACGACTTTAGACAACGGTTTTCATTCAAAAAAACATGCAATATAAAGAGCAGAATACACGAAAAAAAATCTTGAGAGTTTAAGGAGATTAAATTTAAGCACAGACACGTAATACTCAAGTTTGGGAATCTTGTTTTCGAAATTTTCCCTATCACTGGGGAATTTGGTAAAGCTTCTTTTTACTTTACTTTTAAACTTTCTCAAAACTATTTTAGTTTAATCCTTTAACCATTTTTGTCTTCTAAGGAGAAATAAACCCGGAGGCTAACGTTCTTAACTACTCCAAAGAGCCTGAAAGGGTACCCAAAAACATAAGTCTCTCGTGACATAACAAAATTATTTTTCTTCCTGCGAATAAGACGACTTGCTGAGTGAATATTTTGATGATAAAATGGTTGAACCAAGTTCTCTCTTTTGAGCAATGGGGAATATATAAGGGATACAAAAAATGTTTAAAGGCATTTAAAGAATTTTGGCAAGATGCAAGAAACTTAAAAAACACCCATTGTATTAAAATGAAAATTTTCCACTATGGTCATCATTTTTCTTCAAATAAAATGTAACAGCGAGATGAATAGTTGTTTTTTGACGAACTTATGGAACAACCCCCAAAAGAGGGTGAAATAAGACAGGTCCGTCGTTCAATTGAGGCAGCTTAAAAGGAGGCTATGTTAAAAAATAAACCGTTTTTGAAACCATAGGTTACTATTTTCATTATCAAGCCGACAATTTGCTATCTATACTACCTTCGTACTAGATACCATGTCAAGGGGGTTCCAAAGTATTTTTTTTTTGTAATAACAGTCATGGAATCATAAAATGTTCAAGTGGGATAGACCACCGCCACCTAGACTCGTAAAGCCATAGAAGCTCGAAACTGTGACGCGAAATAGTTGGCAAGACGTTACTCTTCATAGCTTTTTTGGACAACAGCACAACTCCAGTCTGAAATCTTGTACCTTGCGCAGTTGAAAAGTGACGTCTTGCCTTCTTTTTCGCGTCACGATTTCGAGCTTCTACGGCCTTATGAGTCTAGATGGCCATGGATAGACACAAGTCTAACTTTTCACGTCTTTGAACTCGTATTTATCCCCAAGGGGTTCTCCCCCAGAATGTTTTTTTGAAATTTGCCTCTTAAAGTAATGTTTCAGCTCATTTAGAGCATTCATAGTTAAAATCTAGTTTAAAAATATGTATATTTAAATGAAATAAGGGTAAAAACTCCGGAACAGGGATGCAGAAAGTGTTTTTACTTCAAAGATTTCCCCTAATCCATACAAAAATTTCCCCAAAATTTTAAAAAGTGATAAAGACCTACAAAAATCAGAATTATCTTTGATATCAAAAATATGTTAAATAAAAGTTCTATCTTTAAAATCAATAGACTTATTTTGTTAAACCCAAGATACTTAGAGTTTTCGATAGTGAACCTTCGATCTGTGATGGTGAAGGCGAACATCGCCACGTAAATGTTTATTACTGTACTGAAATTGAATTCAATGGAATACTTTTCCAGAAAATTTCCCCAGATGGCTAAAATTTCCCCCGATCCTAGATCGCCGGATCGGACATATTCTGCATCCCTGCTCCGGAGGACGCTTTTTTTTTACCACATGTACTGTACATTATAATAATACTGACAAAAAACAATAGGGTAACTCACCGACAGGACTCCAGTACCGGAAGTTGTCATCCGCGGACGTCGAAGAAGGCTCTGGAAGTCTCAACAGCTTATGCGCTTTGATGGAGATACCACCGTTAGAGTTCTGGGTCCTGAACGACTGACAGGCTTCACTGTTGTCCCCTATGCAGTCCGTATAGTACATCATGAGCACCACGCCACATATGAACCATACCAAAGAGGTGGCCAACACTATCTTGCACGTATAGAGCCTGAGTTTCATCATGGCTGCGGTGAACTAATTTTTCACAGAATAATTCTCTCTACTAAGCAGGCACAAGAGATTCACACCACTGGATGAAGCACTTTTTTTATCCTTCGACTAGAGGAAGAACCACCTTGGGGAAAACTTTCGCTCCGCTTAACTCGGAGGAGACGTTCTTTTGAAACTCATGGTTTGCCTTGAAAATGTCGGTGTTCTTCTTCAAGGAATTTAGCGGATTTATGTAGTGCAGGGGAGGTAACTGGGTGTGGAGAAGGTGGATTGAGTTGTTGTAGTCAGCAGCAGCGATGCACGCTACCTGAAAGAAAAGGAAAGTCGGGTGAATTAACGAGGAGGTTTGTTGTATATGTGTAATCGGTCATGCATGAGGATTAGACACAATTACGTAGTTCTTTCACACATCGAATGTAATCAAATCGCTAATAGTGGATAATCTGAATTCAGCCACAATGTGGGTTTTGAGGGTATATTTCTATTAACAATAAGCCAAATTTCAATCCATTCAAATTCTGTACAGGATGTATCAATAATAATGGGATAAACTTCTGGGACAGGTAGGACAGACCTTCGATCAGAATAACATAGGAATAGGGGGTTGGAAATGTACTCCTACGGGTATGGGACATGGGAGGTTGTATAACCTCTGTGGAAATTGACACGTAACCTTTTAAATTTGGATTAAAACTAGAAAACTCGTTCGATTCCGGCACTTTTACATAAAAATTATAATAGGACCTGAAATTTCAGTAAATGTTAAACTACAACAATCGTAATTTGCCTATTTTTAAGGCTTGTAGTAAGTCTTGACTTATTTTGAGCCTAAATCTGATTGAAATTTCAGCTTTTAATCTAATTTCATGTAATAATAAACGCTTCAATCGAACGATTTTAATGGTGGTAATCCAATCTTAAAAGGTTACGTGTAAATTTCCACCGGGGATTATACAACCTCCAATGCCCCCTTATAAAACCTCCAGGTGGTTAGGGGTGCATTTCTGACCCCCCATTCCTATGTGATTCTGAGTCGTCTAAGTTTGTCCCATTATTATTAATACACCCTGTATAACATATTTTCAGAACTTAAAAATGTAAATGTGTAACAACACATCACACCTTGTAATCCAAAAAAATTAAAACCTCCTAAAAACTGTCTAATAACTGAAACTGAATCAAAATGCAAGCAATAAAGTCGAACCCCGCACTTTTTTTAGTCCAATTACTTTTACCTGGTCTTTACTATGGACTCTCTACAGTCTTTATCACTGTGTTCCCAAATGAACAACAAATATAATAAAAGTATTGATTATAGCGAACCTTAGGCAACAGGAAACTACTTACTTGTCTCCTTAACTTTTAAATTATTTTTAAAACTTAGAAATTAGCTGAATCCAAAAAGGCAACAATACACTTTTGAACCCTTTCACCATAAAGAGTACTTTTTAGCAACAACAAGCCAACTTCAATAAAAAGATACCAAACATCTCAATTACACATCTACACAAGCGATACAAAACCCCAGCCTCATTCACCACACCCAATCGAAACAATCGCTCTCCTCGATTTCTATTCCACCGAAGAATCAGCAGCAGCGAACCTCCCAAGAATCCTAGATACGTAGAGAAATTTCCCCCTTTTCCTCCTCCAAATTCAGTCGGAACCGGACTAAAGGGACGTCCTAATCCGGCCGTCCGGTGTCCGGATGCCGGAACCTCTCTTCCGGATGGCTTTCCTCGGCCTCGGCTTTTTATCTGATGGCACGAACTGGAAATCGATCACGGAGACGATGAAGGAATGTAAAGCAATCAAGCAAGAGAATCCCTTTGCTTTGAGTATCTGCTGGGGTTGCTATGGTGGGCGGGAGAGAAAAGTCCTTTTTCATGGAAGTTGTTCAGGGTGGTATAGAGTCGATGGTTTTTCATCCCATCAAAGTAGGTGGTGTGAGGGTTTTTGTTATATAAAGTGTGGTGAAAAATTTTAGTGGTGTTTCAAACCTTTCTTTCTTTTACATTTTTAAAGTTGAGAGAATCGTCCAATTATTTCTTGTTGTGATAATAGCGGGATTGTTTTAATACAAAAAGCTTAATCAAAATTTTTATGAGAAGGACGGAAATAAAACTGTCGTAATATGAACTGTTAGACTCGATAATATTTATAGGGCACCTTCAATAACTCGAACGTCTCTTATTCGAAAATTTCTCTGAATCCTTTACACTTATTGATACAAATAAGCTTAACTCAAATTGTTGCACTATGTATACATATTTGAACTATTTTTTGCGGTCTCTTCAGCTTTGAAATGTCGAAGTTGCATTGCAAACCAAATTTAATACTTTTGAAGAGCCCCAGTTTTTTATACACAACTCATTCTCCTCAAACTTTAAAGTATTTTAACCCAAAAAAATCATTTAAAAAGTTGCAAATTCAATAAACATTTAATACCCCAAACTTTAATAGTAACTTTAAAACGCTTTTGATATGAAATTCAATACAAACAAACATCAAAAATCCCTAACCTACCATTCAATCCCTAAAACGCCACGCATGCTAAAAAAACAATCAACATAAAGCAGCCAAAAACCATAACAATCATCCCATTTAATACCAAAACCCCTTCAAAAACTTTAAAACCAATATGCCCCAAACCTTAAACCTCCAGACTTATCACTACAAAAACCCTTAAATAAAAAAATATCATTTCATATATAAACTTTAACTACTCAAACCCACGGAGTCCATATGCATAAAAACACGCCGATAAAACATTTACTAGGCACTACCCCTAAACTCCCGACCAATCCACCGTGACTTTTCATTTCACTTTACTGCAAAAACCCGATCCGCAGAAGGGTCACCACCCGGCTTACCCGAACAAAACGACACATAAACTCTATCTTTATTACATTCCGCTGGCGAGAGCTCCATCAGGACATAACTGTAAACTTCCCGTAGTAAAAAAAGAGGCTTCAGCATCTTCCGGATGAATCTCCATCCTCATCCTCTACCCCCCTTCTTTTTTTTTCGTGGGAATAGTAGAGGTAGTATAAAAAGGGTGGGACCTTGGTTCGATAACCCTGCATGCCAATAGACAGGATGGTGGAAAAGAAATCCTAAGGGTACGCGCATAGTGCCGCCGATTTTCAGATTCTGAAAACCAGCGAAAATCGGAAACCAGAATTACCTAGCGTATTTAGTGGAGAGTGCTCATAGTGGCCGACTTTCATAGTTCCGACTTTCCGATCGTCAGAATCAGATTTTTGCCGGAATTAAATTTTAATTCCGGTTTTTCAGATTCGGCAGATTTCTCGGATTGTGTGTTCTTTTGTTTATTGCATTTCCATGGAGATTATTTTAACAACAATGCCATTCCATGAAACTTTTTATTTAAAAATTAAACACTCAAATAAAATTATTTTAAACTATATTTACCAGTTTTAAAATTTAAATTTCGTTGAAATATATTTTAGATCAATAAATATGATTTTTAAATAGACATAAATAGTTTTTCTTTTAATAACTTTTTATTTGCATTATGTTTTTTTATGTATCATTGGGGTAAGCAGATCTCCCTTTGAGCAGAAATAAAGCTATTTCAGCAAAATGTAAACAAAACGCTTTCCGAAAACGCAAAATCTGATGCACTATGCGCACTCACCGGCGCTGACAAATTCTGAGAGCAGATTTCCGAAAATCTGAAATCGGGAATCTGATTTCGGAATCTGAAAATCTGCCGCACTATGCGCGTACCCTAACAGTGTAACAACATCCTATCTCTTAAAAAAAAATCAGAAAAAGGAACTGACAATTTTCTACTTGAGAGAAAACAAAGACAAATCATTCAGTGAAAAATAACTGTTCAATTCTAGTTGGTTTTGGTTTGTATATTTGAGATTTAAAAGCAAGGAAGCAATGACTTCCAACTGTATTTTTCGGTTTTTATGTGGGAAATGTCTAGTGAAAGTGCTTTTAATACAATGAAATTTAAGCCCTTCTGATTCGATTTAGGTCATTCTTGATTAGTTTAAGGATGAAAATCGTTGGGTTATTGATCAAGTTAAAAAACAAAGTTGGCGAATCGGGATCTTGGATCTATATTACCTTTCGGTAATTTAGGAGTGATTTATACCATGGGAGGGACATACATAGTATCTGTTGTTTGAGCTCATCCTGTCGCTGGATTCGTGCAATAACTTCGTAACTCGAAAATCTTACACTTTCAATAAATGGGAACCTTGAGTAATTTAGAGTTATGGTTTCAGTCAAGGTATTGAGGTAACTTGATTTGCTGAATGTAGTGTTGCAAAAAGAAGAGAGAGATGAAAAAGAAAGAGAAAGTAATGAAAGAAATAAAGAGAAAGAAAGAGAAACCAATGGGAAATAATACAGAGCGAGAATGTGATATGTGAAAGAAAAAGAGAATGGGAGAATAAAGATATATAAATATGTCAACTGACATTGAGAAAATTGAGAATGAGATTGAGAGATAAATGGAAAACAGAAAAGAAAGTAAGATGAGAAAGACGAAAGAAAGTGAATTTTGAGCGAAGAAAGAGGAAGGAACACTATAAAACTCAAAGAATGAATATTACTTTCGAACTTGAAATTAAACAAATCAAGTCAACCTCAACACCTCAATTGAAATCATAGGCACAAATTACCTATCTTGAGGTAGACCTATACTAAAAATGTAATATTTTTGACGTGTAATATTATTGCAATAAACCATTTTCTATTGCAAGAAACCAGCAATATGTTTTCAAATCCTTTAAACATGGCATGCAAATGAAAAAATATTCCCAACGAAGCAATCGGTCAACCAACAAGGATACATCTCCTGCTACAACGTGAGCAAGGTATCCAATACACTACTAATGCTTAAATACCCGAATTCCCAGTCTCTCATAGCCAATGAGAAGTCTCAATGTTAGATTTCTTTTGAATTGCAACCCTCTCATTGGCTCTGAGAGACTGAGAACTCTGTTAAATAATCGCGTGTTATTCAATACTCCCTCTCAATATAACACCACTGCGAGAAGAATCGATCCGAGGAGGAAGGAATGTAAAACAATCAAGATGAGGGGGATGAAGGGAAGAAGAAAGTTTCGGCACTTTTTTTTCTTAGTTGTTGTTGGCCTCATTTCGGAAATGGACTTCTTCCAGAGCACAGAATATATACTACGTGCGGGAGACATCCGTTAGGGTTCATTTAGGGGAGGCGCAACAGAAGGTCGGATTTGATTATGTGTAAGAATAACCCCCGCCGTTTTGCGAGGCTTTTATGGAATGGAGCCTCAACTGCGCGAAATTGAGGAACTAGTGTATTGCTGGGTTATTTCCAAGAAGGGGTTGAGGATCAGAGTAAGGTATTTTTTTTACAACCACAACAGTTTTGGTTCGATGTAGTCGTAATTAGAAAAGTGGCTGTAGATTGATGAATATCATAATAAGATAT
The DNA here is from genome assembly GCA_963680715.1 of Tetragnatha montana. Classification (NCBI taxonomy): domain Eukaryota; kingdom Metazoa; phylum Arthropoda; class Arachnida; order Araneae; family Tetragnathidae; genus Tetragnatha; species Tetragnatha montana. The sequence continues at coordinate 43,081,326 of OY796681.1, read as the reverse complement.
TGAAATAGGTATTCTGTATGATTTTGATTAAAATTTGGACTATACGTATAATTACCATGGCGACATCATTCACATTTCAACAAGGGAAGTATAAATTGCATGACACTGTAGTATTGAACATTAACTTGCGATACGAATTTGAATTAGTCTTACTACTAATACTTCTACATATTTATCACTACGAATTTTTGCCATAAAACAGCAAACAACCCACCAACTTATCAATGTGACAAATTTGAACATTAAGTGTAAATATGGTCAAAAAATGTAAATGTTCCGCAAAGCCCGTATGTAGATACTCATCCCAATATTAAATTTTCAAGTTATCTTTTAGAGTGCTTGGACAAATGTATAGTGAAATAAAATAGACTATAAATTCAGACTATTGGTTCAATTTCATACTTTAAAATAAAAAGATAGTAGTATATAAATATTCTTACGAAAAAAAATATAAATGCACTATTCCTTTTACCTTTCAAAACGATTGTTGGCGCACTATACCAATGTTATTTCACTTACAAACTTATACAATTTATTTTTTATGGCAAGTATGATGATAATATAACATGATAACAACAGATTATATAACGGTAAATGCGTATCAAGTAAAAAAAGTATGCGTAAAAAGTAAAAATTCCAATCAAATTATTAAATTAAATATTTCATTACTACTAGAGAAACTCATAACATATAATTCAGTTATTATTTTGAGAAGGGTGAAATACGGTAACAGTAAAAAAAAAAAGAAAAAACTCAAATGAGAATAAAATTATGCATAAAATGTTTTTAAATAGCTCGACTTAAGTGGATATGAAAGTTACGCTCACACAAAAAATAAAATATGTTTATGAAGGTAACATTTATTGTGAGGTGGAGTTTTTCGAAATCTTCATGAAATATTTTACAATGGTGTAGCTTTAGACGAAAATTAATGAATCTTAAAACTTTCCATCGGAATGAAAAATATCTGCTCACACAACTAGTATTATCACAAAGGTAATGACAATTCCTGGGGAAAAATACAAGTTAGATGAATAGTGTCATGAATAAATGTCGTTCCACGCGAGGTTTTAATAATTTTCAAAGCTTTTCCGGTATAGCGAACGCAGAAATTGGCTTCCAGTGCAACTCACACTTTTTATTCAGCTCGACAAAAATTCCACGCTTTTCAGCACGAATTACATTCGTATACGAAAGGTATCTTTGACATTTCATACGTCCTTAAAAATTTTTCTATTCGCAATACCCTTGCAGCTCGTCTGATTCCATTTGAGGATTAGATGGAGAAAATATTTCTGCTGGGAGCGTGTAGAAGAATTGAGTGGGATATGTGTTCAAAGAAATTTATCAAAATATTCCCCCCATTGTGCCAACCAGTTTTCATTTTTTTATCAGATTATAAAGGTGAAAATTTACTGAATATTTATCCCTACAATTGTAATTTTTTTCATTAAAAAAAATCCGAATCATTCATATGACGAAACGTTATGGTAAAAGTGTATTTATAGACAACATGGATATTAGGAATGAATGGTGAATGTTTTTCGTTCAGTAAAATATCAGATAAATAAATTGAATAACTTTGAGATTGAATTGTGCATAGTAGGTATAGTTTACCCGCAAACAAATCCTTTTGGTTTTTCTTACAAAGTTTTTTTATAACTTTGAATTAATGCTACAATTTATTAATCTTAAAAGTTAAAAATGATAGACTGAATTTGGAAATATCAACCACTTGTATTTAACTAAACGCTGGTAATATAATAGGAATTAGTAAAAAGTTACATGTATAAGTCAATCAGAATTAAGTTGAGGCAGCAGAACTTGATGACCATGATAGTTTACATTCAACAAATTGAAGAAAAGGATCCATTTCATGAAATAAAATAATAATTGTCGATTTTATAGTAATAAAAACAATAGAGCATTTTCAATCACATGGCTCTGACCTAACAACGGCCTTAGCAACAGAAATGTTACAGTTTTTTGCCCGACAGAGGTTTACAGTTACAGAAAATGACTCGCCGTGGAATTCTTCTATTGGAGTATTTGCAATCACGTGACCCTATACTTAAAAACCGCCTTAGCAACATATACCTCGTTACCTAGCAACCGCCTTAGCAACAGTTAAAAGTCCTACAAAGGTTAACAGTTAAAAGAAATTAGCTGGTCGTGACGTCACCTGAAAACACTCTATTAATGATAAAATAAAAAATACCTTAAAAGTACTACATAATATAAAAACTAACCTTTTTAAAAGGTTTTGTAAAAAAAAAATTTGTGAGCAACAGTTACGTAAATAAAATTTTCATTTAAACAATAGATTTTCTGAAGTTTTAGAAATAAATTAAGTATGTAACGAAAAATAATTCAAATTGATACCGTTTCATTATCACCAGTGAATTCAAAAAGTTCCATCTTTTAATATCATATATTTCAAATGCCTCGCAACTTTTTTAAAACAACACAGTTAAATGGCTGATTAATTTAATTTCGACTATAAAAAAACGACCAATGAATTAACTAAAAGACTAAGCCGCACGTGCCACGATATTAAAAACAACATTCAATTAAAAATAGGTTTAAGCGGTTTGAATTAATTTTCTCTTCCTCCAAGAGATTCCAAACTTAAAACAATCGGGAAGTAATACCCCACAGAAACAACGGAACGTTGGACCATTAAGAGATTTCACTTCTTTTCTTCAGAAAACAAAGTCAGTCCGCAGTAAAAACCTCCAAAAGCCTTGAGTAATCTCCAAAGCGTCGACTTAATCTCATAATGTCCAATCAAAGGAATTAAAAGAAAAAAAAAACTAAGTCTCGCGGCCAAAAAAATGACGCAAAAATTTCTTAGCTTTGTGACCAACTTTTTCAAGCCCTTAATTTGGGATTTCAAACCTGAATTTTTAATGATCCAAAGAAAAGGAAGGCTTTATGTTTTTTTTTCAAGAAAGGGGGGGGGGGGTTGGGCGAATTACAAGGCCCGAGGATAACCAATTACCGAGATAGAGCGATCCTTAAAACTTAATTAGAAATAAAGAAAAAAAAAAAAGAAAGAATCAAAGGCGAAAGTTCCGAAATTGACGGACAATTAAAAGGCCGTGCGCAAAATTCGTTTCATTTTAGAGTAATGTCATTATCATAGTCGGAGCATTAAGAGATCTAATGGGTTCTTAGAGGGCACTTAAATGAGTATTCGAACAGCCATTACCGCTACCTGGGAAACACAATTAAAACGACCTTTTAATAGGGGAGATAAGGGCGGGAAAATGGTTTTCGATAAAAGACCACCGCAAGTGCCGTCTGGAAGTTCTTGACTTTCACAGAAAGACTTTTCTCTTTCGGGAAAGTGGTATGGATTTGAGAGGTTGTTTTATTCTCGGTTGGTTGAACCATATTTTCTTGATGGGAATCTCTTAATGAGGGGTAAAGCAGTAGTTGGGGTTATCTTAAATGCTTGGTGTAAGTTGAACTGTGTAATGGAAATTGTCCGCATGATAAGACTGGGTTAGGTGATTTATGACAGACCTAATTGATAGGGAAGTAAAAATAATTTTAAATCGGCAAAGGTATTTTTCTTTTTTAATCTAATAACACTTCAGTTAGGATCGCAATTTTTGTCTATTGCGGTGTTTAAATATCCAATTACTGTACAAAATACTGTAGTTGTTTCTTAAAATATTAGAATTTGTTTTTGCTCTTTAAACAAAACAAGACATGCAACAAGAAAGAGAGATACCAATATGAATTAAATATCAGGCGAATTTCAAAACGTTTTCAATTTAAAAGTAAACATCTTAACATTTGTTTTCTTTGCGGCATCAATTTGTTCCTGTTAGAAACAAAAACAAGGCATGTTAAAAATAACTGTTTAGAATAGAAACTGATCTCCTAAAACCAATCTAGAAAGACGGGGTCTTAAATGTTTATAGTCTGGTTTTCGGTCGAATGGAAGAAAATTACTTTACAGAAACAAATAAAATTTTAGAGGGAAACATTGAATTGTTGATGAATTTTGTATACAACTATCAAAACAAGTTTTATTTAACTTTAACTTTTAAAAAATACAGCTAAAAACACTTTCGAAAAAACAAGTTTCATCGAAAACAATCATAGAAGTGTTTTTCTAATTGTTCAATTTTTAAAGAAACGTTTATTTTCATTGTCTAACATGATATGTTATTTTCCCCTAAATTTAGAGACGCATTTCATTTATTTGAGAAGTTTAGAGAGATTTTCTTGTTTGGAAGAACTACTCATTAAGTATCACATGGCTCTCCCTAATTGAAAATACAGGCTACAATTGCATTATAAAAACAAAAAGAAACCACATTGTAGTAATTATAACATTTTCACTTTTTTTAGGGATTTTAACACTTAAGAAATTCCGTGTTGCAAACAATTGTTACTAATCCAGTTAATTTCCTGCCAAAAATGTTCCACTGTACTCTTGAACAGCTGCTTTTAATGTATCGCCTACAATATTCTTAGAAACTTGTACTATGGCCCATTAGCACGCGATGAAGCATTAAAGGGTTGGATTTTCACATGGGTCTAAGGTTTGCACTCACGCAAACTTTTGAACTTCGTAGCAGATATCACATTTGTTTCATTTGAAGGGAAATTGCCTTTTATTTGATAGAAACTTAGCTTTTCGATTAGCTATTCAATATGTAGAAAACTGAATCTGTTGAGCCAAAGTGAAGTCAATGTCAATGTGACGAATCAGTGACGTCAGTACACGTAATGGGTTTTGTGTATATAAGAGTGTTGTCTGCGTTTTACTGTTCTTCCTTCCTTCTTCTAATATGTTCCGATTCTCTTGTTGCTTGCTGTTACCTTGTTCGTTGTCATAATAAATATGATCCTAAAGCTTCCACTGCCTCGGCCCATTCTTATAACCCAATAGGTTATGGGCCCAGGCACACGCGAAATGGTTTGAGTTAAATTAGGCTAAATTTTGGAAAGAGTCGTTGGACTATTGATTGCTGTCGGAACCAAAAGCAAAAATGGCCACTGAGGGTGGAGCGGTATTCCGGATGGAACTACTAAACAAGAGGAATTTTGAGACCTGGAAAATTCATATGAAAGCGATGTTGGTCAAAGGAGGAAACTACAAATTTATCACCGATGAATCTCCCGTTGACGCCGCCGGATTGCAGGCATGGACAGCTGGTGATCAGAAGGCTCTGGCGGATATCCTATTGTGCATCCATCCCACGGAGTTGAAGCAAGTGAAAAACTGCCACACGGCAAGGGAAATTTGGAACAAGCTTACTGAGATCTATAAGTCAACCGGACCGGCTCGAAAGGCTACGCTGCTGAAGTCCCTTCTACAGATGAGGATGAAAGAAAACGAATGCGACATCCAGAACTACCTGAGGGAATTTTTCAATGTCGTCGATCAACTGCAAGATTTGGAAATAAAGATCGATGACGAGTTACTCACTATCATGCTGCTCTACAGTCTCTCAAATGATTTTGAGAACTTCCGCGTCGCCATCGAATCCAGGGATGAGCTGCCAAAACCAGAAGCGCTACGTATAAAGATAGTGGAAGAATTCAATGCTAGGAGGAATGGAAATCACGACGTTTCTGGAGCCTATTTTGCCGCAGCCGGAAGAAAGAGAAACTTTGTGCCGAGATCGAAGATGATCGGAAATCAACGCTACTACAATAAAAGGTACAGCAACAGAGACGCCGACAGCCGAACCTGCTGGAACTGTAAAAAGATTGGACACATAAGTAGAAAATGTCCTCACCCGAGGAATGACTGTCTGAATGTGGAGTGCGATTCAGCCTATTCTGATGGTAAATCGGAGAACCTCTTCATATTAGACTCAGGTTCGTCCGGACATTTCCTGTCGAAAAGAGAACTTTTCCCGGCACTAGAGGAGACATCCACGAAAGACCTGAAGCTTGCTGACAACAGCTCGACTGAAATCCAGGGCACCGGGGATGCTGTCTTAAAAACCCAAGTAAACAACCACGTGAAAGAGATGACGGTAAAAGATGCCATGTTCGTGCCGAGTTTGAGAAACAACCTACTCTCGATTGCCAAGATATGCGACAAAGGGTTTACCGTAACTTTCAATGCGTCAGGAGTGATTCTGAGGAACGGGGGTGATGTGATCGTCGGAGAGAGACGAAACAACCTGTACTGTCTCAAGGTTTTTGATGCAAGTCAGCCTGAACAGACATTGTCCTCGTCCATGGCTAGCTCTTTGATGGATACAAAGAGCAAAGTCGACTTCAGAAAGCTTCACTTCCGTTTTGGACATGCATCTGCTGAGATTCTTAGAACTGGAAAGCTGAAAGATATCGGAACATTCCCACCAGTCCCACCGGATTTTACGTGTGAAGTGTGTATAAAAGGCAAGCTATGCCGTGCTTCCTTTCCAAATACACACGTGAGAAGCGAGTCTAAGCTAGAAATCATTCATACCGACCTTTGCGGCCCAATGCGTACAAAGTCTATTGGAGGAGCTGCATACTTTGTCACGTTTACAGATGAGTACAGTGACTGGACTGAGGTAAGGTTTCTTAAACAAAAGAGTGAAACGTTTGCTGTGTTTAGGGAAGTTCAAATGCTGTTGGAGAGACAATCTGGTCAGAAAATTAAGTTCGTTCAATCGGATCGAGGAACTGAATATTTGGGGGACAATTTTGAAAGTTTCTTAAAAGATTTGGGAATCGCTCGTAGACTGAGTGTTAAACACACACCTGAACAAAACGGGAGGGCTGAGAGAAAAAATCGTACTTTACTGGACATTGCTAGGTGCTTGCTGATTCAGTCTGGGTTGCCCGACAGATTTTGGGCGGAAGCCATTTCCACGGCCACTCATGTAAAAAATAGAACCCCATCAAAATCCTTAAGTGGAAAGACCCCTTTTGATCTTTGGTTTGGTAGGGAACCGAACGTTGGATATTTCAAAGTTTTTGGGTGCGAGGCATATATCTGGAACAATTCTAAAACCAAGGGAAAGTTTGAACCCCGGGGACTGCAAGGTATTTTTTTAGGATATGATGATCAGTCTAAGGGTTACAGAGTTTTCTTAAAAGATAGAGGTGCTGTTGAGATTACCAGAAGTGTAAAATTTTTGGAGAGTAAGTGTTTAATGCCTGCCCGTGAACATGTTAATTTAGTCCCTTGTGAGAATGACTTGGCCAAGTGTGATAGGGACACGCAGACTGTTGTGTTCCCTTTCCCAGTGTCTGATGAAAACCAGTTAAGTGATGAGAATGTGTCTGACGATCAACCTAGTGACGTTTTGGTGAAACGAGCCCCTGGTAGACCTAAAATTGTAAAAAGTGGTCAACCTGGTAGACCAAAGAAAGTGTACAATACTGTCCCTATTCAAAATTTGAGTGATAGTGAAGATGCTGAAACATCTTTTGCATGTTCTATGCTGACAACCGATGAGATATCTCTGGAGAAGGCTCTAAATTCTGGTGATTCTTCGCTTTGGATTGAAGCGATTGCTTCTGAGATAGGAAGCGTTATCAAAAATGATACGTTTGACCTTGTACCTAAACCAGAAGATGTTGAGTCGGTTGGCGGTATAATTGGAAGTAGATTTATTCTTAGGGATAAAAATGATAGTGATGGTATAAGTATAAAGAAAAAGGCTAGATTGATAGCTCAGGGTTTTAGTCAGGTACCGGAGTTAAACTATTTTCAAAATCAAACCTACTCGCCAGTAGCTAGGATAAGCTCTGTGCGCTTGCTAGCTGCATTAGCTTGTAAATTTAGGGTTGACATACATCAATTTGATATCACTACAGCATATCTGAAGGGTATTTTGGATGAAACTGTGTACATGAAAATCCCCGAGTATTTTGATGCTGGTTTGGAGTACATAATTAACAGTGGATCAGATATTAATTTGTGTGATAAAGCTGTTCAAATGTTAAATGAAATCAAAAAGGGTGATAAAGTGTGTCTGTTGAAAAAATCTTTGTATGGTCTAAAACAGAGTGGTAGATGTTGGTACATGAAATTGAAAGAGATCCTTCTAGATTTTGGATTTGTAAATACTGTAAGTGATCCTTGTCTTTTTCATATGTCTAAAAATAATTTGTTAACAATCTTAACAGTGTACGTTGACGATTTGTTACTTGTAAGTGAGGACCCAGGTATTGTTCAACAGTTGCAAAATCATCTTAGTGTATCTTTGGATGTTAAATATATTGGTAAGGCAAAAACCTGTCTTGGAATTGAGTTTAATAATGTTGAAAGTGTAATTACTATGTCACAACAAAGTTATATATGTAAATTATTAGATAGATTCAATATGTCTGAATGCAATACTGCGAACACTCCCATGGAAGTAGGCATCAAGCTTACTAAGGCTGATATACCTGACGATACGTTGCCGTATCGGGAACTAGTTGGAAGTTTAAATTACTTGGCAGTCTGTACTAGGCCAGATATTTCATATTCTGTAAGTAGATTGAGTCAATATCTGAATTGCTGTGATAGAAGTCATTGGAATGCTGCTAAACGTGTTTTAAGGTATTTAAAGAAAACTATCAACTATGGGTTAGTTTTTGACGGTAAGATTACTCATACTATTGGATATACTGACTCTGATTGGGGTAATGATGAAGATGACAGAAGGTCCTATAGTGGGTATTGTTTCATGCTGGGAGGTACTATATCTTGGGAATCAAAAAGACAACGAACTGTTGCTCTTAGTAGTACTGAGGCCGAGTATATGAGTATGTCTGACGGTTTCAAGGAGGTTTTGTATTTGCAGAAATTGCTTGGTGAATTAAAAATGTTGGATATGTCTAAAGTAAAATTGTATGTAGACAATCGAGGTGCACTTAAATTAGCAGAATCTTCTGTGTATCACAATCGTACCAAACATATAGACATTAGGCACCATTTTGTACGTGATGTTTTGATGAATAATGAGGACGTTTCTGTGGTACATGTTCCAACTGATGATATGATTGCTGATGTACTGACTAAACCTCTCCCTGCACCCAAGCATTACAGATGTTTAATGTTGATGAACGTAAAGGACATTTTAAATTTGTAATTTGATATTGTATTTGATGTTTTATAGTGTATAGCATTGCCATTGAGGGGGAGTGTTGAGCCAAAGTGAAGTCAATGTCAATGTGACGAATCAGTGACGTCAGTACACGTAATGGGTTTTGTGTATATAAGAGTGTTGTCTGCGTTTTACTGTTCTTCCTTCCTTCTTCTAATATGTTCCGATTCTCTTGTTGCTTGCTGTTACCTTGTTCGTTGTCATAATAAATATGATCCTAAAGCTTCCACTGCCTCGGCCCATTCTTATAACCCAATAGAATCCCCAACTGAAGTGTTCAAAAAATGTATCTTATATCTTATATATAAATATATACGACGACTTACATGCAAAACTCAACCACAGATCTTAAACGGAAACGTAGTCTCAATGACTAAAATTTCAAAAAAGTGGGTTATAATAGCTCAGAAAGATGTTATAGCTAATTATGAAAGTTATAGTTATTGAAAAAATATAAAACTATCAATTTGACACTGTCAACATTACCTAAACTCAACATTAACTCCAACAAATATGTAAGCAATCTGAAATTAAAAATTAAATTGGAAAAATTCGTTAATATTCTCTAGTTACTTTTCTTATGTGCTTGGGTTATACGTCGCAATGTAGACATAATAAACTTTTCTAGTGACATGAAAAATTGGAGAAAAGAGTAAGCAGCGCAATAACTTTTAAAAGCCGTAAGAATAATAGTTTAGTTCCTCAACTAACACCAAAGTAATCCCGACAGAAAAACTATTTCTCTCCTTAACAAAACAAAGACAAAAGCATTTATTAATTACTTTTGAAATTAGAAAGTGTTCATAATTTACCCTTCGGTGCAAATGATGACTTATGAGGCCGCATTTTTGTTTAGAAGCCAGGGCATCTCATTCGAAAAAAAAAGTTGACTCTCCACCGCATGATTTAGACAAAGGTATTAGTTTTAATTCAAAGGGTTTTTTTTTTCATATAATTTGTCAAACTGAAATATGAACAAGAGTCCGTGGTGCCTTTTTCAACCTCTGGGGAAAAGAGGAAAGTTTGTTCGGAAATGGAGAATTATTCAAAAAATTGGACTCCCATACGTTTTTCGAAAAAGTCACGACGGGAGCTAAAACCTTTTGCCCTTTCCCCTCGAAAAATTAATTTCGAAATTGATTGTTCTTTCCAACCCCATCCCCTTTACTGAATGCGGTGAACTATCTTATTAATTAATCTAAACTAATATGAATAAATCGTGTCAACTGATAATTTACTTCGGAGAAAAACTTTATGAGGTGCTTTAGAAACTTTGTTTCTGGCTATGATAATTTGGCGAGGCGAAAATCTATGATTTTGTTTGTCCATGGGGGAATATTTGAAATTAGGAATTGTGGAGAAAGCGGGGTTGGTTAAAATAATAAAATATAATATTTTTTGCTTATACCCATTGTCCACAATGAGAGATTGAAAGTCATTAGTGTGCACTGAATCGCTACATTTTTAAAAAAACATATATTAAAATCCGCATAAAATGATTATTTCTGTAAAAGGATTAAAAGAATTAAATTTGGTACAAATAAATTACTTACATTTAAATAATTACAATTCCTTACGTTTATTACATTGAGAGCATCATTCTTTTTATTAAATCATACTATTACGTATGAATGCATTAAAGCAAGATAATAACTGAAAAGCCTAATTTTTTTACCATATTGAGATAAAATTATGATTAACATTGGTAATTACATTAAGGACAAAATATTGAGAATATCAAAAAGAATATAGGATAAACCCACTAAGGATAAAAATCTGGTTTTAAAAAGTAACTTCTTGATTTTTTCGAAATATCCACCACATTATAGTTTTGGAAAAGATTGCTTCGCTGTGCGTAGAAATTCAATGCATGACTTTCTAGGCTTTTTTTAAGAGTAGATAAGCCCAAGGGATTAAAATAATTTTAAAGTTTCAAAATTTTTATTTTGTATGAATAAGTACTATCCATGAATAAGTTTTGAACCATGGTGAATGGATTCAGAATAAGTGTTTAACAGCCATATTCACAGCCGTCAGCGTCAATGTTAACGGGTGTCGGTGTAAAGACTCCCTATCAATTTAACAGGACCCGCAAAAGTTATAAACTGAAAATACCGTTAGCGAACACAATAAATCCCCGCCACCCCCTCAAAACCGGGGGTTAAGGGCTGGATCAAGGGGGGAAAAAGGAACGCCTAACTTCTTCTTCCTAATCAACTCCGGGTATTTCCAAAAAGATTCCAAAAAGGATCGATACCCGGTATTTCCCGACTTTATCCCCCAAGGAAAAAATCGATATCCACCTCAAGCGAGTTTTCGCAACACTAGTACTACTATAGGCACTGATTAATTGTTGCTCGGGAGGCTTTTCCGTTCCTTTTTTTTTATATTTATCAGCCGGGGCCAGAGAGTGTTTCTTTTTGTTGTCTTTGCAATAAATAATGGGCTTTTCCGCCTCGAGAGAGAGAGAGAGGAAAGACCTGCCTTTTCGGCACTGTTGTGGTAGGTTGTCGTCTCCGCAACGGGTTGTCCTGTCAGGAAGGACTGAAGTGACTGTTCCGTAACTTGTGGTTTTTCCTGTTTTCTCTCTTTTATAGTTTGGGTTTCAGTTTCGTGGAGGTTGGATCTTTGGTCTTTTTTTTAGTAGGGGGGAAGGGGGTTTTGTTTCCTAATGAATTGACTTGAAATGTTGTAGGATTAGACTTAAAATGCTTTAGGATTAGACTTCGACTTCAAAGAAGAGAAAGCAAAAAGGCAGATGATAAGATGTAAAATGGTACGGTTAAGGGTGCCTCAAATTGCTCGTCTTACAGCTTTTGTTTGGATAGAGTTTGGCGCATTTAAAAGAGACTTATTTGATAGACTACTGGTATTTATTTTGGCATTAACAGTCGTATTTACTACTAACCTAACCTAAAATTAACCTGAAATCAAAACTTCTAATTGGTGGTTGAAAAAGGGAAATCAATTTTAAGCCAATCAAAGTTGTCGAAGAAGCTTTATTCCAGGTTAACTTTAGTGGTGAATATAACCGTTAATTCTTAAATTAATATACAATTATTAATGTACAATTTGAACGAGAAAAAAAACAAAAGAAGAAATGAGAGCTTTTGCCAAATTCTAGCAACAAATTCCAATTCAAACACGATTGAAAGAGAAGCATAAATATTTTCATCTTCCTTATACCAAAGTTCACGATATTAGGTGTATAGACTTCTATTTTTGTGAAAAATGATAGAGTTTTGTAACCAGCATACAAACATTGAAAATATCAGCAACTAAAATTGCAATTCCTTCAAATACTTAATTTACTAGAAAAATTTTACAGGATAATAAAAATACTAACAAAACGCCGAATAAAGAATAACAACATATAATGGTTACTATAAACCAATATTTAACTTAAGAAACAATTCTTCATTCTTACCGACAAAAACATTTCCCGACTACGTCTCCACAACCGTCATAAACTTCAATAGTTATTGTTCCCACTGAATCGCAATCATTAGCTAGCTCAAGAGAAAACGAGATCCTTTCACCTATACCTCCTTTCACCCCATTGTCACCAAGCTGTTGCCACTCAAGGCACATAAAACCCTTAAAAGAATTTAATAATAACCGTTACCAATCATCGTCGCCCGCGATATTGCCTTCACTTCTCATCAGATTCTTCAAAACTGCGCCCCACAGCTGGTGCGCCCTACTCCAAATCTATATAGCGCCCCAAATCATGAACCCCTTTAAAACGCTCCACCTGGCGCCCCTCTAATGAAAGGGCGCAATTATTTACGGAAGGGGAAGGCGCCCGCCCCAAGGTTATTTTTGAGAGAAACAGCCTCTCTTCCAGCCCCAAATGGGCTGGATGTCGATGCTTTATGTATGGGTCTATTTGTGGTTGTGCGTGATCATAATGGGAACGTAAGCCAGCTTTATATGTTTGTGTCTTCTCGCAATAACGCTAATGCATCTGCCTCTTCAAAATCGTGTAGATGTGATCTCTTTATTGATACTCTCTCGTTTTGTGAAAGAATCATTGGCAAAGTGAATTGTGGCTTTGGAATCCATCACGGTGATCCCGAAATAGCTTGGATTTCCGAAGGAGTTGGGAAGTGCTTTTGGATGTTCTTACACCCACGCTTTTGGTATCTGGATTATGTATGATTTGGCTTGTGAGAAAATTTCCTTCTCGTTTTAAGCCTGTGATTGTTTCACTCGTAGAGTAAATGTCCAAATGTTCGTGAAACCGCTTTTACGTTTTTCGTAAACTTTTTTTTATCGAATAAGAGTGAACTGTATTATCTTTCTATATCCAATTTACTGATATTTTTTTATATTTTAGATCCAATTTAGGGAACATTTTCGAGTTCTTATCCAATATAGCAAACTACTTCGTCTTTATATCCAATATTGCCAATATAGAGCTTTAGGTATTCTTAAATCGCTATTGGCAATATCATATGGATTTTAAAAACTTAAACAATGCCAAAGGGTGCTTGAATTCAACCGATTACGCACCTTTTCATACGCGTAAAGGTATTCATACATTCATATAAATTTACCCATTCATTTACATTTCATTTCAATTCACCCATTCATTTACATTTACCCATTCTAGTATGGGTCGTGTTAATATCACACTTTTAGAAGGAAGAAGGAGTTTAGTATGCCTAACAAAATCTCACAAGGGGGTGGTTCAATCTATATGACCATCTAAAAACTGTTCTCCTAAAGCTGTTCAAATTCAAATGCCAAAGGATACTTTTCCACACCAGTTCAGTTTGACTAAACAACAATAGTTTAGAAAGATATCTGAAAAATTGTATAAGTTATTGTAATAATGACATAATTAAATAGATCCCGAAAAAGAAAACCAAGTTAATATTTTGGAAAGTTTTTTTAAGTACAAATCTATAAAATTCCTTCTATCTTAACACCATTCATTGGTGAATTATCACACGTTTTTCCACAAATCACTACCCTATTCCTTCCATTTACTTTATCCGAACTTTTTCCCCGCAGTGCACCCCATCAAACAGTCCCACAGATAGAAACAAAGGAAGAATGGTCGCACCTTGACCCTCCCTCGCCTAATTCCCCCGGCCGCTATCTCCGCAGCCTACTTCCCGCGACATCAGTCACGCAGCGATGTCAACCCCTGCCGAGTCCATCTCTCGGATTAGCGCTCGGCCCACTAAACGCTCCGTTGATGAGCAGGACTACTACCACTAGCTTGACATCACCTTCGACTTGGTCGAGCATAACAAAGGAATGGAGGTGATGAGTCGAGCGTGCTTAGTATGGTGTGTGGATGTTATTATGTGGTTGTAGAATACTGGGGTATTTTAAAGGAATGGTTCGATTTAAAAATGCTATAATTTCAAAAATAAGAGAGGCCAAAGAACTAGTAGTGCAGTAATTAAAAGGAGTTATATTGAAATTTTTATAAGTATCCGACAGGGTGTTTCAAAAATATTGCAGCAATGGAATACAGAAGATGGAATACACCCCACCAATCACCCCTTACAACACACAGAAAGTAATACTATACTCGACAGCAACGTTTCGTGACCCTATGACGTCACTAACAAACAAAGTAGTTCCCATCACGGTGTCTGAATTTTGAGTGAAATAAAGAACGTCCATTAAAAATATGATTATTTTGCTAAACCCATGCTTTATAGTGTCTTTTATCACGATTTCCTAGCAACCCAACATACTTTGTGTTTACCCATTTTCTCCTTCTTCGTAGCAACGTACTGGGTCCAGTAAACGATGTTGTGGAGTATAGAATAATTGCTTTGGATAAAAAAATGTACATTAACAAACACATCTACTGAAAATAAGAGCTTCTGCACCTATATTTCTTGAAATATAGACTGAGAATACTTAAAAACAATTCAGAACCACATTGGAAAGGTGCTGTCTGCTGTGTATCTTCCCAAGGCTTACTGCCTTGTTGACCCGGCATACGAACAAGGTGCAACACTTGTTTGCTTTATTGCGAACAAGGCAATAAGGTAAGGTGTGTACCTTACTATTGGCTCGCATCTGTCACATAGTTTCTTTTATTATAAACTTTTGTCCGCACTGTAGCGTATGAGACCATACTTTCACATGCAATTCCAAATCACCTTTGGGTATTCTCCGCCCCTTGAAAGAAGCTCACAATATTTTTAATACAACCTGTGTATAACTATTTAGAAACAAGTACAGCGTTAAATAAATTCATGATAAATATCCATCAACATCATCCGCGAAAGGCAGCCCTGCTCTTTTCCCTTCAGAAAGACTTTCTCCGTTTTAAACTAATGAGTTGTAGATGGGGTATGTTTGATTCTTTTTCACGAAATGTTACGGTGATTACAGATCAACATCGCGCAAACGGCAGTAGATACACAGAAAGATTTTTGCTCCGCGTACTCCATCATCACATCTGTGCCGCTGAAAACGACAGCCCTTAATAAACATCAGCTTTTCTGAAGTGTCTTCCATAAGAACACACGAGTTAAAATGTTAACAATATAGGATTTCATTGCTTTTCCTTTCTACTGACGCATTTATCATTCTGTGAAGTTTATTTTTTGGGAACATTATATTTAAAATCGAATGAATGCGTTTTGAATATAATCCTGGTTGTGCTCGTGTATAGCTATTACAAAGTAAAAATGCTTTTGTGTATTATGTCTGTAAAAGTACATTTTTCGTGATAGTACCTAAGCGAATAACGCAGAATATTGGTCTAGGGAGGGAGAGAGGTCAGAAATATTTTGAATCACCTACTTTATTAAGCAGAGTTTGTTGTTTTAATTTTATTTTCGTATATTATATTACAACAATTTTTCACATTAAAAAAAATTTGAAAAACGGGAGCACCATGTACGAAAATTTTAAGAAAATTGTTGGTAATCTAAAGTAGCTCAACATCTTTATACAATATCCAATAAACGTTTCACTGCATATGTGTGAATCTAAAATTACTTTTTTACAACCTATTACTCTGGTAATTAGTAAAAGAGACTTCACCGCTCACGTGGCCTAATGTAAATTATAATTTGACCGTCCGTTATATGTTTTGGTGGTTCCATAGTGAGAAATTATCTCTAATTTCCAGTCCAGCAGGTCAAGCGGGTTATTTCTTATTAAAACCAGGTTCGCTTTACTACATCATAAAATTCAAAGCAAACATCAAACATTGAAAAAGGACTCATATATTTAGTGCTGTTAAAGGAAACAAGAGAACAGCCTCATCAAACCAAGTTCGTTTACCACATAAAATTTTAAGCGAACCTACAACTTTCTCAAACCAGGTTCGTTTACCCTATAAAAATTCCAGCATACTTCAAACTGTCTCAATTATCTCATTATTCGATGCTGTTGGATAATAATGGAAAACCTCTTCAAACCAACGATAATCATAATAAACTATTAAATTTCTATCAAACCCCACAAACTTATCAATTGCCTCACGTACTTCATGCTGTCGGATGAAACAGAAGAAAATATCTCACACCGTTGCATACGGCAGCATTTCACCACAGTTAAAAAAAAATAATTGCATGCGTAAATTTCGTTCCCACAGTTACCCTTTCCATAAATATCACAAAAAAAAGCGTCTTCACAAGATAAAAACGAAGGTCCACCGAAGACTTAAAACGCGAAGAAGAAGAAAAAAAAAAGAAGAGCAACCAACCAACCATCACTCTCCGAAAAGACAGTCCCCGTACATTACTCCAAAGTGACATCCTCTCAGAACAGGAGACAAAAAAATAAAGACAAAAAGCATCCCCAAGCCCCCACAAAAGAACAAAAGAAAGGAACCTTCCCCAAAGGATGCAGCAGCCACCAAAAGAGGTAAAAATATGACAGTGATGGATGAAACACATCAGCGCCTCTCCTCTCTGGTAAAAGACAATGCCGAAGAACCACCGAGTCTGCCCTTGAAAGACATCTCTGGAGTTGTCGTGTAAAAACCCCGCCGTTTTAGGTGTTATTTCATACTAGTTGTCACCTTGGGAAGCGTGTCAGGGTCACGGATGTCACTCGTCGGTGTCAAGCGGTTGCTCCATCGAGGGTTTCGGGTGTCTAGGTGTCGGGTTGGTAGGAAAATGAGATGAGACGAAAATTACTCGGTTGACGCGAGTGAATGAATGAATAAATTGCGGATCGTGTGAAAGTATGCGTGTTGCGAAATGTGGAGTATTGAGTTTGTTTGGTTATGTGGTGAGTTAAATATTTAAATGATCGTGTGGGATGTGAGTTATCGTTGCAGGGTTTCATAGGGAACTTGAACATTTTTTAGTTAACGTTTAAGTTCATTCAATTTCTATTCCCCCACGGAGTAATAGTTATTATTCAATTAATTTGTTAAACAGATTCAGGGTAGTGGTAAAATTTAACCGAGTTAATCTAGTTAATTATTATGACAAAGTTTTATCTTTTACAATTCTAAGATTTTTTCCTATGAAAGTCAAATTAAAATATTTTTTACTACGTGGATTTTAATAAAACTTTCTTCAATGCTTTAATATTCTGGTAAATTTCTATAGGAATAAAATGTTGAATAAACAACTATCAAAGAAACAAAAAACATTTATATTAGTTTTATCATGTTACGAGATTAACGTAAATCAAAGCGACTAAAATGTTTTTCTTATCCTGTGATCCCAATGGCCCAAAACGGCGGGTTAAACCTATGACATATTATGTCTTTTGGTTGAGAAAAGATTCGGTATTTTTTTTAGAAAACTTAATGTAATTATTTTTTGAATGTTCAGAAATTAATGGATGAATTTCTACGATCAAAGTTTTCCCTCAACATTCCTAAAAGAGTACAGGTAAAAACCATAAGTTTTTATTTAAAAAATCCCACCAAAAACATTAGAAACACGAAAGAACGCACAGCAACCAAACCACAACTTAAAAACGCACAAAAAAAAACTTTCCTGACCATACAAACGAACCTTAACTATTCAATTTATCCTCCAACCAAACAGCACTTTCTTAGGCCTCTCCTCTACAAAAGAACAGGGAACAGAAAAAAAAAACCCACTCGGAATCGTTCCCCAAGATTTTTCTCGTCCCAAAAACCGCTTCCGAATGAATGACACGACTCCCGTTTTTCACAGCATCGGTCCTCTTGACCGCGGGACGCCGAGATAAAAAAAAAAATAGGAAAGGTGGAAAAAGTTCCCTCATGGTTTCGCCATCTATCACCGCCAAGGCATTGTTTTTTTGTATGTGTGTGAGCGAGCGAAATGGGAAACTAATGGAGAGCGTGGGGAGTGAGAAACAAGCCGATTGCTACTTTTTACTACAGGGGAAAGAGAAAATATTATTTAGCAGGGGGATTCCGTTCTTTTTCGACAGATGTTCGTAGAGGGAGAGAGATATGCCGGATTTTTTTTTTTTACAGAGGAGAGATCAAGTTGTGTGATCCCTTTGCAGGCAAAATGGCGTTGTTCGTATCGTAAATAATGGTAACTCAGCAATAGAGAATTCCAGAGTCGAGCGAGAATTCTAGAATTGTTTACAACCATTACCTTTTCCTGTTGCAAATCGTTGGAAAAAATGGGACTGATACTTATAAATAGGCACGTTGTTTCTATGCCAATCTTTTTCATATTATCAACTTAAATGAGTGTATTTTATGTTCAACTTAAATGACTGCTACTCACATAGAGGAGAATATGCTCTGAAATATCTTAATATAATTATCTAGTAGAAAAATATTAGAGAGCTATGTTATCTTTACGACCTAGTTGGTCAAGAGGCCGCCTAAAATAGGCATTTGTTAAATAAATTTTTGTTCTAAGTATTAGACTGAAATTATTTACTCTAAAGTACTGCAACGATCTAAACTACGATTAATTTACAATTAGAGTCACAAAATGCGTCACCCCATCAAAACATTACCTTATCTTATTCTGAAAATGGAGTACGACTTACATAGGAAAGGCGGTATGGTATAATGTTTAGTCCATAACTAGTTTATCTTTTTCCCTTATGGGGGGGGATAATATTCATAGCAGTCAGAAGCATAATAAGCCAGTAAAAATAAATGCTTCAATAATATCATAAGGTTAACTATATTTAACTAACTAATGACTAATGGTTAGCTTATATTCTTTCGTTGCATTACATCTTTATGGGTTATGATGCATAAAACAAATAGGGAATTCGCTACTAACTCAATAAGCGTTGAAGTTAAATACATACAGATAAAAAAAAGATTTATTATTCCATCTTTTTCATCATTAATCATCTTTAAAAAACAAACCCTTCGCTCAATTACTGAAAAGTAAAAAAAAAAAAAAATCAATGGATCCATAACACACACGTGCCAGGGGCAAATTTAAATAGTTAAGTTACACAACACCATAAAACGAACAACAAAAAAAACCTACCCCATCAAACCATCGTTACAATCCAAACCTAATAACCCCCTCATTCCCAATGCACCTTTCTCAGCAGATATGAAATCAATACCAAACCGACCTCGAAAAAAAAAACCAACCGGAGAAATCTCAGAGAAAAGCCACAAAAACAAAGCACCCCCCCATCCGAGAAAAATCTCAAAAAACTTCCTCCACCTACACTATCATTATGAAAATGATGAACCCGGGCTTCTCTCAAATTCCCCTCAGTATCGGCTTCGAAAAAAAGCCCAGAGGCTCAACTTTATCATCCCTCGAAAAGCAGAAAAAAACCCTTCCACCACTTCAAGGCACCTTCATTCCGATATTGATGAAGAAGGGGAATGATAAATTCTCCCCTTTTCTTCCTCACCACTTATTCTCCCCACGAAATTGAGGAGGGGAGAATTCTCTCTCTCTCTCTATTCTGTTTCTCGCACAGTCGGACATGATACAAGGGAGAAAGCATGGTGGAGGGATTATCGCGCATAGGGATAGAGAGGACACGGTGGTTCTTTCCGTAGATGAGTTATGCATAGAGAGCGCGCTGGGTGGGATGTCTACCGAGTGATAGCATGCATGGTGAATGGTAAAAAGACATTTAAAACATTAGAAGTCCCATAAAAACGTATTTTTGAGAAGAAAAAATGTTATTTCCCCGTTATTTCTCCCACAAATAGAGTGTTTTCAGGTGACGTCACAACCGGTTATTTTCTTTTAACTGTGTATCTACTGTAGGGCTTTTAACTGTTGCTAAGGCCGTTGTTTATCTGTTGCTAAGGCGGTTTTTAGGTTTGGGATCACGTGATTGCAAATGCACCAATAGGAGAATTCCACGGCTAGTCATTTTCTGTAACTGTTAACCTCTGTAGGGCAAAAAACTGTAACATCTTCTGTTGCTAAGGCCGTTGTTAGGTCCGAGTCATGTGATTGAAAATGCTCTATAGGCGAGAGCTCATCTTCAGTAACAAACTCTCCATCAAAGTTGGTTTTAGTAGTATTACACTGTTGGTTTCTGTATCACCTCGTGCAACATGTTGGTTTCTGTATCACCTCGAACAACATGTTGGTTTCTGTATCACATCGTCCAATATGTTGGTTTCTGTACAACAAGGTGATACAGAAACCAAAATGTTGGACGAGGTGATACAGAAACCAACAGTGTAATACTACTGGTTTTCACATGCTATGATTTATAAACACCGTGGTTTTAGCAAGAACGATTTCCAAATGTATGTTTCGGAAGTTGGATGATGGAAATTTTCAATGTCGATGCTTCACATTAGTTTTATGAACGCTTATAATTCGACTCGAGCCATTTCCTATTCGATAAACTAGAATTTACGGAAGAAAATCATGTTTCAAGTAGTCAAGGTGTAGGAAATAATGTTGTCGAGTCCTGGCAGTCGGATTTCGTGAATAATGTCTCCGGTAGATGAGGAAAAATCTCTAAAAGCAAGAGATTATGGCCACGGCCGGTACAACAGGAGCTGAGTTTCAAAGCTCTCTCTCTGCCTAAATAACACAACTCTCCTATAGGTTCTTTTTTTTTACCATCGGAAGGGAAAAGTGTGGGGTTTAGTGTCGTGTTAGGGCGTCGTGACAAATGTTTTCGGTTTTCCGTGCGTCGGCCGGGATTTTCGTCACGATTCTGCCTGTCCAGAAAGCGTGAAATTCGGAGTGTGACGGAAATGGGAACGAATGGGAGAAAAACAAGATGGAGGTGCTTGGGGATTGTTAGCCAACTGTGGTTTAGTTTTCCATTTCATAAGTTTTCCCTGGTAAGGATTTACAACTTTTATATTAATAGTGGTACTTGGAGAACTGTTTTATGAAGATGTTGGGAGAAACTATCCAGTAAAACGGTTGCAACACCAAGAGAATATGTAGTGGCCAGAAGTAGGAACTGTAAAAATATCTAATGGCCTGGGAAGGATACTGTATTATTTCGAACTTAGTTATCTTTTTCTTGTGTTCAAGATTATTCAACAAAACAATGGATAACTGAAAAAAAAATTTTATCCCTAAAAATCTATTTGGTCAGGTGATGATTAAGTAGTTTTAAAGTGAATTTAGGCACAGGATCTTCAAGGAGGTATCAAGCACTGAAAAGTATCGGATTTTTTTAGAAAATTTTACACATTTCCTATAATAGCTGTTTCAATCGAATCAGAAACCTCAACCTTTTAATTTTGATATCTTTTTATCAGGATTTTTGTGTCGTCTTGGTTTCTCTACCCATCCATTCCTTCAACAACGTGCTTGTACATTTGTATTTTATTTTATATCCAACCTTTTGCGCACACGCACAAGATCTATAATGCAGATACACTACCCAGTTTCTGAGTAAGGTGTTAAAAAACGCACTGTAACCAACAAAGAGCGTAATATTTTAAAATCCTTTAAAGATAACCTGACTACTGAAAATATATCATAAGAAGGTTAGAGGCGTTAAAGAGTTTAATTTTCATCATAGATAGGTACTAAGAAGTTTTGAAAAAGAAACTCTTAATTATGTTAAAGGCAAAGAAAAAAACTATACAAAGAAAATTTTTTTAACACAAAGCGTAAAAAGTATCAAACTTTAGTAACTAATAATTACGGAAGGGAAAATAACGTCACACTTAAAGTAGCAACAACAAAATCCTAAATTGATAAATAGTTTAACTTTAACTAGTTAACTTTTAAACAGTTAAAAATGCTTAAGTTATAAGGCCGTTAAGTTTATTTTTCACTCCTAACATAGTGAATCCTCCTCATAACATTTCATACGATAAATGAAGATTTTACAGACTACCAGTCAAAAGTCGAATTTTTTTAATGTTTGGCTTTTTTAAAGGAAAAAATTAAGTTTAGACATAAATTACCCGCTAAAAAATGATTAAGTGACAATGCTCTCATTCCTTGCAATAGAATATATGCATCCAATCATTAATAATCAAAGTATCAACGTAAGACATTTTTCCCGGCTGAGAAATTCTTTGAGCCTTAGAAAGAAATTCTAATGAAGAAAAGTGAAATCTAACAATTTCAATATTTGATTAAATTATTACACATACGACAGTTCTTCTAAAAAGTGCTTGGTATAGTCAATATTTAATGTTAGTTTATTCAGCTTACTAGCCTTTTTAAAAAATGTATTTTTTTTAGAAAGAGAAAGTTTTCCATGTTTTATCCTGAGTTATATAAGTATAACCACATAAAAGTAAATTTAATTAAAAACAAAGAGCTGTAAGACAAATATTATTTCCCAGCAAGCGTTGAAGTAATTTAGAAAACTTGCTAGGCCAGAATGAACGAATTAAAAATGTATAGTTATATTTTTCTAGGCTACGATTCTTGTTTACATTTATAAAGCTAGGGTTTTTTTATTGTTAGTTCTATTTTAATAAAGTAGTGCAAAGGATCCTTAGTAAAAATGATCTTGCATACTACATTTAGCATGGTTAAGGTATGATTAACAGTTAATTAGTGAATATAATGGTTAGTGTTATTAAATTACAAGGGTGTCCAGTCCATGAAATAAATAATTTACCCTATTCAAGGGCCTCCAGCAACCAAACCGTTCAACAGAATTGAATGAAATTTTGGTAGAAGACATTTTAAGGGATGCGGACGAGAATGATATGGGTGGAGCAGTTAAAATTTATCAGTTACGGTTAAAATGTAACAAAATTGAAAATTCCCAATCTAACCTTAATTGTTGATCTCTGAAGGGAAAAACACAAATGCCATTGTAACGGTACCTCTAAGTTGTAAACCCACCCCTTTGAAGACAAATGAAAACATGTAGGGAATCGTTGCTTTCGTAGGATCTGGACAAGTGAATCGTTAAGCAAATATGACTAGAACAAAGTTCAAAGTAGGAGTTCTCAAAACGGTACTAACAATTTCAGACACTAGAAATCTACTTTAAAAAGCTGTAAAATATCGTGTATACGGATACTAATCCAAAAGAGTCGGTCCATCGAAAGTTAGGATACTCGAGGTTACACTGTACTTCCAAATAGATTCCTTACAAGACTGCGGACCATCAAACACCAAACAACAAATGACCTGCCAAAATAAGACCTAATAAATAACGTAGTGCTCAGATACTAGTAAAGGTAGCTGACGTATATAGGTGCAACTTAGTTTTCGCGCGTTACCCTTCCTTGAAAGGTGATCCATCAATCGGAGCGATCATTACTCTCTCTTGAAAACGGAGAAGATTCAGCGGTTTTTCTTTAAGAAGTTTTAAAAGTTTTGCCAAGACAGGCAAAAGAGGAGGTAGTGAACAGGGTGGTGATTAGTTGAAGCGAAATTGGAGGTTTAGGATTAGTGTGTAACCGCAGTTTAATGTGAAGAAAAAATAGAAACAGATTATGTAGCAGAGAATGCGTAACGTATTAAAATCTAATTTAATGGTTTTATAAATAAAAAAGGGAGAAAAGGTTTAAGTAAAAATTTAACACACACTAGTAATCCCCCTTCTAATGACAAATAAGAGGTTCAAGATAATTTATAACTGACCAAAATATAAAGTTTCTTTGCTCAAGATATTTTTTCCAAATTAG
Organism: Tetragnatha montana; assembly: GCA_963680715.1. Lineage (NCBI taxonomy): Eukaryota > Metazoa > Arthropoda > Arachnida > Araneae > Tetragnathidae > Tetragnatha > Tetragnatha montana. The sequence continues at coordinate 43,057,296 of OY796681.1, read as the reverse complement.
CCTTACTTAGTATTTTGACATATTTATGAATAGGCACTGTCTATTTGGCAGGCAGATATAAAACTGAACTCTACTCTTTTTACCCGGCAGATGCCTAGCAACGGTTCTGATTGGAGCGCCGATAATAGTTTTTTTTTTGTAAAAACAAAAGTAAAAAAATTTTTAGTTAAAAAAAATTCAACAAGGAAACAACAATATAACGATTTAAAGTCAATGTGTCAGTTCTGCAGTTTTTTTCTTCTCTATCATCAAAGCTACATTTTAAACCAATTCCATTTTTAATACGGAATTAATGGACATTTTAGATAAACCACACAAAAAAAATCAAACACTAAAAAAAGCGCACTAAAAGGATAACATTAAACAATATTCGACTGCATGTACAAAAACGCTAGATTTTTTCCTCCCGGCTAGCAAAAAAAAAAAAAAAAAAAAAAAAAAAAAAAAAAAAAAAAAAAGGCCCTAAATCCAGATCAACCGCAAGCTAAAAACACAGCAATTTCCCCAGCATCGCAAAGATTAACAAGAAGGCGCCACCCGGAACATTAAGCCAGCGATAAAAACCTCCACACACCCTCCCCACGTCCCCTCAACAACTACCATACCCACCCCACCGTTCAGAACGACAGTGACTTGAGTGCTAAAGTAACAAAATTTTTGAGATAAAAGCATGGATTTGGGTATGCTGAGATCCTGCTTTACCTCGTGTGGTAGTTCTCTTAAGTCAGAAGTTCAAAATTTGGCTTAAACAACACAGAGGAAATGATAAATCTATTTCAAATTAACCTGTAAAAATAAAACAATACAATTCCGTTATATACCTGGTAAAAATTGCCAAGCTGTTTTAGGCACCAAATAACAGAAATATCGCCAAAAATTGCAAACCGGCTAGATACACAGTTATATTAGGGGCCTTTCAAATATTATACGTAACATGTTTTTGGTCATTTTGACCCCCTCCCCTCTTGTCAGCTAAAATAAGTAAACCGCAAACCCCCTCCTCCTAATTACGTAAGAAAACTGCCTGAACCCCCCCCCTTTATTCTTTTTTTGTACAAAATGTTTAGCAGGGCCTTTTCTTGAATTATTTTCCTAGTTCAATTTTTTTTGTAAAATTTATTTTGGTTGAAATTTGAAATTAATTTTGCAAGAATCATGAAATTTGCAATTGCGAAAATGCAGTGTTTGTAACATCTTAAGTAAGTACTACACATAACCCCCTCCCCCTTGTCAGGAAAAATAAACAAAAAGCAAACCCATCCCCTTAGGTGCTTACGTAATACTATTTGAACGGCCCCTTAGTGAAAAAAAAATTGTTGATATTTGCCGTTATTTCAGAGGAAGTCATTCTGACAAAGGTCAATGTTGACCGATCAATATTGGCCAGTTATTTTTGCTCATTTCATCATCGCCAACTCGTCGCATCGGCAAGTCCGTTCAGCAGACTTAACCCACTGTCACCCCAATCAGGCCCAAAATGCAAAGCAACCTCCCACTGCAAAGCAGAAAAAAAATAATCGCCGAGTCCAGTCACGGCGCTCGCAGAATGATAAAAGACAAACGAAATGAAGCGGAGGATGGAGAGACGCGGGATGATACTCGCGCAGAAGAAGGAAAGGAAGAGGAGAGAGCGCGTGCATTCATTACGCGATGGGAGACGGTGGGCATACCTATGAGCGCAGCGCCCTCCCCCCCTCGGGCATCCCCTTCATCCGTCATCCCAATTCATCCTCGGGGCGCGAAGATTGCGCTTCCGAATTTATCTCTCGCGAGGCGGGATGGTCAATTATGGAGATGGCAGCGGTTCTCGAGCCGTGGAGTTGGTAAAGGGATAGGGGGAGCTTTGAACGTCTTGTGGCGACCAAACTCACCAGGCAACATTGCATTCTAGTGGCATCTACGCTGACTGAGAAGGTTGTCTCAGGGTTCAAATTCAATTTTTAGAAATAAAATTCCCAGACTTTTCCGGGTCAATTTTGAGGATTCTTCCGTTAAAAAACTAGGATTTCACAGCATTTTTCGGATATTTCCTGTTTTACTGAACATATATTTTCAATAAATAGTCTATTTTTTACTTTCTAGAGCTAAAAATTAGATGCAAGCATTAAAAGTTGATAATTTTCCAGTTTTTTGGCAAAAATGAACAATTTTCCCTGACTTTTTGGGTAAAATTAATATTCCCCGACCCTCCCAGGTTTCCCTGACCTGTGGAAACCCTGTTATCCTTGTGAAGCTCTCGGTTGTGCTTCTTCAGATATTTTTCATATTTACTTTGCATATCATCGTTTAAGAACTGCCTACGTACAGTAATATTCGGAACAGATGCAGTATCATTCCCTAAGGGGTTGTCTCGTAAATAATGTCTCCACATTCTTACACTCTCTCTCTCTCTCTCTCTCTCCCTCTCCTGTCACAAAGTGTCATACTTCACTAAGCGCCCTCTCCTTATGTCGTCACATATCACGCTCTCCAGACCAACAGTAAATTTGACACTAGGTTGGTAAGAAAACTCCCCTTATAGTAATTTTAGAGTGAACTCTCATTTTTCAGTATAAGTTTTATAATAAGGTTTTAATACCTTTGTGAAAGTTACATTTAAATTTCTTTAATTTGCAGTTTTTGATGTCACAAATCTTGTAATCCCCCTTCTTTCAAGTCACTTTGCGTCAAAGATTGAAAAATCCCCAGCAAAAGTGACATCATCCGTGGACCTCTGCTATTTCAAGTTTAGTAATCGTTTTGTTCATAGAGATGCACGTTAAAGTGAGTTAGTTCCCCCTCCTCTGAAAAGTGGAGAAATTTAGTTTTTGACACTCACCATGTGGACACGCAGAGATGCCATGCCAAATCCTTCTCTATACATAATACTTCTACGGTTCAAGCAACCAGTGCGATTGTGTCCTACGCAGGGGTTCGGTAGGGGTGAAAAATAAGGTGATCTGGAAGAATAGGGTGATGGGGGATTTTGGAGCGAATGGCGTGGAAGCAGGGAGATATAGGCTGGAAACTATATCTGTGCGAATTTTTTTTCAGCGGTACTGTGGTGGTTTGAGATGTTTTTTTTAGTTTTGCTTGATAAGCTACTCTAAACTTATAACTCTAAAAAATCGGGAAAATTATGCACACTGTCCTAATGCTTACATACCTTATACTTATATTACTTACAGTCTGCTCTTTGGCAATCACTATACACTTTTCGTCACACAAGATTCACACTTACAATAAGCTGGACTTCCTGAACCCAAAGGTACCATAAACTCCAAGTTTTAGAAAACTAAGAATTAAAACTTTATATTAACTATTAAGATCCGGTGGATTTTAAAGTCAAGCGAAAGAATTTTATAAAATCAAAGAACGAATTAAAAAGGTACAAGGATATTTATTCTAGTACATATACAACTCAATAGCTAATTCACAGAACCTTCTTCCTTCTTAACACACCTAAAATAGTCCCCTAGAGAACGAATTTTTTCTACACCGCATCGGCAAGCACTATCTACACAGAGATCATCACTCAAGATTCACACATTCCATTGTCCCCAAATCCCTCCCTTTCTCCTCGCGAGCAATTTCACCCCCGATAAACTCTTCCTCGGCACTTCTTAAATGCAGAGACAAACGACGATAAAACATTCCCTTAACGACCCCCGCTCGAATAAAAAAAACGCCTTACGGAATTTTCTTGTTAGTATAAACAACGCAACTTGTTAAATCCTCTTGCTTTATCTCGCTCGTTTGTCTGATTGACTTCGTTGTTGTTGTTGCAACGGAGATGGGGAGCTCATCAATCCATTTTCTTCATTAATCGAGTCCTTTAGAATCGATTTGAGAACGCCGAATCGATTTCTCTCGAGGCGTGATGCATGTGCTGATTAGACTGTCGGCTGGAGAGGGATGGGTCTAATTATTCAGGGGTAAGCGAGGCATTTCGGTGGTTCAGGAATGCAAGCGATGGGAGAGTTTAAGTCGTCTATTGTGTTGTGGGTGGGGGTCGAGGTAGGGAATTTATGAGGGGAGAAATTCTTATATGTAAATAAAATAAGGATTTCGTTTAGAGTAGAACTTTAATTAACCGTCAATATCGAGGTGGTCGGGATGTCAGAAAGACCGAGTAATCGTAAGAGAACGAAATAAGTTAGTTACAGGGGGAAAAACACTGCTAATTAGAATCAAAATTAAGAAAAATATAATAAAAAGAAAGGAAAACACAGAGCATGTCGAAAATCTATTTGGAAAAAAAAAAAAAAAAAAGTGTAAAATTTTTTCTTTGTTTTTTTCTTCTTTTTTTTCTTTGTTGGGTTTGTCTTTTATCATTCTGCGAGCGCCGTGACTGGACTTGGCGATGATCAGTGAAGAGCAGAGAGATGGTCGGTTTTAAACGAATGTCGGGTATTTGAGGATCGATTTACTACTTGGATCTCGTCGCATATTAATTTTAATACACTTTACTGAAATTTGATCCATCGTGATGAAACACAGTATGAAAAGAATACCCTTTCAAACAATCGGATTCAAGTTCGGGTTACAATATATTAGAGTTGGCATTAAAAACAGAATTTAATTTGTTTTGTTTGAGAGAGAGAGAGAGTATTTGTACTCAATTATGTATACTTATAAGTATTTCTTACCTTTATGTTAAAATTAGGATCCATAAAAAACGTCTGTACTTACATTTTATCAGACTAAAATATAAAGCCGACAAGATAAAGTTAAAATAATTTGCAAAAGATAATGTAATAGTTTAGCCTTTAGAATAATGGAAAGATAGATTTAATTTAGATAGATACATACCAAATTCATCCCTATCACAAGAACGATTTACTTGTCAGAAACATTAATCCCTTTGCAATTGTTGCAAGATCATTGCATAGGGTGTAGATGATTAAATACAAACCAGGCACCTATATCAGCTGGCTCATCAATTCAACCTCAAAACGTATTCCAGGAAACTTTATTCTCACAACCGCAACCTAAGTAGTTCCGAGAACCGAAGAAAACCAACATCTATCTCTCCATAGACAGTACATTTAGGGCAGAAGCGCAAAAGCTATTTTTCTTTTCCCTCCTCGGTATATATCCGAGCATCAAGAGTCCTTTTCCTCTGGATATCTTTCCCGGGGAAATACCGGGAATAATTACGCTGGAAGCGATGTCTTTGGAGAGCCCGAGAGGGAAAAAGAAAAGTGGGGAAAATAATCAGCGCCGGAGATAGGGAACTTAGAATGTTGGAGATGATTCCGGGTGAGTAAATAACGTGGGGGTAGAATAAACATGGTTTTATTCTAAGCCCTCGACTTTGTCCGGGGGATTTAGAGAGGGTGGGGGGACGTCATGGAAAATCAATTGCCATAAAATTTGAATGCAGATATGGCTGGTAAGAACGGATTATTAATCCTCTATAGCCTCGTAAATTTTGATTGTCGAAATCAGAACTGTTGCCATTATTTGGTGAAGTATTTTATGTAAATGTGATGGTGAATTTTGCCATCAATAAAGAGATATTTAGTTCAATAGGAGATTTTACAGTTGTCATTATGCTTGCGACTTTACTGTCGACAATGTTAATTATAAGTTGAACACTACCATTCACTATTAGTGTAATTAGTGATAAGGTTGAAAACCAAGTAGACAAAAACAATTATTAATTTTAAAATATTTTAAATAAATAAGTAAAGACTTTAAAGGAAATTAATATAAAAAGAGAAAAAAAATGGGTAATCTAAGCCCCCGATGACTTGATCCAACACACTAACGACATCCATCTAGCCTGCGGATATGAGTTAAAAAATCCTTTGCAAATTCTTCTGTCACATTACATTTATCTTTTTTACCTTCTCTAAAAAAGGTTAATAAAATGACGCTCATGTTTGTTGGACTTTTTCTGTATGATCTGCAAACCTGTAGAACGTGTTTTTCCTTTAGAGAACATTGCTTGCTGAAAAAACAACTTTACCGTAATGATTAACTATTTCCAGGCTAGTTCGTTTTTAATCGATAAGTCGAGTCATTCTATCAATTTTCGATAAATATTGTGAATAAAAAAAGTTGTAAGCAAAGCAGTTATTGAAATTAACTCTCGTATGAAGAACTTCTAGTTTTGTTATCAATATCTAAAAATATATTTAACAACTAAAAACTAAGACATATTTTAGATTAGCAGTTTGAAAATATGAAAAAGGTTAACGATTAAAATACAATTCTACTCTTCCAAATACTTAAGTCACATGCCTTATTCGGTTGAAAAAATTTGAGGGTTTTAAAGTACGAGTATATCAGGAAAAAGAAAATATTATGAAATAGAAATATTGCTAGATAAAACGATTCCTTCTAGTAAGTAGAAGATAATTTAGAAACAAATGTAATCTTTTTATAATGCTAGAAGACATAGAAAAATAAAGTTCCATTTATTAGGTAAAGAATCCAGTCTGCGATAAATGAAGCAGTTATTTGTACTTAAGCAGTTTATTGCCTCCTTCAATTTAGGACAAAAAGGATCATTAGAGTATGCCCCGATTATCGTCGTTCTTTTGAAATTACTTGTTAACAAAAGTAGAAATATTTTTGCAACGAAAAAAAATAAAAACTAAAAACTAACATCACTGGTATTGGTATTTGATGGCGACTTATAAAAGTCACATCAATGTTTACCAGTATATTTGATTGAGTAACTGAAATATTATCTTCAGAAACTGAAACATAAAAAAATGAATAATCTTCACATTAAATATTTTTGCAATTAGTGTAATACTTTGAATATTTAATATAATTTAAGTACTAGCAAACGCTGGATATTCCACCCTACCTAAAGAATAAAAGAAATCAAACGCTAAAAACTAGCTCCTTAAAGCAAAATAAAATAATACCGAGTGTTAAAAACACAAACACACAAGTATATTTGTTTAGTGCAAGAGTTGAAATCTAAAACTGACGATAACTACCGTAATGAGTTGAAAACAAGCACTTTTAAAATAACATGATACTTGCAAAACTCAACTATCGGAGAGAGGAACTATTCCGGAAAAGGCAAATATAACAAGGCTGGTGTTGAGTAGGCAAATTACAGTTGAGAACTTTGTTTCCGAAGTTTTAATTCCACGAGCTATGCATTCCAATTGAAAGTAGTACCGCATTATTAAAACCGTTCACCCGTTGACAGTTAATTAAAAGAGAAGGCGTTCACTTTCAAAATCAGGAATTTAAACGAGGATTGTTAAATTATTCGGAAATGATAGCCCTGTCAGTTCAAGAAAGCAATTGTTTTGTGCTGGGATAGTATATTCTTTCTTTCTTTGGAAACACTAGGCTTTTAAATACTTGCAGTTCAGTTCATTTCAGTTTTTTATTTCCTTATTACACAGCGGGAGAAGTATTAAAGAATACTTCATAAGGGATGAATTTCTAAGGTTTTTTTTTTAGATATTTGAAGTACATATTTTATTTTGATATTTGCAGATAGCAAAACTATGCACTTCACATTCATGCTGGCTTCTTCTTTTTTTCGTTAAAAGTTTTTAATATCCATAAATGCTTTGTCCATGAAAGTTTTTGTTTTCAAGAACTACTTATGTTCACTGTTAAGTTAACGGTTTATGTTACTCATATTTTGAATGAGTTTACGAAATCAAACCAAGCCTCCCTTTTATAGGAAAAACTGAATCCAACTATTTTAATAAGAACTTAAACTAAAATTCATCATTATAACAGTTTGTTTATCTAGTTTTTTTTATATTTTAATAATTGTATACTAAAGCTATTTAAATTAACAATTAAGGTGAAGTATCAATTGAATATATGTAAAAAATATCCGATTAAATGGCCGACACAGTTTCAAAGGGATAAGATAAAAACATCGAAGTAACTCCTTCAACTTCAGTTACTCTTTTTTAATAATTTATCTTATAAGTTAGAACTGTTAAAACTTCTACAATAAATAATATTTTGTGAAAATATTTACCTAAAAAAGTTTGAATTACAACAGTCTACTCCGCTTAATGGGATCACTTTTGTTCAAGAGTAGAATGATAACAATATCCGATTGATAACAATAAGCGATTAGATTCTTGAAAGTTTCAAAAACCGTGTAACTAGAGTGTTTTCACACAACTATGCAGTCCTAATTTGAAGTACTATTTAAAACGATTCTCTAGTTTGTATTTCGCAAATTATAAATTCCTAAAGGAAAATATGAGAGTGGAACATATATTACTAATAAATTAATGACTCATTTGGCATGTTTATATAGTAAAATTAACCTTTAAACGGGGAAAAGGAAGTTTTTAGGTGATTTCCCCAAATTTTGATAATACGCGAAATTTTGATCACATAACAAGGTGCATTTTACATTATAATAAAAAGGAGTGATTGGTACCGGTCAGTTTTGATAACATTATCCCATTGATAATATTAACCGTGATCATATTAAGCGGAGTCGACTGTACTAAAATTAAACCCAGTATCAACCTGACTTGATGATTCAATTTATAACTAGAATATATTTTGGTGACGATCGATTAATGAAACAATTTGCTATTTTATCCAAAAAGACTAATGATAATAAAATATATCTATCATCAGCCCCCAAAGTAAATCCTCAAATGACATAAAAAGAAACTTAAAGACTGATTTCATTAAACCAGAGTTAAGGAAAGTAACAAAACCCCTCCCGAACACAAGCGATAACTTTCTCCCCTCAAGACTCTTTCCTATAAAGCCTATTCTTCCACAGATATATCTATCCGCCCGTTCTCAATAAGTAATAAAAAGCTTTTAGCTCCCACCAGAAGCATGAAGAAGTTTGAGAGAAAGCAATTTCCTGTTCTCTCGGGCCAAATGGAAAGGGAAAAGGCGCCTTAACCGACGAAATAAGGTTCTGAACCCCCCCCCCCTCACTTCGTTTGTGTCCCTCGGTCCATGTCCAACCCGCCCTTGCAAATCCTCATTCCATTCTCATCATCGTATCCCTTACTTTCGAATTAGGCCAATTTTCTTTCCTTAAGTACTTTCTGTGGTATTTTGTGATGGGGAAGTACATATACACTAACTCTATTCAGTGTTTATATTTTATGGAGGGAGAGAGGCTGAGGAATATTTTATGAGAGGTATCTCATTGGGATTAATAATTATGCCTCTCGTTATATTTTCGCGAGGGAATGGTTGAATTAGGGAGAGAGGGATATATGAGAGGGTTTGCCCTAATGAGATTATTTTCAAAAGTGCGGTTTGAAATGCCTTTGGGGAGGTTGTTATAAGAGGATAACTTTAGTTTAGAAGGCAGTTTATGGTTATAATGTATTTACTTAGAAAATAGTTTGATAAACTACTTTCTACGCCAATCTGAGCTCAGATAAATGACATAGTAGGCTGAGTAAAACAGAGATATACGGTAATTCGCTTAACTAAATTTTAGTAAGCAACTGAACAGCATTCTTTACATCTTCAGTACGTGATTCGGTATATAACTTATTTCCCATCTTGTTTATTAATTTGGCAATTTTGGCTAAGAACGCCTTGATTAAACATTATTACGCTTCAAGTGTATTCAAGATCGTCGTTTATACTAAGGGGAGGTATTCTTAAGAATGAATTTAATACAGTCAGGACTAAAAACAAACTACTTTTTATTTGGGTGTAAAATTCTGTTTAGTTTCTTCAGAGGAAAAAATCATCATGTTTTGAATACCAAACTGTTTATTATATTTAAAAGTTTTTAAAAACACAAACATGAATGGTTAAAAAAACTACTTTTTTTGGGGTGTAAATTATGATAAATTTCTTCAGAGGAAAAATCTTCCAGTTTTAACTATCGAACTGATTATATATATTTAAGTTTTTAAAAACAGAAACAAGAACGGTTAAAAAATAACATTCACACTTTTCAAAACTAGCCACTAATTAAGGATATGACTTTACTCGAGGGGAAATTTTAAAAGATAATTAAATTAATCGCAATCGAGTTAAGATGAACATAAAAAGCAAACAACGTTAAGTTAAATGAGAAAAATCTGTTCAACAGTCCAGAGAAGTTAATTTATAAGGATTTATTTAAGATACCACGATTTTTGCGTACTTGAGAAGTCAGCAATATTTGATTCACGAAAAAAGTTTGCAGTTACTTCCTTCCCAAATATTGATTTTGGAAAGACGTCCTTTTACTCCTCACTACTACTCCAAGTCAGAAACGTCTGCCTGCCCTCTGGCTATTTATAGCACTGACAATACAAGTTAAAGCATTTTCGACCCCCTCAAAAAACGAGTGAGTGGAATTTAATTTTGCCAACGGGAGAATTCTTATTTTTTTCCGCAAGAAAATCATAGAAGCTCTCTTAAACAGAAAAGCGACCAAAGAAAAGTCTGATTCAGAAAATATTTTGGAGGGAATTAAAATACGTCAAAAACTTTGTTTTCGTTAAAAATAAAAAGTATCTCTCAATAAACGATATTCAAACATGGATGGAAAATATTTTCGAGGAAGTAAAGAGTTGAATAAATATGGGTGCTTTGAAATCGAGAACTCGGGTTAATTCATTTTCCTCGAAGGCCTTTTTTCGATATCCGTAACAAAGCCGTTATTTTAAGATTGGGAAAAAGATTTTTCCATCTTATGTAAACAGTGGAAATTCTATATTTATTATAAAAAAAAATAAACCTTTCTCAATTTATTTAGTTTAAAAGGTATATAAATTGCAGTAACCTCTCAAAAGTAAAATTCAATTTACTTTTCTAGATGAAAGAGGATATGTTAGTGAGAAGCAAATTACATCTACGTCCTCTCCAACTGTTATCCGAACTAAGAGATCCCCTAACATCTTACTTTATAGTTCTTCAGTAAATAATTGAAGAACGAATTATTGTATTTCAAATCTTGTTTATCTAAGTGTATTTATAAATCCATAATTACATTTTTATACGTAATTAAAGTATGAGTTGAAATTTCCAGAGAGGAATATATTGCTTGAATACGAGGGGGGAAGTCTTAAACCAGAAATATAATCTTACTCAAATTTTTAAACCCTGTATTATAAACCATCTTTTTAAGAATAAAGAAATTGCAGGCTATATTATCTTATTTAAGCCATGCGATTTTAATAGCTAAAATTAAAATTTGAGAAATAGAGTTTTAAAGATGTTAAGCAATAATTTAAACCAAATAAAGTAGCGAAATCGAAAATGCAGGATTAGGCTTAAATATATTCCAATAGTATTTCCAGAGTGAAAATTCAATCATTTCAACAAGTACTTAAGCCGGTTTAGTCAATAATTTAAGTAGTTATACGATTTAACTGTAATTTAAAGTTTGTAGACACGTTGGCAGTAGAAAACTATTAGATAACATATAATTAACTAATTAATTAATTAGATAACATAGAATAACTATAGAATTAAGGCTTTAACTCACTGGTCTAGACTGGAAGTTACAAAATTCTAAAAAATCCTAAAGCTAATAACTTATTATTAGGGTGAAATAATTTCTCGCATTAAAGTCTCCAACAGCAAATTCAAGTTCATAGGACAACCTTTACCACTAGTAATAAGTGAAATTAAATACTAAGATCATTTTTAGGGATTTTTCTATTCCAAGCCAGTAGTTCCAAACCTCCTGGGTAAAAAGCAACACATCCGAACGTAGAGAAATCCGAGAGTTGCCCTTCACGCCATAAAATTTATGGAAAGAAACTCGCTACCTTCGCTTTTATTCGGCCATTTGAGACTCTGAAAACACAGTTAGGCGTTCCTTTTTCACTTTAACACGCATTTAAGGAATAAAGCATTAAAATCGAGAAAGCGGCATCGTAAACCGAATCTCTTCCTTTTTCTTCCGAATCCCTCGCAGTATAGAGAATAAACTTGTTTACGAGGGGAAGATCGATTTGTAAAAACAGTCGAATCGACCACGTGAAATGACAAATCGATTCGGGTCGTCGTAGTCATAAAAACGGGAGGGCCATTTCGCTCCATCGTGATGCCTGTGAGAATTGCATATAACCGTGGTCAATAAAAAAAGATTCTGGAAATACTTGAGCGGAGGGATACGATCTTTTTTTATAGGGTCGGCGGAGACATTTGTTAAAACAATTCCTGTAGTGTTGTTTTTCTTCTTGCGGAATATAAAAATAAGATGGCGGAGTCAACCTGGTGGATTAAATTTTGGTGGAGAGAAAGATGTGAAGGCAAACGTGGAATGAAATGCATGGATTTTATTTTGGGCGGTATTTGAAGAGTTTATTTGGTGGAGTGTGGCGGGCCTTGCTACTTGTTGACGTAAATTGGGAATTGTCAGTTCTAAGAAAGGATTCATACAGGACAATAATGACAAAAGGATTTTAAGGCTCTAATTGTTTAAATTATCTCCAAGCTATGCTGAATACGTAAGAGGACTAAAAGGAAGAAAAGAGCTATCCATATGCTACTGGCAGATAAGCACATTTTTTTTACAAAGTTCATGATGAAAACATTCCATCAAACATCCTCAACAAAATTTTTCTCAGTCTAATATAATTATTTTGAATTATTATTATATCTTATTCTCAATTTAATAAATCAGAAAACAATTTTCAACCCGCCAAAATTTTAAAGAAATATTTGGTGGATTTTTAGTTTTTAATTGCTGCGGAGAAATATCTACCGATTTCTACATTGCCATTTTTATCGATGAGGGTTTATCTTTAAAAAGGCACTCACTGAAATACAAAACTAAGGTTTGGAATTTCAACGGCAAGTACTTGTTATCGATAAGTACCTTTTTAGGCATAAATTTTCTTTTGGTTTTGATTATATTTCCCTGCCTTAGTGAAAATGTAAAATTTTATACATTAGAAGACAATTCATTCTGTTGGCATTTGGCGATTCGCGAACAGTTTTGATACACCAGATTATTTTCGTGCACAGTCGAATACCTGCTATACTGTTTAAAGAGAAACTTTGGAAATCTAAAGGGGTGCTTTAAATTTTAAATCTTCCCATTATTCAAACACAGAACGGGGTCAAACTCCAACAACTTTGCATAAACGTTGCCTGACCAATGAGAAGCCATTAGGCAGATCGTCACGTAAATCCCTCATTCATCTTATGGACCAGTGAATTTACATTAGGATTTTACTAAAGGAACAATCCAAAATATAGGAATCGGTAATAATATCGTTTAAGTTTAATTTACATCTAACTCATTAAGAGATCGTAGTGAAAGCATTTTAGAAGTGCAAAAAAGACTTCACTGATAAAGATACAACCAAATTATTTACTTCCATGTAAGAAAATGCGACTTAGACAAGGATTTAAGTGTTTGTTTTAATAAACGTACAGTGTTAGGAAAGTATCAAGTTTAGATCAGTATCATATTGAAACATGATTTCAAAACTGGAAATAGTATTGAAACTATTAAAAAGGATAGAACCTCTAAAATAAGATGGTATCACGTTTTTCCCTTTTACTGATCTATTGATATTTAAAAGAGAAGTATTTCTCTAATTTTACTTCAACAGTAGAAAGAAACATTTCGTGTCAAAAATAAAGATTTCAATGTACCTAAAAAAAATATAACTTTTATTCTTCAATAGAAAATTTGATTCCAAGATTTAATGTTTCTATGAGTAAAATATTTTATTACACGTATTTTGATTACATAACCTATACCCATATAGGTGTACCCAGTTCATGTAAAAGAGGCAACTGAATTATCTTTTTGAGTAAAATAATTTGAAGGAAGGATATTGTTTCATCTTAAAATTCAAGTAACAAAAGTAGTTATAATTTAATAAATATTGTTTTAAATTAAGTAAAAAGTAATTAAATTAAATAATAACAATTAATCAATAGGTAAAATATCAAAGTATAGGAAGGCTTTCAAATGGAGTACAAGTGTTGAGATTTTTTAATACCAGTGTTTAAAACTAGATTTGAATGACATTTTCTGAGTCTTAACTAATCATTTGTAAAAAAGTTAGCTTTGCAAAATTTTAGTAAGAGGAACTAATGAATAACCCATTATTTATGGATTCAAAATGGTTTTAAAACTAATCATAGAAAATCATTGTGATATTCACCCAATATGACAGAAACGCAAGCCAAATACATGTACTTCATTTATTTAATTCTTTAAAAAAAATCGATAAATTGAAAAACATATACTTTCTTTTACGACAATAAAGCAAATTATTATTCATTCAGTCCCAGTACACAAATCCATCTTACTCCCTCTATACGTTTTCCCTATCCAACATTCACGCTTTAGTCGCCGGGCACAGATTAAATCCTCAAATCCTCCCAATCAACTGGAAATCTAGTGGATACTTAAATCCCCATATTATTCAAATCAAGGCCGGGTCGAACCACTCCAGAGCCCTCAATTTGCATAAAAGGGGGGCACGGGGCCCTCCCAGGAATTTCGCAGCAGCAGCCCGTCATCAAAACACCCTCAAAAAGGAGAAAAAAAAATAAGAAGGAAAGAGCTCGCCCATTTCTACGCAAAATGAGCAAAATAAGATGACACGTGTCTGGATGCTGCCCAGTAATGGGTTTTAAGGGGATGAATGAATGAATGAATAAATAAATAAATAGAAAACGCTGTCTCGTGACACGCGAATAATGGATTCGAGCTTCGGTTGTCGCGTGCGTACGGAATGAAAAGGTTTTATGTCTAACCACCGGATTTCGATTTTCTTTTAGTATTTCGTTTCTATTTTTTCCCATTTCGCATTCGTCCGTATCGACTAGATCGGCAACCTTTGATGAAAGAAATCGATTCGAGTATCGAATGGAGAAAGATCGTATTGTGCCAGTTGCAATATGCAAACGAAGTCTTCATTAAAATGCGAGGGGAATCGATCTTTTTTTTTATTTTCGCATTCGTTATCGATGGCGAGTATATCGATTCCGAGGGGAGGGAATGGAAAAGTACCCGTGACTTTTTGGGGACTTCTGTTCTGACGCGCGCGGAATCGATGGAATAATTTCTCTGCGACGTTCCAGAGTAGAATCTCGAGTTAAAGTTCGATTCGGCTTTTACGGAGGAAGTAACACTTTTTTGAAATGACTCGTGACAGAAGAATGGTGTTTAAAATATCAACAGTCAATATCTACGATACAATTTAGACCTATTATCAGGGCTGTATTGGAGTTTCACTTTAAGTAAGTCGAGTATTAAGTATTAACTACGTGAAAAAAATGAACATTTGGAGAGAAAGAGGATTGGAGTAATGATATCTAGATCTAGAATAACATAAAAATACTTCTAAATAAACCATTTAGGTTATATGATCAAATTTTCGAATTCTTAAACAATTTTAAAAAGTTGGGTATGCCTGTAATGCCGTTCCTTTGTTTTTGGATAAAAGTACTTTTGCTACTAAAGTTTATAGCATAGTATACACACATTTTCTAGTCAATATAAAAAAGTGAGACTTACGTGATAATTTGCTGTCAAAACGCTGGGAATTCTTCAAACATCTTAGTAGTTTGTGATCTGAAATTATAAGAGAAAATATTAGCTTGCATCTATTGAAAATTACACAAAACATTAATTACTAATGAATTTTCAAATAAAAGTGACAAAAGTTTTTAAGAACAAGTTACGAAAAAGTCATAATTGTACCGCTAAAAGGAAAATAGTCTCATTTCAAGACCACTTTATGAAAGTTAATATTTTTGTGTGATAGTAGACTCTTTATAGTTTATCCCTAGTTTAGTTCTGAACCTCTATGTCTATAATACAGAACTAATTAGAGAGAAACCATTTTCCCTCTAAACTGAAAACAACTTTAGGAACTGCACATCATCGACAAAATTTGAGTTAATGAGTTAATACATTTTTCCCTCTGCGGCTCAACTGTATCAAAAAGCTTTTTTCTTTTTCTTTTGTCTATAAAACAGCATGTTAATTTTTATATACAGGGTGATTCGAAATTACGTGGACAAACTTCGCATGGGGGTAGAGGGGACCTATAGACAAGCATATTTCGCATAGGAATGGGGGGGCGCTTATGTACCGCTAAAGAGCTAAAACCTAATGTAGAACGAGGACGTTACAAAAAGTAGTTTTCCTAAGGCCCGTGTAACGAAACAAAACATAATAAAATGAAAAAAATTAATGCATGAGGTGCAGCAGTATCCATTCTACTTATTCCATAAATTTGATAGAAATTGGACCACTTGCTAAACCGTGGGATGAGTCTTAAAACGTGCAATATTAATCTTTTAGCCAAACAATGGAGTTTCTTTAATGGTATTCAGAAAAATGATGATCGGGGAAGGAATTTTTAATGATCATACATTGATAATTGAAACTGTATGATTGTTGAAAATTCCTTCCTCGATCATCATTTTTCATTTTCCATAACACTATAGTCTGTGTAAATAGAATCGGCGGTTGACCTTGAGTTTTTTCTCCATGTATTTCTTCTGCGTTGCCATGGTAAAGCATGACGTGAAACCGCCGATTTTATTTACACAGACTATAATGTAAGGGAACTCCATTCTTTGGCTAAAATATTAATATTGCACGCTTTAAAAGTACCCCCACAATTTAGAAAGTGGTCCAATTTTTATCAAATTTATCATGTATGTAGTACAGATACTGCTGTACCTCATGCAATAAATTTTTTCATTCTGTTATGTTTTGTTTCGTTAAACGGGCCTTGGGAAAACCGCCTTTTGTAACGCCCTCGCACTACATTAGATCCTAGCTCTTTAACGGTGCATCTGCGCCCCCTCTAGTTTTTCAAAATATGCTTGTCTAGGTCCCCTCTACCCCCATGCGAAGTTTGTCCAGGTAATTTCGAATCACCCTGCCCTGTATACTTAAGGATTAGCCGGGCGCAAATCTCCCGAATCAGACATCATGTGCAAAGTTCTACAAATTAAACATAAAAGCATCAATAATTTAAAAGCAACTCTGCTAGTTGAGATCGTTTAGTCGCTTTTTACTTTAATTATTGCTTATATTTGACGATTTATCAGAACAATTGGCACTTGAACTCGGCTAAACCTAAAGTACCAATTTTAATGTAAGAAAATATGCAAAAAGTGTTATTGAGGAATACAATATATACGTTATAAAAAACTGCGTACTTTTCTTATATATTCTTCGTTCTTACAGATATGATAGGTTAAAAGATGAGCTGATTTAAATATTTATCTGTTTTAGAGGAAATATTATACAGTATTTATTTACATTTTTATCGGCAAGGAATGATCGTAAAGTATTGATTCAGGATTCATCAGTATTGCTTAAATTTTAATTTTAACCTAATTTTTTTGGAAAACTAACAAAAGTTGATCCATATATCAACAGTCAATAACAATGATTTTTGGAGACCAAATTTTTAAAGATTTTAAGCATTTAAATAAAAATTACGTTTTAAAGCACTAATTTTAGCCCTACAATCAATTTTAATGGAACGTTTAAACACAAAATTAATAAAATGTATGAAAGTTTTATTATTATAACCACTATCTTTAAAAACCGTCTACATTTTCGCAAAAATGATTACTTACACAAAAAAGAAGACAAAATATTTGTTAGACTTAAGAGTGTTTGAATTCCCTTAAAAAAAGAGAAGAAATCAATGTTTTTATAAAAATATGTTAATTTCAAAACAATTTATCATTCATAAGTGATTTGGTATACAAATTGCAAATAATATGATTTTTACCTCCATTGAAATAAATACATGCAACTCGGGAAAAAGATATAGTTTCTCTAAAATTTTATATCTAGTTATTGAAGTACTATGATAGGTACGGTAAAATTGAATTCAGTTAATATGTAGTTATATCGTACAAAAGTTAAAGTCAAAGTTGGTGCAGAATAAAATCTGAGAACTATTTTTAAATAAATTCGCGCTAATGATACGATCAAGATTCTTAATATAATGTTCTTAATTATAAAGTTTCTTTCGGATGAAAGCAAGTTTTAAGTAAGGGGGGTGAAATCAAAGTAAATTCCTCATGAAAAGCACCATCAGCATAAATTAATGCAATAAAAGTAGTTTTATTCCAAAACTACAGAAACAAGACTTCAGGGAGCAAAATTTATACAACAACAAGCTCGCCCTACAAAAGCCCATTACAGAAGTACCTCCAGGTATCTCAACGGCACTCGCATCATTCCACGTCAATTACTCGGCATATTTTTCCAGGTAAAATGCCAGTAGGGACCATCCATAGATATTTCTCCGCCATTTGACTGCCGACAGCAAAACTGCAGCTCGCATTTCACTGCCACTCCGTCAAACATTCGGAAAGTCCATTTCCGAACACTTTGCCTTCGGGGCTATTCGGGAAAAAGAAGGAACAAAATCACGCGGAAACGGGGGAAATCCCCCCAAGGGTTCGGGATATATTCGAATGGGTCCATTTTGGCTACCCGGGGGACCATCGAGATCAAGTTGTATAAAATACTCATGTTTTAAACAAACCCGACCATTTCTTCGAAAAATCGGTGGACTACCTTAAGTAAAGATGGCGGAGCTTGAGTTTTTATTTCGAGTTGGTAAGGAAGTGAGGCATAAAAGAATTTGGGGATCTTTTCTCTCTCTCTCGCAAGGGTTTTGGCCCCAGGTGTTGCTCGCCTTACCAGTTAAGTTCGTTATCCAATGCTGAAGGGTGTGGAGAGAATTTATACCTTCGATTCTATTCCTTTTTTTGGAAGGTAAATATGGAGGAATGGAACACGCGTGTATAGAGAATTTTGTGGAATAATATTTGCTCGAAGCACTGTTACCGAGTGTTAGGGATGAAATACAAGTTAGGAGCTCGTGTTTTTATTGCTTTACGATGAAATTTGTTTTGACTTCTATAACAGTGGCATTTACTTATAGAGTTTTGAAGAATTGAGTAGATAGTTCAATACGTAGACCCAAATTTTAAAAATAAGATGATTTGTTTTGGATTGTAAAATGAAATTATATAAGTTTCGAATAATAATCATTATGAAGAAATTGTGAAAACTTAACTTATCATGCTAACTTTCGTATTTTGAGCTATTGCATCAAAATGGCTTCAGTCATACCTAGGAAAACTATGACAACTTACTAGGATACATACCTATATCTTTTGGCATCAATTTTTTTACAAATAAGTATTTTTAATTAACTAGTAGTATCCTGTTCCTTACCAATCCTCCCTCTAACAGGAGGGCATAACGAAAATAGTATTTTAAAATATAACACGTAAACTATAAATTTTTTTAAAAATCAAAATAATTCACACAAACCAAAGGCGCGAAAATTAGCAATAATGAAAAACCAATACCCCTCGTCGACCGCAGAATCACACCTCATCACCGAGATAATTTAATTAACCCATAACCCCAATAGAATTCAAGCATTACAAACGCACAGATCGTGTTAAAACTAATTAACCCACGCATTTCTTTTCACAGTTCGAAAACTGACGATCCTGAAAACGCTGCACCCCAAACTCCATCATCAAACAAACAAACAACATGCTTTGAATAGAGCGCGTGTGGGCCAATGATTAATGACTTTAAGATTGAAAAGGGGGAAAAACGAACAAAACGACAGCTGGCGGAGCTACCGTACGAGTCCATTGTGGAATTAACAAGTTGGACAATTATCAATCTTGTTCAGCCCGCGCTTGTTATAACGAGGAAAAATGAACGCGAATTCCGATTCAGTCGAGAGCATATACTGGGAACGTAGAGAGGGAACGTGCAAAGAGAGAGCTTTGAACGACTGGTGCCACTGAAATGATGAGTATGACCATTTCGTGCCACTGGATTTAGGGTGCAACGAAATCACTTCTTTGGTGACGGTCATTCCAAAATTACGTCAATCGTAGAAAGGAAGGAGAAGGTCCTAAATGGGCGACAAAATATAACCCGGGGGCAGGACCGTAACTGGACAGGACATTCGTTTTATTCGGGAGGGGTTTTGGCTCCCGATTTTCCCAAAGTCCACCTTTCAAGTGGAGATTATAAGACAAATTTGAACCATAGTCGAAGTTTTTCGGATAATGATACC
Source organism: Tetragnatha montana (assembly GCA_963680715.1). Classification (NCBI taxonomy): domain Eukaryota; kingdom Metazoa; phylum Arthropoda; class Arachnida; order Araneae; family Tetragnathidae; genus Tetragnatha; species Tetragnatha montana. The sequence goes on along the minus strand of OY796681.1, from coordinate 43,037,320 downwards.
TAGACCCAAGAAAAGAAAGGAAGCATGGGGACTCTCTCCCAGAAAACTTTTGAAATTTTACCTCTAAAGGTAGTGTTTGGACTGATTTTTTGGACAATTGGCCTCTTATCAGGGCCGTATCCAAGGGGGGGGGTTTAGGGGTTCAACCCCCCCCCCGAAATTTTGACATCAATTTTTATACTGATATTTTTCTTGAAAATTATGTCTCACAAGGAGCGATATGCTCTTCGGGTATAACCCAAAGGGTCTCAAAATGAGTCAAAACCCTACTTTAAAGGGTAAAATTTCCAAAATTTTTCTGGGGGAGGACCCCCAAACCCCCTCGAAATTTTGAAATCTATTAAGTATACGGTTTTCCTTCAAACTTGTGCGATTTACAAGGAGTGGGCCTCTTTCATGTAACCTAAAGTGTCCCAAAATGAGTTAAAATGCCACTTTTAGGGGAAAAATTCAAAAATTTTTCTAGAGTAGGAACCTAAAAACCCCCTTAACATTTCGCCATTTATTACAATATACCTTCTTTTTACCTTGAAAATTCGGCCGCTTACAATGAGTGGTGCTCTATGGGTGTAATCTAAAGGGTCTCAGAAATGAGCTAAAACACTCTTTTGAGGGGCAAATTTAAAAAAAATTTCTGGGGGAGGACCCCCAGACCCCCCCCTTTTACTTCGAATTCATGTTGTTTATACAATTTTGAAATTTAGTGCATCAAAATTTCAATCCAGTGTTGTCATCTAAAACTTAACATAAAAGTACCCGTAAGGAAGTACCTCAGAAAATATTTGAGTCAACCCCCCCCCCCCCCCCGAAACAAAAGTCTGGTTACGGCCCTGCCTCTTATAGGGGACATGCATCCAACCACCAATTTCATGTTCTACCACGATCACCAAATTAACGATTTTCGTCCTTAAATACTGGTTAAAACGAATCAGAAATTACTCCAAGTCTAATTAAAAGGGTTTATTTTACAAAATGGTAATATTTTTTTTACCAAAAAAATTACCTTATGGAGACATGAAATTACAATTGATAGTCGCGGGGTTTTAAAATCATCACAGATAAAAGACAAACTTGGATGGGGAAGATATTTTCCTCTCTGAAGGATTTGATACAATTTTCTCCTCTTTCATGTAGAAAATGGTGAAAAGAAGGAATAATAATATTTTAAAGATAGAGAAAGAATCAGATAAAGAGAAAACGATAGTAAAAGTGAAAGGAAAACTGAGAAAGAGAAAAGCATAAGAGAGTAGAAAATACTTCGAAATCCTTCCATCTGGTTTCGATTCGTCCCGATGGAACTACTATGTTACGAATTTCTTTTTGGCATTATCTCATTTTAGCCACAGGAGGTTTCCACACCAAACTCCATCTCCTTGCTTTACCTCTATGGCATATACTGCGAATAACTAACACTAATTGAATGGGGGAAATGAATGTTTCCTGACAGTTAATGCTAAACCGATATACGTAACAAACTCAAAAATGCAGGGGTAGTTTGCGTTTATGTTTCGCTCCCAGGACGAATATCGTGTCGATAAATTTCGGAAGCGATAATGGAAAATGGGTGTTAATTATTCATCGTCTTAATTAAACCGGTGTTCAACGGGTAATGAATTGGTAATGACGTTTACTAATCTCATCGAGTGGACTATCAGATTAGATTTTGTTAGTTAATCAGCAAACAATCTGCTGTGACTTTGTATCTAAATTAGTGTCAGTGACACTGGCTGAAGCTGAAATTAATCGAAAGTAGATAAGTTTTTTTATTAATCCATACGAATTCAAAACATGCTTATTAAATAATGTGTATTATCTTTTAAAATGTTGATGTATTCGTATTTTAACAAGTAAGTTCATTTATTATTAAAGAGAGCTTGTGTTTGTGTGTGTGTGCAAACTTCTTTTTATTTAGGTAATAATTTATTCATCAGTATTATAGAATTTAAACCTCTTTGGAAAATAACTGATTTGTAGATGAGTTAAAAATAAAATATTTTTACGTTTACAAACAGAATCAAGAGAAATTAATAGGTATTAATCTAAACATTATTTGCGTTAAGAGCTAGGTATAGCTGCGATATTCATTTTATATTTATTTGCTTCAAAATAGAAACTATATAAAGAAATTTTTCAAAACAGGTATTCCATTCCGTACAAACAAATTATTATTAATCTACAATCAGTTTTTATAGTTTCTTTTCTTTTTCTACTTCAAAATCAATTTTTATTCAAATATTTTAACACACAGAGTACAAAAGAAATGCCTGTCAACTTTAAAAACATATATATTGTTAATAACAAGAAAATGACTCCAATTTAAAGAATTTGTGAAACTCAATTCTTAACGTTTTTGAAAAAAAAATCAGAGAGAGTAGATTTTTCATAACTTTAAACCAAGCTATCTCAATCGAAATAAATTCGAAAAACTGAAAATCACCCAATTTGAGATGCTCTTATGAACTGGAGCAAATCAGTTGAAGATAATGAAAAAACTGCTCAAGAGAAAATAAAAAGAACTACGTATAAGAAACGATAACAGAAAAATCAGAGAAAGAAAGTTTATAAAAGAAAAATAGGATATAATCTCCGCAGCTATCCAAGCTGTGCGCCCAACTTCGTTTCGTTTTAACTCAAGAAAGGTTCAATTACTATAAGTTCTCTCAAACAGTAAAACTTCATTTACATAATGGAGGGGGTAAGAACACTTTTTTAGTTAGATTTCTCCAGAGGATAACGGAGCAAATTTGAAAAAAACTTTTTTTTTTCACCCTCCACACTTTTTCTGTATCCCTAGGGCGGGATTGAGAGAGTTCCCAGGGAAAACTTTTTCCCTCTAGAAAAGAATGTTTTTATGTAAAGGAATTTTTTAATATCGTTAAGACGCGTTGTGGACGCTCAGAAATTATTTCGGGACGACGTCGATGTAGTGGATAAAAACTATAAAGACGTGGAAGAAACGTCTCAATCGAAATGGAAATTGAGATACATCGACCGATTTTCGGTGGAGAAAAAAACTATCGGTGGAGAAGAGCATTGTTATAGTTTGAAAAGTATTTTGGAATTTGAAAGAGGTTTGAAATTACTTTTAAGTGCTTCGTTCTTCCGGAGTTATGGAAATTGAGCTTTATGATTCATGAGTTTCGGGTTTGGTTTGTAGTGCTTTTTGTGAGTATTCTTTCTCGAATTTTCCCAGCTATTTTTAGAGAAAAATCGATGTCGAAAAGAAGCATAATACGACATGCAAATTTGATATACAGAACGTTTAAATCGTTTATTGTTAGGCTTTCAATACTTATATTTCTTATGAATTATATATTTAAAGCTTGCAGGAAGATTTTATACTAAGAGAATCATGGTATTTTCCACCCACTTGGATGGTTAGCATAGAAAGAGGACATTTTATATTCTAATACAAAACCACGAATTTTGGTACGAGTTTAAGGACGAATGGAATAAAGGAATAATTTTTATCTAAGATGTCGTACCTTAGGTAAAATATGCATAAGATACTAAGGCACCGCAGGTAAATATACCAAAGGTTCCTTATATCATCCGATGAAGAAAAAACTGTAAAATCAGTTTTTGCTTAATATTATGCTTAAAGAAAAGCTGTACAAACATAAGCAAAACTTCTTTTAAAGAAAAAAGGGATTTTCTTATTTGCTGTGAAATTTAAGTTGAGTATTTCAGAAATTGTACTTTTGACATTAAATTTTCAATACCAAAAAGAGTAGACACAAGCTATGTACTGCCCCTAATTTTTAAATTATAAAGTATAAATGTTAGGGGCAATGGGATAAATTGGGTATTTTAATAATGCCAAAAGTGGAGGCGGGCAATGTGATAAATTCAATGACATTTATCAATGAGTATTTATTACTTTGCACGAAATACGCGGTTATTATTAATAATGCCCGGATTTATCACATTGCCCGAAACATATATATTATTATGTTAAACGTTTTAAAATTCTAATTCAAGAAACTAATAAAAGTCCATGGTTCTAAAATGCTTAAGTATAAAAATAAACCAAGTTCAGCACGGAACGCTCTACACCTGCTTACAAAACAAAACTTTATACGCGAAATAACAGGTATAATATAACTTTTATCATTATTTTAAGTTTTTAAGTAAGTTTTTTAGAGTTATTAAAAATCTTTCTGATTGCTATCTCTTACAAAGTGATATTGATGAGTTATTGTATTGGTGTGCTAGTAATAATTTGAAAATTAATGTTAAAAAATGTGCTGTTGTGTCTTGTAGTAGAAAAAAAAGATATTATTTACCATTCTTATTTATGTGATTCTGCAGTACTTGAAAGAAAAATTTCTATAAAGGATCTTGGAGTTTGTTTTAAATATAATTTGAATTTTGATGCTCATATAGATAATATTATTTCTCGTGCCTTTAAATTAATGGGGTTTATTATAAGAACTTCAAAGGATTTTACAAAATGTGAGACCCTAATAACTCTTTATAAAGTGCAAATCAGATCAGTTCTTGAGTATGGCTCAGTGATTTGGAACCCTCACTCAATGGTTCAGATTAATAATTTGGAGAGAATATAGCGAAAATTTTTTCGCTTTTTATATAGAAAATATACACGGGATTTTAATCCTATTATTTCAGTAACCAATGTCATCACTTCTTTTAATGTAAACACTCTTCTGGTTAGAAGAAATTATCTTTTATTGTTGTTTTTCTTTAAGTTATTTAATAATTTTATTGATTGTCCTTATTTGCTGTCCCGCTGTAACATTCTGGCTCAGCCTTGCTTTTTACGTAATAGAAAATTGTTTTTAATTGGTATTGATTTCAACTCTTGTCCTTTTAACTGTTTTTTATAAATTATATAATAATCTTTTAAATCCTTTAGATATTTTTAGTATGAGCCTAGGTGTTTTTAAAGTAACTGTGTTGTCTCTGCTTTAATTTTGGTGTTATGTCTCCTTTCATTTTTTTGTATTGTGTGTTTTCCCCATGTAAATGGAATCTTATTTCTGTATGGTGGTGTTTGAATAAATAAATAAATAAATAATTATTTTCACTCACAGATCTCATGATTTCTGTAATAAGAAAGTCCAAGACGAGAAATAAGGTCGCGAGTGCAATCATCCCTTTACTTTCACACAAGCTGACGAGAATGGTGGATGAGAGAACACAAGAATATAAACGAGCGCATCTGGGTAATCCAGGTATCATTTATACAATGAAACAACTTTTACAAGTCACCCATTAACTTCAGCCCCGAAACAATGAAGAATAAATACATCTCCTCTAGCACTGACTGAAAGAACGTCGTCACATCTTCCTACATCTAATCCGATGTTTATGACAAACTTCCGGGGGTCGTAAGAAAGAAAAAAAAAGACCCACAAAACACACGGTACGAAGGGCAAAGTGTGTCGCGAAATATTTGCAGAGCCATAAACTTCATCTTTCATCGCTCGAAAAACAAAGACTTTTTTTGTCGTGTTATTTTTTTTTCGTTGGAGGGGGTTGAAAAGAAATGTGCAAGAAACCGAGTTTAAAAACCTCTCTTTTTTTCCCGCGATCGATTTTCACGAACAGTTGCAGCTGTCAAATAGATTTCCTGGAGGAATATAAGGGAATGTGGGAAAAGTTTTGCTACGTGCGTGGACAAGAATTTTCTAGGGTTAAGCTCTGGGAAGGGTTGTAGAATGTAGAGCGCTCTGTGCGTTCATGTGAAATGGTTTTCCACTAACTGATGGAAATTCTGCTTAGGATAGAAAATCATGATTTAACAAAAATAAATAAATAAAAAAAAAGTACTGGAACTTGTTTTTTTTTTTTTTTTTGAAATTTTGGTTTTAATTAAATTTAAAATGATAAAATATCTTACTTATGAGAATAGTTCATACTCGTATCATAATTATTCTCAGAAGAAACCTAAGCTATACTAGACAGCAACTTAAGTTGACCCTATGACCTCACTCACAAACAAAATAGTTCCCATCGCGATGTCTGAATTTTGAGGGAAATGAAGAATGTAGATTTAAAAATATAATTATTTTGTTAAACCATGTATATATAGTGCTTTTCAATCACGATTTGCGTACCGAAACTCCTCCTAGCAACCCAACAGGCTTTGTGTTTACCGATTTCTCCTTCCGCATTTGTGACGTACTGGGTTCAAGAAACGTTGCTGTCGAATATAACCCTTTCTGGTATGTGTTTTCAATATTTGAATTTAAGTCGAAATCATTTACCCCTCATTCTTATTTAGTACCATAAAATTCTTAGTAATAGTACGATTCATTTGAGTACTTTATGTCCTACTATAATACACTAATATTTCGTGGTGATACTTCACAAGTGTATTACAATAATAGTCCGGTCGCCAAGCCATGGGACCTGGAAATAGGGTATAACGATTTTGTATATACGTAGCATTATCTAGTCTCAGTTTTTGTCTTGTATCGAATCCACAAATACTTTGGAATCAAAGACAACCTTATTAGCTGAGGAATAATAAGCAACTAAATGGGTATAATTTAAAAGTAATAAAACTATTTTTTTACCTATTCGTTTTAATGTATGCAAAGTTGTGCTGCACCCATTACAAATTAAATTAAAAAAGTATTTATTAAAAGTAATTTATTCACTGTATAGAAAAATATGCAATCTTAGAAAGTAAAAATTCATAGTATTTAATGTCATTCAGCAATAAAAAAATAGTTACTATTTTCAAATACATCATTTGATAAGAAAGAACAAGATATTTATTGCAAGGATTGGGAAGTGAAAAAATCCGGCTTTTTAAAATTTAAAACAACTATCAACACATTTTAAAGAGCTCTTAAAAATCATCTGAAGATTAATAAATTTTTTTCAAAAATTTATAGATTTCTAAGTAGTAATTAGATATGGAAACAAAATGAGTATTTATAATTTATTTCCCAAATGACTTATTAAAATAGAATAATTAAAGCTCCCAAACTTCACGAAATATGTTACTCAATACCAAAAAAACACATGCATTAAATTATGTAAAAACATTAATTACGATTTTCTGTGTACTACTAATTAGTTCGTATTCATGCTTCTAAATTTAGTTTAACTTATTTTTCACAAGCTATATATCGTGAAAGATATTTGCAAATTAAATCTTAGATAAGAGTATATAAGCTCTTTAAAGAGTTAAGCTTGTTGAATAACGATGGAATTAAACTATTTTTAGTTAAACTAAAATGTGTAATAAACGAACGACCTTTAAATTTAAAGGAACTATTTTTGTAAAATATAAAAGTAAGCATTTAATATAATTATCTCTCCAAGTGTTCTAATAATTATATGCAAATAGTATTAAATGAATTGAGTTACAATACTATATCTCAAGAAATCCTTTTTAATTGAGGAATTTCTCTCCAGGATAAAAATAGGAGCGTATAATAGTTATTTGTAAATCAACTCCAGATTTATTTTAAAGGATTACTAGTTTTTAGTACTCAGCAAATTTACAGTTCACTCTATATTTTTACTTATTCAGTTTTAACTTTCTAAACACAGAAGATAAGATCTGTTCCATGTATTTAAATAAGTAATTTTTCCTATGCATATACACTTGATTCCATTCACTATAGTGAGAGCTTTATTAGAAATTTGCTGGTTACAAAAAAGAAAGAAGCATAGTGATTTCGCAAAATTCTTAATATCTTGTTAAAAATTTAACAATTTTAACAAAACCTACAAGATGGTGAAATAAAAAAGTTTCCAATCACAGTAAACTATTTATTAATAAGAAAACTTATCCTTTCCCATCAGTATAGGAAGTACTTACTTCCTTTTGGTTATTAACTTACGTGTCCAGCCAGCCCCGATATTTCTTAATATATACTCGATAATAATCTAACAGAATGTAGGAGAAAATCCTGCAAAATTGTTCACTGCCCAAAGCACCCCATTTTGTCAAGGAACCTTGAAATTTTATGGACGCTCTGGAACATTATCTCCGTCCTCTTATAATCAGGAGGAACGGTTATACCCGTCCCCCCCCTGAAATATCGTTCCGTAATCCTCTACGAGAGCTTCGTTGCCATCGAGCTAAGAGAAATATTGGCGTCTTGACCTTAAATTAAGTTCCGGCTCATTTTTACGCATATCGTTTGGTGGATATGTTTTAAAAGATGGAGGTTTAGAACGCGAGATAGCCTTGTTCGATTTAGTAGTATGGCGCGAAATGTATCGCATAATCTTTCTTGGGAATGCTGTTATAATTTTGAGTAAAATAAAAATTGTATAAAAATAAGACTTTTCGCTGTTTTTCAATTTTCATTTTTAAACGAAAATCCAGTTTCGTGGCTTTTTGTGAGTACATCTTAGAATATTTCTTTGATTTAAATGCATTTTCACATACATTTTTTTAAAATACATTTTTTCAGAGTATCAAATCCAAGTAACAGATTTGAAAACAAGTAGAACAATTTAAAATAAATTAATAAAGGGAATAGACAAGATTCTGCAGGATAAAAAAGTAGATAATTTAAAATCCCTAAAAGTAGATAATATAAAATTCTTGAATATTTATAATCAATCGTACACAATTTATGGAGGTTTTAGATTAGGTAATTTTAAAATAACTTTTAATATTATGGCTGGAAGTATAACAGTACTTTTAAGGAACCTTTAATATTTCCATACTAATATTTAATGAATGAAATTACATAGTTAAAAAATAATAAAAAAAACCTTAAGGCTGGGCGCGCACGAGTGACTAAAGTCACGGCGACCAGGATTACTAGTATCAAAAATATCACAAGAAAACAATAGAGCATTTTCAATCACATGACTTTACCTAACAACGGCCTTAGCAACGTTGTTTTTGTCTTTGTCACCGTGACAAAAGTCGCCCGTGCGCGCTCGCCCTTAGATATAATATCTAATGGCATAAGCAATGAAATAAATTAAGTAAAAAAAAGTAGCAAACTAACAAACCTTGTACGACAACATATAGCACAAAGGATACAACCAGATCACACATATTCAAAGATCACTAGTAATTCAACTGCACAATCTTGAATCTGAAATCAACTGAAAGTCCTTTTGAGAATCAGAGTACGAAATGGATTCACAAAGCGAAATATAGACTGTTATTACATTACGGCGAGTGTCATCAATAAACTAGAAGGTTCTGTCTGAACAGGGAATACTCGGCGCAATTTAAATGAACGGGATGGGGCAGTTTTACGTTTTTTAGCCCTACATTAAGATGATGCTAACTAGTACCACCTACACCTAGACATACTTTAGTTTTCACCGATGCCTGTAATTAGTGTCAGTCTCCGTCAATTAAAGATTTGGGCCCACCCATGCGCTGCTTTAGCAAAGCAAACTTGAATCGATTCTTGTTTGCTTAAGTAATTTGCGTATTGGGCATGACAAACTTTCTTAAGTCAAGTGTAATGCTTCTAGAAAATTTTATTAGAAGGCAACCAAGTAATTTCTTTTTTACTTAGGTACTAAACAACAATTGAAAATATGAGTAGTTATACACTGTTTTAGCAATAGAGCATTCGCACATGACGTCACTTGGAGGAATAAAACAACGTTGCTAAGGCCGTTGTTAGGCAGAGTCATGTGATTGAAAATGCTCTATAGTATAACCTTATGGTGATAAAAAAAATATAAAATCTACATCATCCAATATTTTTATTTCAAACTTTTATCAAGAGTTTTTACTGCTGATGGATGGATATTTTAATAGCGATGGGTGCTATAGATAATTTGTTAAGGAGTGATTTTAGGAACGTATAATAAAGGTGAATAACTGTAACCGTAAGTCAAGGTTCAAATATTTATTCATTATTTGTACTCAATTCACAAAAATATAGAAATAGAAATATTCAAGTACAGATTAATGACCAACACTACTTATAATACACAAAAAAGTGGACAGAAAAAATAATGGTTACTGCTGAATTGTTCAAGTTTCGTTGAAAAATCAAGCTACTACAATAAAATGTTTAGTAAGGCGATAGGAGTAAGTATTATAACAAATCATTACTAATGGGGGAGAAAAATGGCACAGAATATGCGCTTTTTTGGAAGGTTTCATAAAAACATTAAACGGTTTTATCAGTTTTCAGCTAATTTTTTAGCGTTATTGTAATTAAGACTTTTTTAAAGCAACCAGAAACTTTTTTAGCGTGATCATTTCTAAATCATCTCTTAATGCATGTGCTTAACGATAACTAACAAAGAACATAGTTGTAAAATTAACATTGGTTCTATAATCGGAATAAAAAGATTAAACCAAACTAAGACTAAAAAATCCCTCGAAAATCACAGAGACAGTAATGTGGAAAAGAATAAAGACTATTATTTCTCAATGAGTAATAATAATAAAAAAAACACAGGTTAATTATAGGGGATAGTTTTTTAGGTTAATGACTGTATGAAAAAATAGAAAATGATTTGGAATCCATCGAAACAAAAACAGATAATGCTAATTAAGTTTGAATACATAATGATTTCACGCAGAAAAAAAAAAACCTAACAAAAAAAGTGACTGTGAATATTCATGCATTTGAAATTTAAACATTTATCTACTCTAAGATTAATATAATTTAGACAGGAATATTTATGAATCTAAATATTTCAAAGATGAACATTAGCAAATATTTACGAAAAACAAAATTAGCTATCTAATTAGTATGGTAATGATAATTAAGATTTCAAATTCAAAAATATTTCTACAATTTTGAACTTCTTCATTAAATAAATGGAAAAGTATGTCTCAAAGCGTTATTCTTCTTAAGAATTGAATTTTAAAGGACTAATGAAAATAATCAGCAGTAAATAATATAATATAACAAGTCAAGCCATGCATACTAAACATTTTCAAAAGGACAATATTCCCAAAGAAGGTAGACTATTCGAAACTTTAATTGGCATCCATTAATTAACGCTACCGCTTTTCTCCGAGTAGTCAACAAAATTTTAATTCAAAAGGGACGAAATATAAAGATTTTCGGAAATTTCCGTTTAATCTGTGTACCAAGCTTTCAACACTCCTGATAAAAAAAAATAATTATTAAGTTCATAACGGAAGAATTAACTGTAAATTTAATTCACACGTTTTAAAAGACGAAAAAAGTGTCATCGCAACAACTTCTTACAGCGGTATTAAAAACCGATTCCGCTGGGCCTAATGTCCCAGTCTATTAACAGCCGCTGCTTGGGAGCTAAAAAAGCAATTTCCGACTTTTGTTCTGCGGCTTTTTGCGTCCCAAGAAGTCCATTAAGCAACGTCTGCCGTATCGGTTTAGTCATTAAGTGTCGGGACGGCGGCGTCCTTATTTTGTCAACTGATGCTGACACCTATCACAGCTATGCAGGGAGAGGGCATTCTAATTAATGCTAATTATCCGCTCACGCCCTGCGGCCGAGCTTTGTTTTGAGAGCGAATTAAGACTGTGGTGGATAAACATTGGAGAGAATATCGTCGTTGGTGTCTGTACACCTTTGGATGTCTTGAAAAAAATAACTCGAAATTTGATGTTATGTTTGTATTATTCCATCAAATACATCTTAAAACTAGGAATATAACATAAAAAAAATTGAATTTGTCTTTTGTTTTTTAATTTCTCTCCCCTACGATAAGATTCAACGAGAGAAAAACACTAATTGTTTGATCGAAGTATGCGTTTTAAAGGTATGGAAACACAGGCGCAACATAACATAGCTAAATATTAGGCCATTTTGATATAAATATCAATGTTTTGAGGCTACTTAAAAATTTGAGTTATGCATCAATATGTTACAGAATTTAGTGTTATATAGCACTAAACAACCGGGTTAAAGGTTTCAGCACAGCACTATATGGTGCTGAAACCTTTGGGGGAAAAAACGGTTTTGCGGGAAACAAACACTTGGATCGCTGCCTGCCTGTTTGTTTTACTGAATCCATTTTCTTAATAGAAAACGTTACACTCTATATAATGTCCCTACTACTATTTGACAATGCAAAGACAAAGCATAACTTTGATACCAAGATTGGTGAAATCTGACTAAGACATGGTGGAAGAAATTGCATGCATCATCTCTTAGACTACTAACGTAGAAGTAGATAAATACGGATGATGATATAAGATATTGATAGAATTAATTTTTTCTAAGAAAATAGTTGAACTAAAACGGAAATTTTTATTTAAGAAGAAGGAGATTTATTTTTGTCATAAATAAATAAGGCAGAGGTTGTACTGTAATTCGCTAATAAAGAAAAAAGTGGGGAAAAAGTTTTATTTTTTAAAATATTTTCCTTTTAAAACCTTTACAGCCTTTACCTTGGAAAAGGGAAAATAAAAAGAACACTAAGAAGACGATGAATACAGTTCAGCAACTCCGAAAAGCAGAGTAAACGAAGCATTTTACTCAACTCTAATATTCCCTATTTAATACGATAAAATATATTTTGATCTTATCAATAGAGTGTTTTCAGGTGACGTCACAACCGGTTATTTTCTTTTAACTGTGTACCTTCTGTAGGGCTTTTAACTGTTACTAAGGCCGTTGTTTATCTGTTGCTAAGGCGGATTTTAGGTATGGGATCACGTGATTGCAAATGCTCCAATAGAAGAATTCCACGGCTAGTCATTTTCTGTAACTGTTAAACTCTGTAGGGCAAAAAACTGTAACCTCTTCTGTTGCTAAGGCCGTTGTTAGGTCCGAGTCATGTGATTGAAAATGCTCTATAGTGGAAAAAATATAAAAACAGTAAACAAAAAAGAAAACTAATTTGCTAGTTTAAGAGTATTAAATGTCATAGATATCACTATAAAATTTGATTTTAAAACTATCTTGCTTGTCTATCTCTCGTTCTTAAACACATCCTTCAATTAAATTCTGCACTTTCCCCCTTTCCCTATCAAAACTAACTTTTGACATCGCATGTCTTCAAAATCTTTCATTAATTTGTTTGAAAACAAAAAGATAATAAAATCTAATAGGAAGAACTCGCTTAATGATAAGTTCGGTTCTTCTACTTTAACATAGTCAATCAATTCATCAATAAAACAGGTGCTACAAAACACTAATAATTTTGACTTCGAACTGAATCAATTAGGCACTCAATAATTTGTTTGAAAACACGAACAGAATAAAATCCAATAGGAAGAAGTCGCTCAATGTTAAGTTCGATTCTCCTACTCCCGCATAGTTAATTCATCAATAATACAGGTGTTGCCCACCAGTCAGGGAGTTCGCACTCTCAACAAAAAAATTAAAAACTTACTTCACTTTGGACGGCAAATGCGATTATCAGTAACTACTCAATACTAAAAACACAGGGGGAGCCCTCTTACTATACACGCCCAGACACTTAGCTCGTTAAACAACAACAACAAGAGCAGAGAGTGCATTAAGGTTTTCTTTCTCTCTTAGAATCTCCGTCCTAAAATCTCAAGAAAACCAATTTTCCATTTTAGGCGTCTGGAGAGAGAAGAAACAGAAAAAAAATCGATACACAGAGGCTAGGCTTGGATAATAAAGGTAATGTTGTTTACCTTGTGACTTACATAATTAGATTGCATACTCCGTGGGCTAACTCGATTATTGGATTCTTCTTCGGTGTCGCGTGCATCATGCAAAAGCTGCAATATATTGGTTTCCAATGATAAAATTCTCTCTCTCCAGAAATTCGTGACGGGAAAAATCGGGACGGTATCGGTTCTTGTCTCGGATATTCGATGGGTTCCGTCAGATGGGAACGGTTCCGACGAAGAGAAGAAGTTGGTAAAATTGGTTGATGAGGTTGTCAAGAAAAAGTTTTTTTTCTCTAGATTGATTCTTATTAATGTTTCTCTTCGTAAGCAACCAAAAAAAGAGAAGTATCACGTTTGGGGAATAATAATAGCAATGCTAGTGCGTAATTTCTGGCAACGTCCTTTTTGTTGTAACATATCTTGGGTATGGTTCGGCTACTGACAATTTACAAATGACGAGGGGTTAGGGGAGTAGTAGGCAATAGAATTTCTCACTTCGGAATTAGTTGGTGAAACAATGAAAACCTTTTGGTTTGATTTAACCGATACTTATTTATTTAAGTCGTATCAATTTAAGAGGTAAACAATTCTTACATGCAAGTAATCATCTAACCTTCTATACTAGACTGCAATATTACTTGACCTGGAGAAACAAAACAAAGAAAGTAGATCCCACCGCAGTATCTGAATTTTGAGTTAAATGAGGGAATTGCATAGGTGAGGGATTTGCTTAATTTTACACTTTTTTCATTCGTTATAGTTTAAAACTTTCAAATATCAGATTTTAAAGTTCAAAAATATGTTTTAAATAACTTAAAATTCGATTTTATTTTTGCCAAAACACTAGTAAAGTCTTGTGATCAAAAAACGGGATTTGACGTCACAGCGCCGTCGAAACTAGTGAATTGTTGAAAATAAAAGAAATCAGACTTAACATAAAACCAAAACACGCATAAAACTCGTCTGTTTCTCTAGTGAACGGCCAGAAAAAGAAAAAATTAAAACTTTGAATCCTAATAATACCAAAACCAATTAATATTTTTTGAAAAACAAAATGCCAATCTTTTTATAAAAAAATATTTGCATGTGTTTTTAAAATATCATAGTTTTTTAGTTAAAACTTTGTGAAGAATAGCAGAATGAAGCAAGCTAAGCATACAATAACATAGCGGGTCCAAGTGGGTCCAAGCGCTGTGACGTCACACAGCAGACATAACGAAATTACTGTTTTTCCCGCCAATACCAAAAACGAAATTTTAAAAATTAATATCTTGGGGAATAGTTTTCCGATTTCAATAATTTTTACGTCATTTTTCATGGATTTTCATCCTTTATCACAATAAAATTTAAAAAAAAAATGTGCAATTCCCTCATTAAGAACTTCAATTTATAAATATGATTAGTTTGTTGAACCTATGTATATATAGCGTCTTTTTTTTATCACAATTTGTGCTACCGAAACTCCTTGTAGCAACCCAACAGGGGTCTGTTTACGCAGTTTTTCGCGTAGTACCGTCATAGAGTCAAGAAACATTGCAGTCTAGTATAAATTAAAACACCTTCACAGACATGAAAAGGCAAAGGGATACTTAGGTGGGATCAGAAGAGGATTTTTGTCTAGGAAAGCCAAAACGTGCATATTGCCCACACCTTCTTGTTATAAAAGGAATTAATTTTAAAAATTTAAAAAGATTTCTCTTAGAGAAACACCATAAATTCTCAATTAATACCTATTATCATGAAAAAAAGGGGAGGGGAAATTCAAATTATTGAAAGAATTTTACTAAAATTGGAAGAATTTTTTTTTAAATTCTAAGATAGCTATATAGCTTCTTCCTTGGATTCGCCTTTGGGTGGGATTTTTTATCGCATATTCCACTATAGCCATCTCTTTAGTTTTAGGTAAAAATGCTGCAATAAAAGCGAGAATAAAGAACTCATTTATATGATAAACATAAACTTAAAAACTAAAACCACAATCTTTTAAGGGAATAAAAGCACGACAAAAGGATATTCAAAGAGATTACAAATTCGTCCCTTTCAATAAGAACACTCGATAGCGACTATAATAATTCTCCATACAACGTTACAAAGCGACACAAAAAAGCGGTTGATTTACGACGTAATTAACACAAGACCATGATAAACGCCGCTTGAGAGGAAGGAAATCTGTGGAAGAAAAGCCGCTCCATGCAAATTGAGCTCTTTTAGTGCAGCAGAGCCGCCTCAATTTTCGAATCCCGCCCAAAGCAACAGCGAGTCAAAAACCAGACGTCCCATTCTTTCTCGATTAACTTTTAAAATATCGTTTGCCATAATTTTTCTGACGTGCACCCCCTCTGGCGGCGAGATTTAAGTGCTCCGTCCCGAGAAAAAGACTCCCCTCCATCTGTCTCCATCCGGGCGGTTGCAGTTAATCCGATGGAAACTCTCATCGAGCTTTTTTTTTTTATTTATTTATGCATAGAGCGTTGCCAGTCTGGAGATAACAAATTGCTCGGTCTTAAAAGTCGGGAGTTTAAAAAATTGGAATAAATAAAGCGGTTTTCCCTCTCCGGAGTTTCCGGAAGATCCCTCGGGTTGTTTCTTCTTGAGGGTTTTAATTGATGGCGAGGATTCTTGTGATCAATTTGGCAACGGAAACTCCGTTTTAGAGGTGAAAATCTTTTGCACTGTTTTATGGATAGAGTTGAGGTGCAGTCTTAATAGGAATTAGCCATGAGAGTTAGGATATTAATGGAATTATCCATAAAAGAAGTCAATATTGTGGTGTTTATTTAAGACTAGTATTCACAATTCGCAGTAAATAAAATAAAATGTTCAATAACACAGTAAAATATAGAGTGTTTTCAGGTGACGTCACAACCGGTTATTTTCTTTTAACTGTGTACCTTCTGTAGGGCTTTTAACTGTTGCTAAGGCGGTTGGTTATCTGTTGCTAAGGCGGTTTTTATGCATGGGATCACGTGATTGCAAATGCTCCAATAGAAGAATTCCACAGCTAGTCATTTTCTGTAACTGTTAACCTCTGTAGGGCAAAAAACTGTAACATTTCTGTTTCTAAGGCCGTTGTTAGGTCCGAGTCATGTGATTGAAAATGCTCTATACGATTGAAATATATTTCTTTCAATTGTACTTAATGCAACCCAACATGTCCCTTTTTCTATGGAGGCCTATAATTTTTTTCCTTACTCTGAAAGAGAAAAAAAAACAAGACACCAATGACATTGGGGGCACCATGTAAATAATTATAAACCGCAGAAATTCCAAAAATTTAACATGGAAGTTGAAATAAATACTTATCGTAGGGAAACAGAATTTCAGGAGGAACATAGTTTTCTTTTTCTATGCAAAATTGTTGAATTTCTAAGCCTCATAACTTTTTCATGATATCCTAGGTTCTAAGAAAATAGTAAGAGGTATATTTTTGGTGCCCTCTTTCAAAGTATGGGATAAAACTTTAGAAAATGGAATAAATATTGCGGGCTGCCATAGAAAATTGAACATGTTGCATTACGTAGTAAGATGTGCTCTTAGAGGAGGAGAGATGGTTCTTTACAGCCTTCGAGAATACGTTGAATCAGGGTCTCTAGAAGGATCACATTAGCTTCTCAGAAACGTCCCACGGGCCACACCGGAATACACTTTTAAAACCCAAGGGCCAAGACATGAATCATGCATACAGCCTCTTCGTACGAATAGTTTTTGTCATGACTTGAAAGGATCGAAGTATAAGGAAATCATGTTACATGTTACATCACAATGTTAATACAAATATTGTGATGTAACATGCTTTTTTGTAAAATACGCATATAACGTTTTATTTTGTACTATAAGGGGAGCTTACCCTTAATAATTTCGATATGTAAGAGGATGATCTGCCGATTCGGTAAAAGAGACGGGTCCGGGTATGACACAAATAGACGACATTAGTCATAACGTCACTTGCTTGTTTGGAAACGTAGATTCCATCCGTGATTGGTTCCGTACGGATTTACCTCCAATCACGGAACCAATCACGGATAGAATCAACGTTTCCAAACAAGCAAGTGACGTCACACTAATGTCGTCTATTCAGTCGGATTCTGCGGGTAACATTTAAATACTTGGCGGGCCAATTCTGGCCCCCCGCGGGCCAAACTTTGAAGACCCCTGGGTTTAATAATAATGAAAACTATTAGCAAAAAAAGTGTTCTAACCCCAGCCGTTCTCTCACAAGGTCAACTGTAACAATTTCCCTCCCAAGACTGTAACCCTTTCGAATACAATTTTTAATTTCACTGAATTTAATAATTTTGTTTTTGCAAATGTATTATTAAACTTGCTCTTATTACTGCCTAACCACAATTACATTTCCCCAATAAAGAGCAATGTCTCGGTCCATCGGCTGAATCATCACAAACGAGGAAAAATACTTCAAAAATGTTCAGAATGCTATTCAAACAAAAAAAGACTAAATATACATCACCGCAAGCGGTGACAACTGGGAATGACAGGTTGCACGTGAAATTACGAATGTGGGTAATTGAGGAAGCTATACGAAGAGAAAAAGGGCTTTGTTAGAGGCATGGTCTGGTCACATATGCTGAAACATCTGGGGATAGCAGAACGAGGAAGCTTCTTTTGAAAGAAAAGTTTCGAGACTTTTAATTGGTTGGGTTGTAAAGTCATTTGTGAAATGTCTTTTTTAGTAATTTTACCCGAAAACGCTGCCGGGTTAAATGATTTAGTCCTAGGAAACACATAATTTAAAAAAAATTAGGTTATAAATAATTATTTTGGGAGATTATACGATTTTTTATTTTACAACAGTGTTTAAGCCGAGTTTTTGGTCCGGAGTGCAGAGAATATCTGATAAAAAATGAAAGCATACAAAAGTCGATGTCTATGTCCGCACATTCATGCTTTGTTCTTAACTGTACTTCATTAGTTACTTTTTTTTATTCTTTGTTAAAACGGGTAAACATTTCCTAATAGTTATAAAAATAAATAGTAAACCCATTAACGACTGTAAATTTACGCTACTCTAACTACCCCTAGTAGAACCGATTTTTACCCGATTTCAACTGATTTTATGTCGTCACAATGGCAAGCAATATCGATTATTATCGCGTGCCATTCAAAACGCGTCAAATGTAAATCAAGCCAATAAGAACTTACAATATTAACCGATATTGCTGATATCAATCGATATATAGTAAATTTAATGTTGTCACAAATAGTGCAAGATACACTAAACCCCAAGAGGACTTACCATAGTGACGCCATAGAAAGTCCTCTTGGGGTCTAGGTTTACCTTTAACTCATTTTCAATAGCCTACGATATTAATCGATATTGTAAGTCATTGTGACGATACAGAATCAACCACAGAGGATACCTTTAATATCAGAGTAATACTTGTCAATATCATTGCGCAGCTATGGAATTTATTAACATTTAAACTTCATTCACTGTTGATTCCTTCCCTCACAAGGAAAACTCTCAATGTCTTACACCAGACAAGACAGAAGAAGAAGACCAATTAAGAAAGAAGGGGAGAGGGGGGGGGGGCTTCTCTACCCAAAAGAGAAACCACCACCCCAAAACACCATTTGTTACATAAAAGCCCCCGAAAATGAAGACACATCGCTCATAAGGATAAAAAAAATCCCCACAAACTCAAACGTATCTCGCTCATTAAAACAATTCGTTAACGAGGATTTCGGCCTCATTAACCCGAGATACAATTTACTCCGGGGCCATAAATTATTCCTCGCGGACCCCTCTCTCTCTCGTTGGATCCCTTCCAAAGCTGACATGTTTATAAATAATACCGCCCCCAAATCGACCGTGAAATGCACAAAAGCGCATGCATGATGGCCACCACCACAAAGGACGGGCGGAGATCTGCGGTTTTCTGTTCAGTTCCTTTTGTTTGCTTTCGAATTGATTCCGAATTACACGGGCAGTTATGTTTTGGGGAGTTTTGAGAGATGTCTACGAAGTTTTCTATGATTTTGTTGTAAAGACTTGAGGAGGAATTGAACTGGTCAGTTTGGAAATGGGAATAAATCCCAAAAATGTTGAATTGACATTTTGTGGGAAAAAAAAAATGTGTCCATTGTCAACTGCCTTAATGACTCACTCAGTTTTATAGCAATTTAAAATTTTATTTGTTTTAGTCTTTCTATTTCTTACTTTTTTTTGTGAACTTATCTAAGTAAAAATATAATTTAATTGTCTAATTAATTGCTAATTGTTTATTTAACTTTATAAGTTTGAAAAAAGGAATAAGTTCATCAACTTTTTTCAACTGTATCTATAGTATTTTTGATTATAAACTTATATTTTTATGATTATTCTGAATTCCAAGTAGAGTCCTGAATTTCCATTAAAAATTTGGTGGTTATACAATGAAAAAATTCATAACACACTTTTTTGTTTTCTCAAAATTCAGTTAGAGTTATAAAATTCCTTCAATTTATAAAAAAAATCTCAAAATAAAGCTGAGAAAACTAACCAAATTCAAGTTTTAAAGCTTCTGTAAAACCCTACAATCGAATATTTTGGTGCATTTTTACTATTTTTACCAACAGTACTCTATGTCCAACGCGGAACAAGGACCTGTAAAATTGGACAAAATACTATTCTGCACCAAAAATGTCGTCTGTCCAGAGATGCATTGGGGGTGGATTTTGTCTTATGTATAAAAATAGTATAATGTCTGGTAGAAAAGATTTTAACTAACCCGTTTGGAAGGGCTTCGTTCTGAAACATAAATTGCTGGCTAAAATAAGGTAAAAAAAAATAGGAAAATATAATTATTGTGAATAAGTAGAGTTCTTCAGTTGCTAAATTTTTACAACTTAAAATTTTATGCTTTTTCAAGAACACCAGTGATGACATTAAACATAAACCAGCAGGCTGATTAAATTCACTCGTACTCAAACTCATGGGGATGATTAATAACAACAAGTTAGTAAAACAGATATAGCTAGACAAGTTTCAGTAAATGATAAAAAAAATCATAATTTTGGTATAACTATAATATACGATAGCACAAATTTACTAACTAGATCGAATTAGTTTGAGACGCACCATCTCGACACGTTAATACTATACCTCCTAAATCAAAATTAATACCGAAATTTCATACACAAATGCGCATTATCTGGACAAATTAACACAAATCAAACACCAGCAGCCTTCACAAAACTCAGTCAAAGACTTAATCAACATTAATAACAGCACTCCCGATCAGCATTTCAATCCCTCTCGCATCAGCCATTACCCCGTCTTCTCTCATCTCCTCTTATCGCTCAACTACGATCAGTTTTCGACGAATCGAGCAATTACAAGTTGTACCGAGCCATTTCCGATCCCCCATACCCTACTTATAGATCACGTCCCCGCAAAAAATCGATTCAGGTAGATCGATCCAAAAAAATATTCGTTAGCAAAAAATCGATTCGTTGAAATAAGTGCTTTATTGAAATCGATCCGGTCTTTTGACACTCCGTGCGAAAGGATCAATTCTGGCGGGTGCATAACGCAACAGTACCGTTGATTTCGAGGGACATTAAGGGAGGAGTTGCGAAAGGAGACGGGAGGGATTCTCTGTCAGTCTCGGATGAATTGGAAGGGGAAAGAGCGCATCGCAATCAATTGAGAATCTCTGACCATCGATCGCTGGGGAAGGGTTGAAAGGACACACATGGAGAGAGGACCCTGTCCCCAGCCTTTTAATGAATGGAACGATGGAAAGGAATCCTTTTAGAGAGGAATTATTGCAGTCGAGGCTCATTTTTGGAGGGTATGCCGGAAACACGAATGGATCAGCATTGAAGAGTATACTCTCGTCTGCTATCCATTTCTCTTAATATCCTATGACTATGTTATTAAATGCTATTACGTGTCATATGCCTTTAATTAAACCTACTATAAATGCGTATTCATGGTGAAACATTTGGATATTAAATTGAAGTACTTACGTAACGACGACGTATTTAGAGATTTGGTTACTATGAGGGTGAGAGAAAATTATAGGGAAGTATACTGATCAACATCACATCCCAAATAATACGTGAATCGCATAATACTGATTTTTCTATGTTCAATGTTAGAAAAGTTTAGTTTTTTTTTAAAAGAAACATAACTAAAAAGTATACGATGTAAATATTTTTTACAAGAGTGTAAGACGCAAAGTCATCAAACATTTGGATGAAGGAAATCTTGTACAAATTAATAAGGGATACTGTTAAAACAAATTTTAACTGCTACTAAATGTAAAAGTATTTTCTCTAATGTCTTAACATAATGGCAATAGGATGTTCAAAATTTTATGTTCATTTGTGAGTAACTTTAAGTCAAGTAATATCATTAATTACTATTGCTTACAATGGATGTCACTATCGGGAAAAATATTACAAAACTACACAACTTGAAATTAGAGGGATTTTTTTACTTCACTTTCTCTCATAGCAACTTGCAAAAGTCACTATAATCCGAGTGCAAGGAACACTCACCCCTTTTTAAAATCCCTCTTTACTTCCTTATATTATATAATTCTTATCATTTTTTAAACACGTCTCCTTCAATTAAAGTCACTTTTCCCCATCAAAAGCAAGACAATCTTCGTGGAAGTGAGGCAAGATTTAAAGACTGGGACAAATCCCATCTTCAACATTTTCAAACCTTTCGAAGAAAGGCGATTGACGATGCTGGATCGAAAGAGAAAAGACTTTCGCAGAGTCCAAGTCTCCGATAAGCTTCTTATATTCCCCTTTGGAGACATCCTTCGGCTTCGAGACCTTCAAAAAGTCTCATTCGTCATTGTAGGGAAATCCAAAGAACGTTTGGAACTGGTATCGGGAGTTTATTCGTCCTCATTTGATTGGTTTTCCAATTCATGATTGATTCTACATATGAATTCAGCTACATTCGATTATCTGGCCTTCAGTTATTTATTTGCAGTGTCTAACTTTCTCTTAAAAAGAGTAATTTTTTACTCGTTCGTTACAACTTTTTGAGCTCTGAAAACAGCTTGTTTCACTCTCCTCTCATTACCTCCCTCACTCTGTTCCTGTAAGTACAGTTCCCTAGTAGCAGAGCTAAAACCAAATACGTCAAGTTTACGTAACTCCTACTAGAAGTAAACGAAATTTGGCCAATACATGACAAAAATTGAATGAATATTAAACGTTTGTGCTGCCTGGGGTTAATTGTGGTTTCACAGAACCTTAGTCTAATAATATGATATTTTATTATCCTAGATATGTGAAATATTTTATTAACGTTAATACTACTCGTAATGAAATAAGTGAAGAATAATATTATTTTCTATTGGGTAGTGTTATTTTTCTCTCTAATGCACAGTTAGATTTAATGTACAGAAATATCCCCAAAAGTAATTAAATAGAGTTTCCTAATGTGCATGTGCACGTGCAGTCTTCATCTTTAAAATACCCTCTTATTATTCCTGCAATGCTCATGAATAATTTATTAAGCAAGCGATTCGACAAAAAAAAAAGATATTTAGGGTGTTTTGATACACAAATTTTTAAAAAAAAAATAGATACTTAAAATGCGCTGGGCAATAAAACGAAAAACTGGAGATCTTACACCAATTCTTCGAATAGAATATAATAACAAGAGTTTCCCTTACCAAACGGAATAAATAAATGCAAACACTTTATAGTTCAAATATAAGAACAAAAGTTCTTACGACTCTTAACAAAATACAATACATCAAAGGAACTGGTAGGAGAATAAAGACAATATGAGACTCTAAACAAAATAAATAGTTTGTCACCCGATAAGGAAAATATATATACAAAGGATGATGTTATAAAGAAAATGGGAAAATAGAAATAACTGTATCATAAAAGTAGACACCAGGGACGGATCCGAGAATAATCAAGATGTCTGATAGAAAAAGTTACAGAAAGAAAAAAAAAGAAAAGAACTGTTATTGGCAACAAAGAAAAGTAATAAGGAAAGGAATAGAAGTAATAGGCAGCTACGTTTAGTAAATACTCGAAATTATTATTATTATCTTTTGATATTAGTTTAATAACAATGGAGTAGGATAAGGAAACTAATAAAAAAGAAGCACAGAACAAAGAGTATAGTTACTAAGACTGAAAAAACTATTGCTTTGTAGTTAAAAAATGTATAGGAAATTCTGATGAATGATCAATCTAAACAGTATTTGAAATTTTTAATTGAAAATTTTGAGGAATGGAATTATTTAGTCCTTAAATAACCATATTTCAAAAGTGTTTAAAGAAAATAAACCTTTTGTTCATAAAAAAAATAGTGATTGTAGATTAGCAATGGTTAATCGAATTGAGTAAAATGTGAGAGTGAGAAGACATTTCTTTTTGTATTTTTAAATTCGAAAAAACATTAAACTACACAAGAAAATAAATGTTGTTGAAACAAACTCTTTTAAAAGAATTGCTTACTAATTCGTGCAAACGAAGAATTTAAAAACTCGTAAGAGAAGTTTTTAATCGGTTAAAGTTTTATTGAATACCTAAACAATAAAAAGTGGTGAAAATAAATATGTTTGTATTCTTTATGTAACTTAAAGTTTAAACTTTTCCACGAAAATGTTATAAAAATAAAAAAATTTACCTTGGAACGAGTAGCTCAGCGATTCTGATGTAATCGAGTTTAAAAAAAAAAAAAAAAAAAAAACTTTAGTATGAAACATAACTAAAACTTTAAGTAATATTTTGCAATTATCTAAGCATTAAGAGATAGATAGAAGTATTTTTATTGATACGCATAGATATTAGATAAACCAAAAATATCTTCACCAATGGAAGAATTTTCAAAAAGTTTCAAAGAAGGATAGCCTCAATTGCACAACTTAAACTTAAAAAAATATCAGAGAACCCAAACGTAAACACTAGACGAAAACTTTTCGAAAGCAAATGCCCTTTCCGAGTTGCTACACAATCAAAACTTATTTCAAATCCCTAAGAAGAACAGTCTACTTAAATTCGAGTCCCCAAAAGCAGAGAAAAAGAGCTGGACCGTCATTTACCAAAGCGGAAGAACTAGTGTTTTACTAAAGAATTTGGGTTATTTAAGAAGATCTGCCCTGTTCCTGGGAATGTAAAGAACAAAAAAGTGCCCACACCGAAGAAGAATTCTGTGTAACAAAATAAAATCGTCTTAAATCCACTGCAACGCCTCTATCGGGCAACGAAAGAAATTCCAGGTAGAATTTCAGCCCAAGAGATAGCGCTTGAGACGTCTTAAAAGCGAAATTTTTCGCTGAGGTTACCATTTCAGGAGAATGGAGAGAAGAATGTATTATTAACATCACTTTTAACTGTAGGTGGAGGCAGTAGTTTCTACAGCCCACCTTGAATTCTTTATAGTTCTTTAATGAGTCTTTTGAATAGTTTCGGTGAGAACTTTCCACGGAACTAAAATGCCACTGTGTTGCCATAGTACCGCTTGTCCGATGGGAAAACCGGATGGAACTGGTATTTATTCCACGAAGAGAAATCTTTTCGAAAACCTTGTTATCGTGTTTGAAGCTCGGTTGTTCAGTTAATTAGAGAAATTGGGAAACGGGTGGGTGGAGTTTTTTTTTTGTAGGGTAAAAGAGAAGGGAAAAGTTTGGGTGATTTTCCGTTCGGAATGGTGTGGTGAGTGGGGAAATAGTACTGTTCCAAAATAGACAAAATGAACCTCAGGTTTCAGTCTGGTTTTTTTTTTTTTTTGACTGATGTTACCGGGTAAAAATAACCTTAAACTTGGAGGTGATTTCAGTCAGGTCAAGAATGAAATGGCTATAAGGGGCCATTCACATACATAGCTGCTGTTCTGATCTTTAAGACTTATTACAAAATATGTATCTTTTATTAAATTGTTTCGAATTTTGGCTTATTTACAGGTTTTCCTTTCCGGAACAATTTACTAAAATATTGCATTTTTGTTACAATATTTGAAAATTGGATTAAAATACGGAAAAATCGGAACCGTTGGCAGTTATGAAATTAGGTGATTTCAGTCAGGCTAAAGATTGAAATACTAGTAAGGGCGAGCGCGCACTGGCGACTTTTGTCACGGTGACAAAGAAAAAAACAGGCTGTTGTTAGGGGCGGGACATAGAAGCATCCAATAGCAGCATTCGCACATGACATCACTGGAGGATAAAAACAACGTTGCTAAGGCCGTTGTTAGGCAGAGTCATGTGATTGAAAATGCTCTATTGTTTTCTAATGATATTTTTGATACTAGTAATCCTGGTCGCCGTGACTTTAGTCGCTAGTGCGCGCCCTGCCTTGCAACGTTGTTTTTGTCTTTGTCACCGTGACAAAAGTTGCCCGTGCGCGCTCGCCCTTACACTATAATGTGTCATTCACAATATTACTTCATACGTTTAAGAAGAAAGAGATGGTCTATGCGTGTAAAGCAGTGTGACATAAGGACCATTGTAATGAGTTACCATTTCTTAAAAGTAACGAGAATAAAAATTTAAGGAATGCTAAATTTAGATTTAAATTTAATTTCAAAACTGCGACAACACAATAAGGGGAGGGATAATTGAAATGTGACAACTTGTGACTTGATGGGAGGAAAATTGTGTGACATAATTTGAAAGTGAACCCCTAAAACCAATTATTTTACTTGTTTAGACCCTCTATTAATATAAAAGGAGTTTACATTGATAATAAATGAAAAAGGATAAAAACTATTGTGAAAGTCATGGGGTAGAAATTTACCTTTGACTGACCATCAAATTATCAGGAAACAATCGAATAATGTTGTCAAAACAGTAGTACATCTCATTCTTTAAAAATGAAAAAAAAAAAGGACAAAGTAAAACAAAATTTATTCCCACAAGAAGATTCCGTGGGAAGGCTTCCAACTGAAAATATCATATCCTAAATCCTTTTTTTGGAGAAACTCAGTGGAAAAGAAAAATATAATTTAATGAAATATATGATTGATGATCGATAATGTTGGGGAAAGTGGACTACTGTGATTCATAGAGCAATTGATCTACCGCAGATCTAACTTTTCTGGTACATTTGAAGTGGCGTAACCAAAAAAAAAGTCCCTACAAGGGGAATATTAAAATTTCTGTATGGGGGGATATTGAAGCATCTTTTTCACTAGTGCGATTTATTGCGTTGCGACAATCCTGCAATACATATGGAGTAATCAAAGAGACAAAATAGCCATCACTTTGAGCTGTGTTACTCATGGAAGTAAGAAGGGATTCACCCTGAGAGGGTTTCGCCATGGTTTAATGTGTTTCACGAGTCTGTAACAAGATTTTAGTGTGTCTAAGACACTTGCAAGCTGCCAAATATTCGAAGTTAAAGAAGTGATAGAGAGTTTTACAAAGCTGGAGAAAGCACGTATTAGAGATTGTAAATAAACTAGAAAAATAATTAAGAAAAGTATTTAAAAAACTTACTTTAATTAGTGAAATAAGTTATTACTTTAATTTGAATGAAAATATGCTTATAAAATAATATTTACATTACATATTTTTCATAAAAATCATTATAGTATAACTAAAAGTAGCCTTATCAGTACCAACCTTGTTAGTTTAACCTTGTGAGTAACAAGAAGAATGGCTCAACAGAACATTTAACAATAGTTCGGCATTATAGTACAATTAAATCTTTCGTGGTATTTTCTTTTACTAACAAGGAGAGGATCCCAACGTGTCATCACCGATTTGGTTAATTTTTGGTGTGGAAGTAGTGCATGACTAGGACATCAATTAGTGAAAGTATTAAGAAGCAACTTTCAGAAATTTTGGAGAAAATCGCGATTAAAAATCTTAACTTGTACTTATATATCTGATAAGACTCTTGTCTTGCAAGCAGATCGTGGTGTAGCGGTAAGAGCTGTAATTCCCAACCCAAAGGTCCCGGGATCGAGTCTCGCTGCATACCATAATTTTTATTTTTGTTTTCCACGCAACTGTAAGAGCACAGTTATGAAATAAAGCAGTACATATTTATATTTATGATTATCAATTTTGAAACATTTTTTAAATATTTTTTTTTTTGTTTTTGAAGTCTTCATTCCTTGTTTCCCAAAGAAATAGTTATTAAATCCAGTTTTTATGATCCTATTGTAAATATTATAATATTTACAATAGGACATATATATATGTTTACCAACAAAAATGTTTATTTTAACTATCAAATCAGACACATAACAAATCCTTTTAGCATAAAAAAATTGCGTACTTTCTTTCGGATAGTTAGGGATAAATTAAGGTAAAACTTCATTACATAAAAATATAAATTATTATTATTTTTTTCTTTTCTTTTTTTATTTTTTTGAAAATATCTTTTCATTCCTTGTTTTCCAAAAATATAAATTATTAAATCCAATTTTTTATGATCCTATTGTAAATATTATATATTTACCAAAAATTTTTTTACTCACAAGAAAAAATATTTTAAAATTTATAAATAATATTTTTCATATCTGTGCTTTTAATTGTGTGAAAAATTAAAATAAAAAACATGGTATGCAGCGGGACTCGATCCCGGGACCTTTGGGTTGGGAATTACAGCTCTTACCGCTACACCACGATTCGCTTGCAAGACAAGAATCTTATTAGATATATAAGTGCATGTTAAGATTTTTAATCGCGATTTTCTCCAAAATTTCTGAAAGTTGCTTCTTAATATTTTCACAAATTGATGTCCTAGTCATGCACTACTTCCATACCAAAAATGAACCAAATCGGTGATGACACGTTGGGATCCTCTCCTTGTAAGTGCATTATTCACAGCTCCTAATTTTAAGTAGGGGAGTTGGGAATGTATAAAAACTATGAAAAATGGACAAATTTGAAAATAATTTTGCAATTTGTGCTAAATCCTGACGTATAGGATTTTTTCCGATATTTTTTTCGTTGCAGACCGGTGCTATTACGTGTTATGTTTCTCTATGATTAGGTTATGTGATGACATTGTCAAACTGTTAATAAAGATATTATTGGATAGATGTATCCTTCCACGAAAAAGATTTCCCCGCGTTTATTTCGTCTGAAGACACTTCAACTCTTTCACAGTGTCCCGGTATGATTCGTCTACTTCCGGATATACTAGAGAGCAACTTAAGTTGACCCTACGACGTCACTAACAAACAAAGTAGTTCTCATCGAGGTGTCTGAATTTTGAGTGAAATGAAGAACGTCAATTTAAAAATATGATTATTTTGTTAAACCCACGTAGATATAGTGTCTTTTTATCACGATTTGCGTACCAAAACTCCTCCTAGCAACCCAACAGGCTTTGTGTTTACTCAGTTTCTCCTTCAGCGATTGTGACGTACTGGGTTCAAGAAACGTTGCTGTCGAGTACAGTCGATACGGGATTATGGTATGCATCGGACGAGTAAAGAAACGGTACTTTTAACCATCATTCAATAGTAACGCGCCGACAGTTTTCTCTCTATACACACGTGGATACTTTGTTGAACCTTTCCACACTCGGGTGATGAAGGCGGCAACAACAACAACACCTCAAGTCACCCCTCTGATTGACGCCTCAGACGATTCATCACGCACTCGGGCTCGACGGAGTGCATCCTTTCAAAAAAAGAAAAAATCTCATCATTGTTGAAGTCGAAAACCACCGATCGCTTCAACCCATCCATCAGATAAGAAGACACAAAGATCCAACACACACAAACGCCCTAAGGAAGCGAGCTCGGCGCAAATTAGCCTCTGCCCTTCTGCCAATTATTGCTGAAGTGGGGGTGTTGGGCCGATTTGTTCCGTTCTGTGCAGCCATAAAGCGGAGTCGCTCAGGTGGAATCATAATGCCGCCTCATTGAGCAAATATTTAGATGGGGATGTGTGCTAGTCAGTCTGGGTAACGTATATTTGGATGGATGTGTGTCAGAAGACTACTGCTCGAGGATCGATAGTTATTGTGTCTTGGCTTCACGAGGAACAGTGTTTCTCTATACTTGAGTGTAAGGTCAGGTTTGAAGAAAGAACATGGCCTAGTGATACACATTTAATTGTTGGAGTAACTTTAATTGTATTCAAAAATACTATGATTCTTTACAATACACTTAAATCGGTGTATTTATTAAATTTATATGCAGGATATATGCTTTGAGTAGTAAGAGAAAATATTAGATGAGATGTCAGTTACTGATCACTAGAAAGCGTATGAGGTTTGAAAAGATAATTGATGGCAACAGCCTGAAAACAACGTTACATGAATATTTCGAAAGATTCTTTTTCGAAGTATAAAATATTTAAAGATAAATTAATTAAAGTCAATCGCCAATAACAGATTTTCCTGGAGAAAACTTCTGGAGAAAGTCATGTACCGTTGAGCTATTAAAGAAGAACATAACCATAAACAGCATGATGTTTAAATACTTTAACACTAGAAAGACGGCACTATGCTGTATACCTAGAAAGACTGAGTGGGCCTTTTTGGCCCATCTCTGATTTTTTGCATACGGAGCTATTTCTACATCTAAAATGTAATAATATCATATAAATAACTGTTAGAGTATAAGATAGGGACTCAATCTTCAGATTTCTATAGGATTTTATAATTTTTAATTATTAAAATAAATTGTAATTATGGGCATGAAAAGTGCTTTCGCTATATTTTTATCCATAGATCTGATAAATGAGTTGCTACTCTAGATAAATGACACTGGTAGGAATAATTAATAAAACCCATTCAATAAATATAGCAAAGTTTTTAAAACTGACCTGTTTATTCGTATTTTGCACATTTGGAGCAATGGATACAAAGCATTTCTCTAAGTGCGCATTTTAAACAAACCAATTTTTTAATGTCCAAACATGTCTTTAATGTATGGTTTCCTTTAGAGGATACTATAATTCTACAAATAACCCTTTTTCTCACTGCTGTCTTCTCTTTTTATGCTTCCCCCCCCCCTTTTTATGGTAGAAATGGTTGTTTCTTTGGCAGACACATAAGGGGCACGGAGCTCTTCACATTATCTCAAGATGAAATTTCTACGACTAATTTCTTTTTTCCGGCTACTACCTTGTATAAGATCCATGAATTTACAGCAGAGATACCTAATATGTTATAGAAAACATGCATAGGACAACCTTCCAACAGCTAAAGCCTGATTTGGTGCTATACAGTCGTATCACTTGATCCACAATGATGTCAATTCCATACTTAGTTTCGTTGTAGTAAGCTATAGTATCCGGCTTTTTCTTTCCTTCTAGTTGTCTATAATACAGTGTTGTGCAGTTAAGGTTATGTCTTTATTTTTTTAAATAAACAATTGTTGAATAAAGATTTTGTTTTCCTAATTTTGCAGTTGGCGGAACCTCTTACCTCTCTACGGTTTCTTTTAAGTGTTCCAACCAGGCTAGTTTTGCTTGGGATTTTAGTTTTTCACACAGTTTTTATATTTTAAAATAGCTGTCAGTTGTTAAGTTCCTTTCTTTTCCCCAGTATGGCTGGGTACACTTCACAGCGCATCATTTTCAATGCATCAACAGGGAATGAAGGTTAGCAATTTCCCCATTCAAAGAAAACAGCTGGTACAGTTCAAATTGTAAAATGTATTTCTTTTGTGAGAAATAAACCTTATTGGTCACCTTGTTGACCGAAATTCAATGGTGAGAACCTTTATCTTTATGGTGGGCACCATAAATTCTTCCTTTGAAACGTCCTCCCCTCGACCACAACCCCAACTGAGAAAGGGGCGTTCTAAACCGAATCGAATTGAATGGAACTTGAAAGAGATAACACTTGTAAGAGATAACAAACAAAGAAGATCCCCTCCCCTTTCTAGGAAAATTTCATGGAAATACGAGCGGAACGAAGCAAGGAAAACACAGCAGAAGTGGTACGGTCCAAAAAAGCCCGTTCCGTCTTTCTAGGTATACGGTTCGCTATCTTTGCTCCTATGAGACTAAAATGAAAACGGTTTGGTATGCACTTTAATTGAACCAAATAAGGAAAAGTCAGAAAATTTCAAGCCATTCGGTTGATTAGAGTTGAAATGATTAAGCCGCAAACAGCGCGATGGGCCAAAAAAGCCCATCCCGTCGTTCTAGTGTTAATATATTCGAATATATTCGCTTTTTGATTTTCTGAAGTAAACTTTGAGCTGTCCAGAATAAACGGGATAATAAAACTACAAAGGTCTTAAAATAATGTTGTTATAAAGTATCATATAAATCTGCAAAAAAGTGTCTACTCTTTTAAATGAATTTTAACCTTAGAACTTAGGTTTGTATGAAAGATTTTAAGTGATTGACGTTAAGGGTGGTCAATAAAGAATCGAATTCATAGATTAATTGGTTCGTTGTCATCACTTCAACGAGTTTAGAACAACTATTTTCAACGGCAATATAAAAAACAACTTCAAATTGTAACATTTTAACAACTTTACACTTTTAAAGACTTAGCCTCCCTCCTCAAAATCAACATAATAACTCCACAAACAAAAATTTAATAAACAAAGTAACAAGATAAACTCGGAATTCGTTAGCAAAATTAAACGATCGTTCACGTGTTTACCGCTATCTACATAATAAATCACCAATGCATCGCTTCCCCAAATCTTAATTCAAGTTTGCGAAACTGATTACCAGATCCCAGCTACTTGCTATGCATGCAGCTAAGAAAAAACCTCCTCAACTCTTCATTAAGTACGCTCATCGCGTCTTATGACGGATTTATCAACATCAGACAGGAGTTAATTACAAAACTAAACTCGCCGAAGCTTATGCTGATCACCGCAAAAATCCCCAATAAAAAAAGGAAGCACCCCAAAATCGATTACAGCAGAAACTAAATCCGTGTACTACTGCAAAAAAAGCTTCTCTTATATCACCAGAATAACGATATAATCAAGGATTTTAATTGTCTTATCACACATCCCTGATATGCTTTAGTGGACACCCGACAAAGAAAATTCCTGGGTGGTTGTGGTGAAGAATAAATTTCTGAGACGCTCTTTCCAGTCGATGGGAGGGTGTTGAGAGAAGAAGCTTTAAAAAATCAACACTTTCTTTAATTTTACGCTCCAAGGATGATAAGAACTCCGAAGCTATCGATAATAAAAGTTGCCCTCTCCAGTTCTTAATGAGCCTTGAGCCGTAATATTGGCGGATAAGACGCTTAGAAATTCCTGATTAAAGAGTACATAAATACTGTGGTTTGACATTTACAACGTTAAAAGGATGATAAACTAAAAAATCTATAAGAATATTAACGAGGCACTGGAGATGGTAATTTCTTCTTGTTTGGAGTTTTGTCAAACATTTTTTTTGCTGTTTGCTAAAAACATTAGTGTTGGTTTTTAGTACGCATATTTCGCTTGTTAAGGCAATGGTAAACTACTTAATTTGCAAGAATAAATAGTTTACAAGTATAATAACAGACGACGCTGATTCAGGCCTCTCTAATTCTCTAAATGTATTCAATTTATTTGAAGTGCCAAGATTTTATGAAGCAGAAAAAGTAAAATATAGTACCGTTCAGATGATTAAATTAGATTCTATCTTTCATTCTATCTTGCTAGATTCTCGATTGCATTCTATCTTTAATCAGTTAAATAGTCACTGTTACTATTTCAGAGCTAAATATACAATTGGGATTACTTCAGAAAAAGACAAACAAAAAATTGGAGATACAGTTTAAAATAATATTTCCAACTCCCAATCCTTATTCTAGAGGAAGAACTATATTTCACATTTTACTCACCCTTAAATGCGTCTCAAAAATTACCAATCACTAAAGAAAGCACAACTATTATTCTACTTTAAACTTATTTTACCCTATTTCAACGGTTACACTAAAAAACGGTCAGTAAAATCCAGTCAATAAAAAACTAATTTATTACATGGATAAAGCTATAATTTTTTTGACCGGATTTTACTGACCGATTTTTACTTTGACTGGTATTTTCGCGACACCATTTCAACAAGATTCCATCTTAACCACTCTCCATACAGAATATAAAACTTAGTCAAACTAACGGAGCTATACACTAGTGATGGGCGATTTTTTGAGGAGTTAACTCATTGAACTAACTCCTTAAACTGAGTGAAGGATCAAGGAGCGAGAAAAAAAGAGTGGTAACTCAGTTGCAATTTTAAAAAATTCCTTTCAAAAGTTTTAATTTGTGATACTGCCCCTTGAAAAGCGCAAAGAAACACGAGAGCACGCCTGCCACTACCGTTCAGCATCAACGCTCACTCAGGCTTTTCCTTTCTCTATGTTCCTCTCCGCCATAGACATTGCTCTCCGCAAGCTGCGCGAAGTGAATGACGAACGTTGAAACGATTACGATGAAAAGAGAGTTACTCACTCTTTTGGCTGGGATCAAAAGAGCGTTGGGAGTGGTTAACGGAGTTGTTTGCGGTGTGGTCGGATCAGATGAGTTAACTCACCCGATCCCACCACTCCTTCGATCCGGAGAGCTCTCTTGATAGTTCAGTTGTTCACTCATTCGGAGTAGATAGCTCCTGAGTTGAAAAGAACTATATAACTCTTTTGGTCACTCTTTTTGGGATCAAAGAGTGGAAGGAACTGGTGAGCGACTGGATGGGGAGTGAATTACAGAGATTGGGGAGTTGTTCGGTGGCCATGAATGTTCAACTCTTGTACGACACTGAGCGAGATTTACATTGTCTTAATTCTATGTTTACGAAGATGGCTAATAAAATCTAAAGCACATAATTAAAAAATTTTAATGATTTTATATTCTTTCTATACTCAAGTTCAAATAATCCTTGAATATTTAGAAATTCCATTAAAATTTTCGACGATTAAAACAGATTGCGAAAATGAGAATTTCGTTTAATGAGCTTCCAGGATTGAAAGGAACGTAGTTATTTCTGACGAGGCACTATTATTATTTAAATACTTGTTGATAATAAAAAAATACTTGATCTTGAGCAAAAGGTATACTTTATAGATTTATATTTTAATGGTTTAGCAGTGTTTTACATAATTAATGAGGCGATGGATTTGGATTTGAAATGTCTCTTTTCAAATAATTTTGAGAATCCAGCTACGATGGCGTTGTATTAGCATTAGCTGCTTTAAAAAATGGACGATTTCGTTAAAAATGTTTTAATTGTAATTGAAAAATTGTAGGGTAGGGTGGGGGGAAATGGGTCTAGTGGGGTAAAATAGGTCTAGGTGTAGCGTTTAAATTTGTAGGAAACTGAGCGAGTATACACATTGTCTTAATCACTACGTTTATGATGATGATTAATAAAATCTACAGCTCATAATTAAAAAAATTTGTGTGATTTTATATTCTTATGAACCTTAGGTTCAAGTAATCCTTGAATATTTAGAAACTCAATTAAAAATTTCGACGATTAAAAAAGATTGAGAAAATAAGAATAAAACCGTGCGGAATACGGGAACACGCCTTGAAAGGCATGTAGTTATTTCTGCCTGGTCATTATGGTTTTGCAGTGTTTTACATAATTAATGAGGCGATGGATTTGGATTTGAAAAGTCTCTTTTAAACTGATTTTGAGAATTGAAACGCGAGTCTAGCAGCTATGATGGCGTTGTATTAGCTATTTTATAAAATGGATGATTTCGTTAAAATTTTTAATTGTATTTGAAAAATTGTTTTGGATAGATGTTCTTAAGAATTAATAAGATGATAAATTTGGATTCTCTTGGAAGTTTTTGTGTGAACACTTTTCTGCTTCGAGATTTGGAGTGAATTTTATGTGTAATGAAGTGGAATTCGCTGTTTTTATGATAGGAAAGGATAGTTTATTATAGGAAATAGGTTTTTATAATAGAAAACAATCGGGAATTAACTTATGCTTACGCTTTTGGAAAAATATTATCAAATTTATATTTTTTCAATCCTTCAGTTCAAGAAAATCTGTAATAGTTAAGATTTACATTAAAAACTTTTACGATTAAAAAGGATTTGTGATGATGTTTCACGCCACCCCATATTTTTGTGTACTTTAACTTATTCTATCTTAATTTCAAAATTCCCCTGTGAATTTCAGGCCTAAACCCTTCCTCATTCTTTCTCACGTTCACAGCACCGTAGGCTTTTTGCATCACGCGCATCTCATAAATTTTTCTCAATCGAAATTATACTGTTTCTTCGGCCGTTTGTCAATAATTCGATCAACATTCCCACGCTTTCCTCCTCTCTGTCGCCGGTTAAGACATAGCTTTTTCTGTTCCAACGTAGTCGTACTATCGCACTATTCAAAATAATTCTGGACCACATAATTATTACGATAGGATTGATTTCATGGTTTTTCTACACATTTTGGAGGTAAGTGAGTTAGTGAGTTATATAAAAGAGTTAACTCATTTTGATGAGTGAGTTGCTTTGATCTGATCCCAAAAAAGAGTTGGATCGCCCATCACTACTATACACGGGGCTTTAAGTATCTAAATAAATTTATAACAGGTTAAAAACCGTAGAACAAGAATCTTAGCTCGCTTTCATGTTTTAGAATTCATCGATCGGGCTCAAGAGGAAACCAATAATATTTAAAAACACAACCTGTATCAATAAAGCTCACCAGAGAATAAATAAATACGGCAATGTTCACATCATTAAACGACAAAGCGGTTTATGTCATTACGAGTCGGTTGCTTTTTATTTCCCATGATTTATGACATATTTGAGAAAATAATCTGAATACACAAATATAATGGTAAAAATATTGATTCAAACGTAAAGACGTGATAAACAATTGTCAAAGAGTAATGGATTTGAGTTCCGAGCTGATAGCTTTAACGTTGTATCACAAATACCAACATTGTTTCAGCAAAATCGTATACGGTAAATGTATGTAGTACGTTTAATTTGTATTGAATAAGTATTGTAGGGACGCAGTTCATCTAATTCAATGTAAATTTATCGATACAAACGCTTTAGCGAGTGATCTGTTATGGATGGTATTAAATTTCTGATATAATTTATGATGTCAACAAGCCTACCACTTACAATTTGGAAAATATACATATTAAAGTCGAACTAATGGTGAGTGAGCTATTTTGTAGACTTACTGGGTTTTAACATTTATATTACTTTTAAAAATTTCAGATACACAGTTTTCATTTTTCAGTTTCTAAAGAAACATTTTATCCTCTGACACCTCCTTTTAGAACTTTTAGTTTAAATCACAGTGTCCTTATTTCTCAACTTTACATTATTTCTAGAGGTAATTTGTAATACCGCAGTTGTAAAAAATGGCTAGTCTAAAAATAACGTAAGCATGTTTTTTAGGATTTTTAATCCCCATCCTTGTCAGCATAAGGGAGCAAATCGTTTAACACCCCTCTTATGAATTAGACTTTCCAATCCCTCGCTTTTGTTTAAAATTTCCAGTAATGATCTAAATTTAAAAATTTAAAGCTTAATTTTTGTAAAAAAACTAACTTGGTTTGAAACAAAAAATATTACTAATGTTATATAAAAATAATGTAAGCCTAATTTCTTAATAGTTAATTTCAATGTAAACATTTTAAATTATATTATGTTCAAAATAGTTTACAATATACTTTCAAAAACACATTGTTTTTAATGTTTTTCGTAAGCATTACTCACACATTCCCTCTACTCCTTTGTAAGAAAAAATAAATAGATAAATAATAAAAAATTAATTCCTCTCTCTCCCCCTCTTAGGTAATATTTGAACTGCCCCAAAGCAACTTTTACAAGACTAAGAAATATTACAGAACTACCCTCGAAACTTTAAACACTATACAACACCATTATCAGTTTCAATAGATTTAATTTCTTCACATAACAAACTGAACCTGACAACTGGAACCAACATTAAGCATAATTTATCACGCAAATTGAATTCACTCGGCGATCTAGCCAGCAGAAACGTTAATGCTTTGACTGACATTTAACTCGGAAACTGGACGAGGTAGTAAATTAAATCCAAATGTTAAACATTCTTCGCCAAAATGTTCCTCCCAGCGGAAAACTATAAAACAGGACCAGAGTACAATTAAATCACTGAAGTTCTCCCCACCTCATTTTAATGTACAAATTAAACTCGTTCAGAACTTACATGCGAATGCGTAATAGTAGTCAGAAAACCCATTTGAGTCTGGGGGACACGTCATAAACATTTCTCTAAATGCGGTGGCAGCACGGACCGAGAGAGAGAGAGTTCTCGGGAAAGAGTGCTGCTGCAGCGAAACTTCGAAAATTATCCTCGCGAAGTGAATTAATCAAGGAAATTTCAATGAGAGAAGAGGTCGGTTTGCTTTTGTAGTGAAACGTCCCAATGGGCTAATTAATACGTTTTTGAATTGTCGTATATATTTCAATTAAGGAAAAATCGTATCAAACTTGAAAAATGCCGCGCCAAAATTTAATTTAATTTTAAAACGTAGCTAAAGCGTTAATCATTATAAATTAAAAAATATGTAATTCTAACTTGAAATTGAAAAGTAAAACTATCTTTTTGACATTATGAGTTCCTTTTCCTTTTTGGTTAGATGGTTCATGTGGAATATTATCTGCAACTGAAACATTAACTTGAACGTTTTGTTTTCTTCCTTCCGCCTAACGGAAAGCAAAAGTAAGTAGGAATGTAGAAATGAACCACCAGTTTTAGTATTGCATTGGTGTTAAGAATTTTTTTAGTTCCTAAGAAAAAAAACCCAGTTAAGTACCTTATTTGCGTCATAGAAAAATAGAAAATATGGTTTTTCTATTCCATCTTCACTAATTGCATCTTATTAAGCATACTCAGTGGTTTACATCACATCACACAAACGCAGTTATTTTAATAAGTAAACTAAAATCAAATATGAATACGTAACAAATATCGTCGGCTTACAGTCGAAAGGCACTAAGTCACTTTTTGCTCAACTACCCCGTACGAGGTTATGCCAAATTTGGCGATCATTTTTCTAGTTATAGTGTATGAAAAAGAAAATATTATTACAAAATCTTTGAGAAATCGAATTATAAAATCTTTTATAATCCCTAAAATAACTCAATTACATGATCAAATAATTTCAATTTAATAAATTATTAATCGCGAACAAACATTTAAGCTTTTTACAGTATGGATTCTTTCTGGTTTAAAACAAACCAACCATCTATACTAGGTTTTCAGTCTCTCCGAGATTTTAGAGATGCGCCAAGCTTCCACCGCTTTCAAAATATCTTCCATAAGTGACTTAGTGCCTTTCGACTGTAATACGAAAAATGAGGTATTAAAGAGAGAATATAGAACTAAGTTAAAATTTTAATATTTTAAGTTTTTATTTTGCTTATCCATGTGACATTAAATTTCTGCGAAATGCTCTGGAACAGCTGTTACCTATTTTTAGGATATAGATTAGTTTTATCCTATAACTAAATTTACTTCCCCTACCCAAGGCGCCTCTATTCCAAGAAAATACCTCAAAATTTAGAAAGTCAACATGTTTGATTTTAAAAACCTAATAAGGGCTTAATACACATTAGAATACTATCCTAAAACGGTAA
Source organism: Tetragnatha montana (assembly GCA_963680715.1). Taxonomy (NCBI): domain Eukaryota; kingdom Metazoa; phylum Arthropoda; class Arachnida; order Araneae; family Tetragnathidae; genus Tetragnatha; species Tetragnatha montana. Next base: position 42,998,353 of record OY796681.1, on the reverse strand, counting down.
GAACACGATATTATATTAATGTTTTGAAGAAAATATTTGAAATTTGAACTAAAGTAATTTCCGAGTAGTCATTCATTAATTCACATTAAAAATTATCTCTGTTACCTCAAAAATTTCTGTACATCTGTAATTACTTTTAAATTCATATGACAGACTGGCTTTCTAAGTTTAAAACAACCTAGATTCTATAAAAATTACTACTACTATTAATTACTAGATTTATAAAACCTATCAGACGAACTTAGCTCTTGTTATAAACAGCGTGTAATGTAATATATGAAGGGTAATTAGAATAAAAGTTTCGATTTTAAAAGGTTAAAAAACACTGATGAGAATGACTTAATTTTTACTTGAGTATTCCTGATGCCAGAGAGAATTTTTTTTAGGGGGTAAGAAAAATAGTAATAAAATTTATCTATAGGGGGCGCTTAAATCGTCACAACCCCTTCCCAATCTGGAACTAAAAACAGGCAAAAAGGATCGATAAAACTATCTTGCCAGTATAAATATCAAGTCATTCTGACCAGTTAGTTCTTTTCACAGCCATTTAAAATAAAACTTTAATTATTAATCGATCGAAAATTTTTGCAATTGGATGTTAGTTGCATTAATTAAAAAAAACCTTAACAAAAAAAAAAGGGGCCAATCAATCCCCCGTTCAAAACCACCACGAAACACCCAACCCAACACACATTTCAAGAGCTCTATTTCCCCTTTAGCGCATTAAAACCACAAGGAAACACCGGCACACACTGTCGCATCAGATGCTCCCGTAAATCACACAACCCCAACTCGATAACACGCGTCGAGTTATGAATAACTCGGAACCCGAGCTGCCATCACGCCGAACAATTAAGGGACTCTGCTCACCCCCTTCTTAATGGGATTTCGGAACGCTGGACCGGACAACTGAAAGGGCTGACGGTCAAATGAACGGACGGGGACACGGTTGTGTGGATGTAAAAGGACTAATTGATGAAATATTCATACCTTACTTCGTCGTCTTGAAGGTGGATTTGGTAATGGATATTGAAAACACCTTTGTAGGTTTAGTGTACAGTGAATTAATAAGGGATTTACGTATTTTCTCGCTTTTAATACAATAATACAATACGGCAGATGACATAAAAAAACTGGTTTTACTTAGTTGAAGTAATAATGATATTTAAAACTTCGAAAATTTCTTATTAGTAAACATCTTAAAAGCATGTCACCAATTCTTAAATGTAATTAAAATCGGTGTTTCTTTGGTTGTAAGTAATTTTTACTTCTCCAAATTTATTAAATATTTATGGTTTTCAAATATTTATGGTTAAATATTTCTTTTATTTTTCAAGTTAACAAACTTAATTGCTAAAATTTTCAGTTAATATAATTTGTATTAATAAAATAGTTGAATAACTAACAATTATAACTGGTTTTATTCAAGAACATAACAGCCAAAAATAGCTTATATTTTCTAATATGAAATCTAGCCAAATTTAGCCCTACAATACAATCTACCATTCATTGTATCCTACACTATCTAGAAGCCACTACCTTTAATTTGCTTTTGTAGCAACGTTTCAAATCAGAAATGATACTGTATATTTTACAAATATTTTATCTCGAAGAAGAAGTCTAAATTAAATTAAATTTTTGCTAAAATGTAAATGAAGGTGCGTTAAAGAAATCTAACTTTAAAAAGGTTTCTTATTATAGAGGACTAAAGAATATGCAATTATAACCATGCTGCCTATTACCAACCAAACTACTATACGCCGAATAAAATTGTTGTTGCAGTTGTAGAATAAGGAAATTCGCAGCAGGTAAAGATAGTCTATTTTTAAACACAAGAAGAGACAACACAGCAGCATCGATCCCTTCGCACCCCTTTCTCAAAGAACACACGTGACTTATTTCCACCCGATCCGTGTCTATTCCGAGGAGGAGGAAACGCACACAAGCGAAAGAAGAAACACTTACCTTTCCAGCAGCGCCAAAAACTCGATCACGGGAGCAAAAAACAACGGATCCAAAGACGCAAGCCAGTCCTGCAAGAGAAAGAACCAAAAATAAAGTTCACAATCGAATTTATTTCGCGGAACACTCGCATATGCACAGGTGGGATGATGGGGACAATCGAATGAGCACGCGGCCTTTTACGGAATGTCGTACACGTCCCCTCATAACAACACGAGAGGAAAATAGAGCTGCAAAATAATAATATAAAGAGAAAGTTTTTTGGGGGAAAGTATATAGTATCTCTTGAAAGATCTTCACCTTTTAATCCCACAGGATGTCCAGTACGTGAATCCGTTACGGTGAATAAATAATGTGATCCGCTATACGGCCAAATCCGGAGAAAATAAATGTCCGTGACCTGCACCCAGATCTCACGATATTAAAAACGCGGACACGGAGTCGGGATTTTTTTTTTGTTTGTCGGTATCCGAATCTCTCTTAACTAGGAGGTATTGTTCCGGGGAATCTCGGGGTTGTTTGTTGTTTTACCGATAACGTCGTAGTAGGGTACAGGAGGGGAATAACGATTTGTTACTGTGAGGGTTTTCTCTCCCTCTTGAATTCTTTTTGAAACAGAGTTGAAAATGGTAGATTTAAAGGAGTAGCAAGACACAAAAGCCTTCTAATAATGAGCACAAAAAGAAAACTTTGAATTTTTTTCTAATGGCTGAGCCACAACACACAATATGATCGAAATCATTACTTCCAACACTTTGGTATCAGTACTTATTTAGTGTTACCCTGTGTTTCACCTATGCAATGGAGGTGAAAGTACAATTGCTCACGCCCCACACACATTCGCATGCACACAACCTCTTTACATGGAGACACATTCATCCATCTCCCCACTCAAGCATTCATACCAGAGCGAGGATTCGAAACCCAAACACCAGCTATTCAAACCACTAGGCCAAGAGGCCAGTAGAGCTTTGAATTCAGCACTGTACAAATTTGTTGCAACAAGAACTTTTACATGTTTAACTTAATAATTGAAAGTTTTACATGCACTTATGTCCGCAAAATAGTGTGAATACTGAATACCAAACAATATGGCTGGTTTTATGCAAGAACGTCACGACTCAAAAATAAATCTTTCCTAATTTTGAAATTTAACTAAGTTTAGAGATGAAACTCATGTTGTGGAGACCTATTCTAAAGGGAAGTCTACCTCCGAATTGATGTAGTGAGGACAGATGAAGTCCGAAATTATACTTTAATAAAAACCTTTACAAATACAAATTTCAAGAATCAATCATTGAATTCTTACGCATAAATAAACTATTCGGTTCTCCAAATGTGAGGCGCAAATTACTGATTTGGGTGCACATTTTGATGCAGATTCAACTAACTTCAAACCTTAAATTTTAATGGGTCCAAACTCATTAATTTATAACCTTATTTTAAGAATTTTATAACACTTCTCGTCATTCCCAAATTTCCACACATTTTGCGTTAGATAACTTAATAAGTTTTAATCCAATTGGGTTTTGAATCCAGCTTTCAAACACTTTAGTACTATCAAGAAGGAGAAACAGGTCCCTAAGGTTACGAAAATGGAGTTTACATAATATGTTAATCAAATATTAGCTAATAGATATTAGATGGAATAAAGAAATACGATGGAGAAGGGAGGATCTAATGCATAGTAAATAGATAAATGTGTCTTGATGTAAATAGATTAACACGATAAACCTAAATAAACACCATTTATTGTCATAGAGAAATTATAAGAATCAATACGTGTTAAATAGTAAAACTAAATTTGTACCTAAAAAGAAAAATTAACACTTAATATTTTTTAATAAAAAGAATTGGTTTTAACATAAATATCCTTCATAAAAATTAGTTATTATTTAGAAGGGATATCAATTCATTAAATTTTTCGAAAAGGAAATGTATGGTAGTAAAACACCCTTATAATTATATCATAAACTACGTATTATTATCTATTGAATCTTTAATAAACCCTCAAAAACAAGCAAGAGTAAAAATGTGGAAAGCTCCAAGACCCAAGATAAAAAAAAAATCCTATAAACTAGTTGTCATTAATTTGCACTTTAGAAATATTTTTGTAAAATATTTTAACTTCCACTTGCTACAGTAGTTAGGGGAACAAAAATGACCGACAATTCTGTCAAACACAAAAGTATTCAGGGTGCGAAAAAAGTGTAATTCCGTAAAAAGATAAAAAAAAATAAGAAGAAGCAACACATCAGTTTCAGTTTTTCCAATTGTTAAAGAACAATTAAGAAACAACGTTCAATTGTCCATTGTGATCTTGCCTTCGACATTTAACCTCAAACTAGAATTTTTTTTAGGTTGAATCTTTTTATTTCTTCTACTGAAAGGCTACTAATCTAAAATCTAGAGCTTTACATAACGCAGTGTTTATTCAAGGTAATAGAGACCGAACTTTTCCAAAAGTAAAGTGTTGGGACCTTTTTCTGATGAATTCTTTTCAGTCCATTGAAATGTGTTCCAAGAAGTAAAAAAAAATAATTCGAATAAGAAGACAAACTACAAACATCGCTATCAAACGGTCCAGCACACAATAACAACTTTTTGAGGAAAAAAAATCCCATCTTTTGAATTTTATCACTTTTCTTCAGCCTAAGAGAAATAAGTCATTTTAGTAGTGGGAAATAAAAGTTTTCTCAGTTGAAAAGAGCAAGACAGACCAAAGTGGGGAAAAGACAGTAATGGCGCCCAATATATCAAGCAGCTGCTTTTCAACGCTATCACTCGTTGGAAAAGAGCAGCGTTTATGGCACTTTATATCGTCAGATTTATCAGATATTTTGGAAGAAGATTTTCTTGAAGAAATGTAAGCAGAACTCTCTGAGGTTCCCTACTACTAGTTTGCATTTGAAAGACATTCAGCATGATAGAATGGGAGATGCAGTAGGGCTAAGAGAAACTGTTCTCGGCTAAAGTATATCGATGGATTTTCATGATGGCAAGGGTTCAACTGTACAGTAAAATGCTTTCATACATATTACCACCTTCACCTTTTTAGTTAAGCGATTTCTCATCCAGGTATAAAGATAAGTGTCTCAGTCAAAATGTAAAGAGTCAAATATCTTTTACGGTCTTTCCGATTTTAAGTTCATTTCTTATTTTTGATTCATCATTTCAATCTGATAAAACCAAAAGATATTATACTAGCACTTCAGTATTTTGAAGAAATAACGTAATTATATCCTTCTAGTTTAGGTAAAAATTAGGTGGCCATTCAATTATTTTCTATCTTTCTATCTAAGAAATAACGAAGTTAAATATTTCTAGTCTAGGTAAAAATTAGGCCATTACATTATTTTCTATCGTTTTATACCTTCTTTCTTTATTGATTAACATAAAACTTGCCCCTCCCTAGCGGGGCTTAGAAATAACAAGATAGTATAGTATGATCACAACAGTTAATTACGTAATGAAATAGGATTAAATGTATCTTCTATTATGATATAACTTAATAACTTATGTTAGTGAAGTTGTTGATGAAATGTTTTATACATGTGAAATAGATTGCACAAAGTAGTTTTGTATTATAAGAAGAACTTCTCACGTTAAAATCAAAGGAGTAAAGAATTGAGAGCAGATTTAAAAGTAAAGGACTTGAAATTTCATATCTAACAAAATTTAAAATTGTTATAAAACATTCCAAATAACAAAAATATGTTGAATATATTCGTGTTTAGCACAAAAAGCTAAATCCATTTTGCAGAATTTTAAACAGTGATTAAGACATACAGGATGCATCACTTGAAACTTCAAATAAATCTTAAAACTTTTAGCAATAAAACAAAAGAATAAACTCATATTCTCGTTGTTAGAACTTCTCTACACGTTCATTTGGATATTTATTGCACCAGCACGATTTTCCGCTTTTCATACTTCTTCATTTCTAAAATGTTTCACATGAATTAAGCTATTTTTATTCCATTCACATTAATGTAACATTTTTACGAGTAAAACATCTATAAAAATTAGCTCAATTAAAAACGAACTTTTCCTATTTAGTCATTAAAATTTTTTATTCGTCAATTAACTTCTACTGGGAAAATTTTGTCTACACTCTATTGAAACCTCCATTAAAACACACCAATTAACCACCTAGTAGGGTAAGTGAGGGGAATGGAGGTATTACAAGGACTTTCAATTTCTCCGCACACATAGGCAACATTGCAAACCTCCACTTTCAAAAATGAAGTAATTAAGTTTTTAAAAACGAACATTAGATCTCCTGCTGCATCCATGAGTGCGATAAAATTTTACGCCCGCTTCAACTCTCTCCATCAATGCTTCCGAAGTGCCATCTCGTTTGAAGTAGTCCCCAGCATTAATTACGCTTTTTCTCGTTAATTCCACCCACTCTTATTTATCAGGCTACGGAAAAATCAAATGATAGTAGTTGCATCATTCGAAAACGAGCATCCCATTCGAAATCTCGGTTTGAAAAAAGAAAAGAACCTCAATCAAAACGTCATTTCAGACCTCCCCCCCCCACCCGAGAGAAGGAGTTTACATTGAGTCTTTTCGAATTCAATACTCCAGCAGCTATGGTACTAAAAGAGAGGTTTGGTATATTTATATGGGGTGATACCATCGAGGGACCAGCGCCCCGGAAAGGAATCTCTTACCGGAAGGAAGCAAACGTACCGGAAAAGTCGGGAATTTCGCCTTTATTTTTTTTTTTTTTTACACAGGGAGTGAAAAAAGGAGCTTTGCAAGTCGTATGAATCGCATCAGTGGCGAGTGAGGAATTCACAGTTCGATTTGAAAGGATTTCGGAGTGGGGATTTTTTTTTCTGGGGGGTTTGAGAAGGGGACCTATTCAGCATCGAATATCAAATTTTCGCATTTCAGAGTTTGAGGATTTCCTGATTGTGTTTGGAGTGGTTAGGAGTCGACGGGCGGAAAGTTCTTCCAAGGAGGAGGGAGGGGTGGTCTTTCTCCGGTAAACAAGAGGAGCTGATACGTTTTTCTCTTTTTATTTTCGATTTCTGATCGTAAGCTTCTGTCGAAGGTTATTTACTTTTGTTCTTAAGTGAGACTTATAATCGCTTGTTTGAGTTCTCGTTGTTGAGATTTTTACAAAACATGAGGAGACTTTAAAGTTTATCCGAAGTGGCCAAATAAGTCTATAAACTGCATATTTGTAATAATTAATACGACGCATTGATTAATAGTGTTGCAGACGTAACAGATTTAATATCCTTTGAAGGAGGTTTTTTATAAATGAATGACAGCTTAACTTTATATTAAAACATTACTTATCATACCCTAAAGCAGTGTTTTTTTTTCTTTTACAGTGCATAGCTCATTTGGATAGCAATAAATAGCAATTTAAAAATAGCATTGATTTGTTAAAGGAAAAAATGTGAAGTTTGATTACAAAAGCATAAAGTTTCTGATAATAAATACCAATATAAATTGAACTGTAATCATTAACTGGATATCAGAAATTAAGCTTTTCCTACCCACCGAGAGGGCCTATTAGGGGCCCAGGACGGTTTGATGCTCTAAGTAGTATGGTATAAGAAACAACCGATTTAAAAGGGTCTAAAACGGGTGTATTCATAAATATTTCTTATTTTAGGAAACTTTCGTACTTTATACTCTACAGTGCTGAAAACATCAATTAAAATAGTAGAAGTATTTTAACGAATGCTAACCCCAACTCCGAAAATTCAAATACTTGTTTTGACGGGAGGCTTAAAGATAGCACTTCCGTCTCTAGACTTCTCCTTTACTTACGACGTTAAAACACAGAATAGTTCTTTGTAAGATATTCAATATCCTCTACAAACAGAAAAACTTAGACTAAAAGGTTTGCGAAAATGAGGGTAAAGCCTTGGCTAGATGGAATCTTTTAATTTCTAACTCCATTACAAAGTAAAGCTTTTAAAGAGAACATGTTAAACGAAAAAATCTTTGGACGAAAAACTTTACAAGAATCTATTAAAAGTACTATATAAAGAGATGTAAAACTTAAACCATATAAGACAAAGATGTTTTACCATAAAAAGCATTTGGCACACTTTGAAAATATTATGGATTAAAAATGTTAAATAAGGTTCGGTTAATAACGTTTCCTTTAACTGTAAATCTTGGGTAATTAAGTAAACATAAAAACAACAGTGCCCCCATTTTAGCCTTTAATTTGTTTAAATTAATCTCAGAATAAAAACTTGGGTTAATTATTTTACCTTTGGAACAAGAAAAGTTTGCATTCATACAAAATATAGATAAATACAAATAATGATAAAAACATTTCAGTTGACGATAGCATAATTGTGTCACTATTCGTAACCACATTATACGGAACACAGAATTTTCTCAACACCTCCCCTCCACCTCAATACGAATAATGAAATGGAACGATTCTGAACTCCACCACCACCTTTAATTAAATATCGTCCAATATTTCTGAAACCAAACCGCCCAATTCCATAATTAAACTTCTGTTTGAGCTGGTACTTCAAAGGAACATGCCATCACTAAACGGGCACTCCTTCTCTCTAATTTAGAAACAAAATTCCGTAATACAAAACATTTCTTTATTGAGCAGCTACCTTTCGCTCCATTACAAATTCAAGACTCCGATTTTTAAATATAGTTGCCAGATACAAGAACATCAATAATAAACAGAAACAGATTCAACTTGGGAAGGGAGACAAGGCGGGGCGGAAATAAGCTAGCGACACCTGTCGTGTTAATGAAATCAAGTAATATAAACCCAAACATTCTCCCCGCCCTGAAACCCTCCACAAGGGTTTCAAGCACAAAAACACAATATAAACAATTGAAGAATAGCACAAAAACATATGCATAAAATTTAACAAAATTAAGTTGGCATAGGCAGTACACATACTCTGGATATAGATCTCTTGAACAGACCTGCTTGGGTCTTTACTGTTACTACCCTTACTAAATTATCCGTACCTTTATGTAACTCGGTTATGCGACCCAAGGGCCACTTAAAGGTAGGCAGGTTGTCTTCTACAAGAACAACTAGATCACCTATTTTGACATTACTCTTTTGAACAAGCCATTTATATCTCTGCTGCAATTCGCTCAGATAACTACGATGCCACCTTTTCCACAGCAATTGAACCACTCTAGTTATTCTTTGCCACTTTTTAAGACAATTATCATTAATATTAGTTAAGTCTGGCTCAATTATGGTACTCAGAGACCTACCCACAATAAAGTGTGCTGGCGTTAAGGCACTTATATCATTGGCATCATTAGATAAGGGGCACAAAGGCCTAGAATTTAAAACTCCCTCAATTTGAGTGGCCACTGTGAGAAATTCCTCATAGGTTAAACTTTGACCACCCACCACTCTTTTGAAATGGTACTTAAAGGACTTGACAGCCGCCTCCCATAGACCACCGAACGAAGGGGCCCGAGGCGGGATGAATTTCCATTCAACCCCCTCAGAAGCCAGGAAATCTGCAATTTGATTTTGATTTGTAACCAAATTCAGCAATTTTTTGATCTCAGCATTAGCACCAACAAAATTTTTTGCATTGTCGGAATAGATTTTGGCAGATTTCCCCCTTCTCGCAAAGAATCGTTTTAAGGTAGCTATGAAGGCAGCGGACGTCAAGTCACCCACAATCTCAATATGAATGCACTTGGTGCGAAAACATACAAAAATACAAATATAAATTTTGTGCAAAGTGCCCCTTCTTTGATTGGGGTACTTAATCATGAATGGCCCACAGAAATCAACCCCAGAACAGATAAATGGAAAATCCTGCACCACTCTATCTTTTGGCAGGTTACCCATCAATTGGGTCGTCACAACTGGGTTTGCTCGGAAGCACACAACACATTGGTGCATAATTTTTCTGCATGAGGAACGACCATTTAGTGGCCAGAATTTTTGCCTTACCTCATGCAGTAGGGTTTGTGGGCCTGCATGCAGGTTCCTCTGATGGAAATACTCAATGATTAAAAATGTTACCTTATGATTATCAGGAAGGAGAATGGGAAACTTAGCATTATATTCTAACTCACTGTTCACAAGTCTGCCCCCTACTCTTAGCAGACCATTCTCATCAAGAAAAGGGCAAAGAGTTTTTACCTTACTTTCCCTGGAGACTATACCTGAACTCTTTAGGTCCTTGATTTCCTTTTGGAATTCCGTGCCCTGCACGTTTTTTAGCAGATAGGTTTCTGCCCTTTCTAACTCATGTTTGTCCAGGGGACCACTCTTTTTGTTACCTCGACAATTTTTAACAAATCTATAAACAAGGCTTAATACACGCATCAATTTTAAGTACTTACTACAAGAATTAAGCAGATCATTAATAAAGTTGTTAACTGTAATTTGAAAACACTCATTTGAGATAGAACCACATTTTTTAAGCTCACAGTCAAAGTTACTAAAGTCACTTTGTTTGATGGGTGGATATATCCCCTTCGAAGGGTAATTATCCCCTTTTAGGAACTCAGGACCCTCGAACCAAACTCTGTTCTTGGTGAGTTGCTCTGGGAAAACTCCTCGAGATATCAAGTCCGCAGGGTTTTGCTCGGTGGGGACATGTCTCCAGCTCTCTGTGACAGTTAGGTTTTGGATGGCTGCAACCCTGTTTGCCACAAATGTCTTCAATTGTGAGGGTTCTTTTTTCAGCCACGAAAGGACGATCATAGAGTCCGACCAACAGAAGTATGGGTTATCAGGCAAGTTTAAGGTCAACTGGACTCTCCTCATTAACCTTGCCAATAATAACGCAGCACATAATTCAAGTCGAGGAATTGTCACAGTCTTAATCGGTGCACATCTGGACTTGCTGCTGACCAACCGGATTAGAGTCTCAGAGGCAGCATTCTTAGTTTTGGCATAAATAACTGCACCAAAACATTTCGCACTGGCATCTGCGAAGCCATGTAGTTCGATGTGGACGGCCTCTGGAAGAAAGATGGTGCGTGGAACCTCCACACACAAGGCTCTTAAGGAAGACAGGAATTGTCTCCATTCTCCAGCCTCTTTCTCTGGCAGTGGATCTCCCCAGTCTAGTTCTAATAGCCATAAGCTCTGCATGAATATTTTAGCTTTAGCTACTACAGGCCCTACTAAACCCAGGGGATCAAAGATCCGTGCAATGGTGGCCAATACTTGTCGTTTGGTGAGAACAGTATCGTCGGGATTGGCCTTTACCACGAAGTTGTCCTGATCACAGTTCCACAAGACACCAAGAGTTTTCACCTCTTTAGTGTCAGAAAAGTTGTAGCCTGGTTCACAGTCAGTTTGCAACAACGGACAGTTGCTGCACCACTTGTGCAGCTCCATGGACGCTGACTGGAGCGCTAGCGTGAGCTGTGCCTTCAATTCCTGCACTGCGCTCCATGTCTCTGCACCGGCTAGGACATCGTCCATGTAGAAGTTGTCTTGTAACACGGGTTTAGCCAGAGGGTACCTTTTGCCTTCATCCTCTGCTATTTGCTTTAGCGTTCGCATCGCTAGAAACGGTGCACTAACAGTACCATAAGTGACTGTGTTAAGTTCATAAACCTTTATTGGCTCGTTTGCGCCTTCCTTCCATAGAATGCGCTGCAGTTGTCTCTGATTTTTATCAATTTCTATCATGCGGTACATTTTTTGTATATCAGCTGTGAACGCGTATCTGTATTTACGAAAGTTTAACATCTGATCATACAGATCCCTTTGTATTGTACCCCCATTATACTGAATCGAATTTAAGGAGTTACCCTCCGACGTTTCGGTAGAAGCATTAAACACTACTCTCATTTTTGTAGTTGTTTTCTCTGGTTTATACACCCCATGGTGTGGCATGAAATATGTCACATCAGGTTTATCCCCTTCCACCACCTCACTCATATGACCTAACCTTCTATATTCCTCTAGAAAATTATTATACAGTCTTAGGTATTCCTGATCCTTCCCCAACCGATTCCACAAGGAATTTAACCTTTTTAGGGCAATTGCTTTAGAGTCCCCCAAAACCTTTGGATTCTCTTTAAAGGGGATTTGGACTACATACCTGCCATCCTCCTTTCTAAAATGAGTCGCTTGAAAATGCTCTTCACAAATTTGACTATCACTTCCCTTAAACTTTGTTGCTTGGGGATCTACTTCTTCTATTTCCCAAAACTTACGTAAATTCTCACTTAAGTTATCTTCTCTGATTAACCCACAATGAATAGAAGTTTCGTTTTCTATCGGAACACTCCCTGTAGCAATGAACCCAAACACAGTATTTTGCAAAATGATATCTGTTCCCGGGGGCCTTATCTGACCAAATTTTAAGAGTTCGTAAAATATTTGGGCACCTAACAAAATATCCACAACACCCGGTAAATTAAAAGTAACATCTGCTAATTTGAAGTTGTCTAATTCAACTGAATTAATTTCAAATTGTTTAGCAGGCGTGTAATCTGTTATATTCGAAACCATCAAAAGCTCTATACCCTTTTCGAAAGTTCCGCTTTGATTCGTAATTCTTGTTTTTACAACCGCGTTTATCACAGACGAGGACTTATTCAACCCTGAAACTACTATATTTATTTTCTCTTTCTTTAAATTAAGTTTGTCAGCGCAGCGTTTTGATATGAAACTAGACTGACTTCCGTTATCTAACAATGCGCGCATTTCATGAAACATTCCAAAGTTATCCGCGATCATTATTTTTGCTGTACTCAATAACACCATTTGAGGCTTATTTGCACCTGCACTAGTAGCTGTAAATGTGAGTGATTCACTTTTTCCCGTCAACGATTGAGCTCCAGCATTCTTCGGAATAAACACATCTGACCTTGGGTTTAACCCCCCCGCGCCAGAAAGAGCATCTGGTTTCTGTTTCCCTATCTCGTGCGTTTGACTTTCATTAAAATTTTTCTCAATATGCAAACTTGTGTGATGTCGCTTTTTGCAAACGGAACAGTTTAACTTAGAATAACAATTATGCACCTTATGGTGATTTAGGCAATTAAAGCATAATTGATTATTTCTCACTATCTCAATCCTCTCATTAACTGACATTTTCCTGAAAATAGGACAGAAATTCAAATAATGATTTCCGTTTGACTTACAAATCACACATTTCAAAGTATTAACTTCTGACATAAATGATTTAGAAATCTTATGTGGACTGTATTCATTTCGATATTTTGGGGTATTGGTTCTAACCTGCGGATGTGATACCACATTACTTTCGGTTTTGCATTTATTCTTTGATGATAAATAAATATCACACCATTTCGATAACTCTCGCGGTTCAAACCAAGTTTCTCCCTGTTTTACACCAATGTGTATTTGAAGTTCACGATCCAAGGAGTTAAATATTTTGTCTGAAACCATTAACTCACACACTCCCTTGAAATCACTCACATTTCTCAATTTACAATAGTATTCAAAAGCTGCACTTAACCTTGACGCGAATTGAACATAGTTTTCATCAGGATGTTTTTGGGTTTTACGAAAGTTATTTATAACCTCTTGAGGGGTGGATTGAAATTCCTTTAACACAATTTCTTTGAGTTTTTCATAATCACTTAGTTCACCCTCATTCATATACACCATTAAATTGGAGGCCTTTTCCCCTAATATGTTTAGCAAAATTTCAGATTTAAATTTCTCCGGAACCCTTTTCGTCTTGAATGCTCTTTCAAGTGACGAAAAAAAGAGATTAAAGGCCTCAGCACGTATAGGAACAGGAATAGTTAATGTTTTAATACTCTTTATTAAACTCTCTAAATCGCAATTTGATACCTCAGTATCACAGGGGGTTGCTGTTTCACGCGGTGTCCCTTTCTCAACGTTAGCTAACTCTAATTGTTTAGAAATTTTTTCTAACTTAATTTTCTCTAACTCAAGCTCATCTTTTAGTTTGTTTTTATCTGCCTCCGCTGATAGGGATTTTTCTTTTAGCTCCTCCAAAACAACAGCAACAACACTATCAAACAGCTCTTTCTCGTCCTTATAAACCTTAGAGTTCTCAATAGCTTTTCTTAACGAAACGACCGTGATTTTTCCCTCTACGGGCAACTCTAACTCCTCCACTATGGCGATTAACTCAGCCCTCTTTAATTTATCTAAAGAAGTCATTTTGACACACAGTATTTAACCGAAGCAAGGAAATTACCTTAACAAACTCAATTTTTTACCAAATTCACTCAATTAATAACTCTACGACAACTGCAGCACACTCCATAAGAAAGGAATACAACGCACCTACCTCCACTAGGAAACAAAACTAGCCGCTCAATCACAAAGCACACTGTTCATCGATAGCTCACAGTTTCTCGCTCTTCACAAAGCTCCGGCGACTGGACCAAATGTTTGAGCTGGTACTTCAAAGGAACATGCCATCACTAAACGGGCACTCCTTCTCTCTAATTTAGAAACAAAATTCCGTAATACAAAACATTTCTTTATTGAGCAGCTACCTTTCGCTCCATTACAAATTCAAGACTCCGATTTTTAAATATAGTTGCCAGATACAAGAACATCAATAATAAACAGAAACAGATTCAACTTGGGAAGGGAGACAAGGCGGGGCGGAAATAAGCTAGCGACACCTGTCGTGTTAATGAAATCAAGTAATATAAACCCAAACAACTTCCTTTACACCAACATACCGCGAGGAGTGCTGCTCAAAATTCACCCGATACTCCCCACAGTCTCCTCCCAAAGACTTATCGAATCGAACATCCACCAGACTGCTTTGAATGTTCCTTCACCCCTACATTTCCCCACAACACATGCAGAAGTGGTCGATTCCTGATCCAAAAGTGGTCGTCGCGGTAAGAAGAAATATCGCAAGTACAAACCCAAAAGTGCACCCGTTCAGAGCCATAAAAGCTCTCCAAGTAAGTAAGTACACACCGGAGTTGGGAAATATATGGTAACTCGATACACACAAATCCATGAATAGGAATGGGGAAGAATCTAAAGAAATGCTCCTCCCCGCGTTCAATTCCAGGGAAGATTTCCGGAGAGAAGAGGTACCTCCTTCCATTTCTCCTTATCTTGTGTCAACCGGATCCGGGGGAAAAATAAGTAATCTGGGGAAAAAAAAGAGACGTCGCGCTTGGCAATAAGATAGAGCGCTCGCGAAGAGATACCCGTGCTTTCATTTATGGAATAACTAAGAGTTTGGGGGAAATAAATTGAATATAAATGTTTCAGGATACTAGTGAAGAGGAAGGATTTCTCCAGGGAAACCCACTTTTTTATAGACACTTTTTATAGAGTGTTTTCAGGTGACGTCACAACCGGTTATTTTCTTTTAACTGTGTACCTTCTGAAGGGCTTTTAAATGTTGCTAAGGCGGGTTTTAGGTATGGGATCACGTGATTACAAATGCTCCAATAGAAGAATTCCACGGCTAATCATTTTCTGTAACTGTTAACCTCTGTAGGGCAAAAAACTGTAACTTCTTCTGTTGCTAAGGGCGTTGTTAGGTCCGAGTCATGTGATTGAAAATGCTCTATAGGAATCTCCTCTGGATGAAGAAATATTTAGTTGCTGATAATTTCAGGACATCCATCATAGACTGTTGCCAAGCTATAATGTTTATAAAAATGGAACAGTATTATTTCTTTAATTGTGATTTCAGAGAAAAATAGCTAAAACTGAAACTTTTTTTTGTTGTTTTGCAAAGCAATTTTTTACTTATGAAAAATTATTAGATGTTCGAAAATTAGAATGGATTGTGCAAATTTTTTTAGATGAATCTGGACTACGCCCCTAAAGATACTAAGCACATAAAACTTTTATTTCAAAAATAAATAAAATGCAATTCGTTACTCTCTTTATAAATATTATACTAATTACAAAAAAAAAACTTTGTATATAATCGCAAAACATGTTCAGTAGCAACACTAACAGCCGGATATAAATCCTTGGTCAAAGAAGGATTCCACCTATCAGAATAAGCGAAAAGGTAATTTTACTTTCTTTAGATATCTATCCCTTATCAGAAGTTTCTAAACAAATTTCTCTTACAAAATACACTTTCTTTATTTAAAATGAAAAATAATTTATATAATCTGCATTCTGGATACTTCTAGGGGATACTATACTTATTACGTCATACCAATTCTAAGCCTTTTTAAAACAAGAATCATGACATATACATCATGATTAAATTAAAAATAATGAAATCGACGTAGGAAAAGTTTGTGTTTAAATAAACTGTTTCGGTTAAATATGCAAATTTAGTAAGGATTTTGGAGGCATAAACGATTTAATGTATGGATTTTAGATCAGAAAAATAATTTTTACCAACGCACTATAATTAAACAACTAACTCTACCAACTAAGGGTTATTCTCTTCAGTATCTCTTGAATTGACAAATATTCTTACAGTAAACAAAAGAAGTAGAGAAAAAAGAAACAAAAGATTAAAGTCAGCTTTGTAGCCTAATATGAATTTCAAATGCATGTAGGAATTTCATGATTTCTCAAAACAAAACTTCGAATGCCTACATAAATTTTAATGTTTTGACTGCCAGATGCGAAAAGATATTGCCGTCTGCCTTTGAAAAGAATACCATTTCGGAAGTTCACTGCTGGTTATCAAACCTTAAAATCGGTAGGTTTAAAACTTAGCAAAACAAAATTTATTAATTGAACTGTGGAAATACATATTGATAATGTGTCCAAATGTATTTACTTTATATTTTAACTTGATGGTGTAGCGAGTTGAAAAATTATTTCTTTAAGAAGAATATATGTTTATTCTCAAAGAGATCTAAATGTTTGTAAGTGAATTTTCGATGGTTAAAAAAGTCTTGTGATGAAGATTATTTACAAGACCTATTGAATTTAATTTTATAAATAGAGTAAGATTTGTAAATCAACATATATCGTGTTTAAGAGTTGATGGTAAACATGTTTACCAGAAAATGGTAAATGATAAAAAAACAACTATTGTTACAATTTTTCAAAATATATAGTTATAAAAGATTTATTTTCAAAATTTTTCACACAAATTTCAATTAAATGTTATAATATAGATCAGATGATCTATTGAATTTTTTACAGCATGAATTTTAGATTTGTAAATCAACATATCTCGTGTTTAAGAAATATGGGTGAAGAAAGTAGTCAATGGTAAAAAATCTCGACTATTGTTAAAATCTAGTTATCAAAGACTTATTTTCAAAATTTTCCGTCTAAAACAGATTTCATTCGAATGCTATTAAATTCTGTCGAGAATTATTCTAGAATGTTTTTAAAAGTGTTTTGCAAGAATCAGTTTGAATCTTACCGATATTTTCCAATCAAAATTAAAAATAAACATATATTAAATCCAAACGAAACCTCAACACATATCCCTGATTTAAAAACTTTTCGCAATACCTAGAGAATGGCAATTATTAAAATCATGGAACAAAGACGGGTATCCAAAAATGCGTTTCATATTTAATTTCCCCACAATTCTTCAGACAGAGATTAAAACATTTGAAAGAAAGACGAATCGATAATTCTATTCAACACTCTTCAATTAGGTAATTGGATAAGTAAATTGCATTGGAGATGAAATTTTTTTTCACCCATCATCGCGAAACAAAATAATTAAAGAACGGTTCGACGCATCCAATGTTAGAAGAGAGAGACAGTGTGCGGAAAAGTTGAAAAAAAAAACTATCTCCATTCCTGAAATAATTCGCAATATTTCTGGGGGGAAATAAGAAAAGCCCCATGCAGAGATTATTAAAATTATTTCGCCAGTTTGGGCCGAAAACTAATTATTGTGACAGGCGTTCAAGACTCCATCTTCATTATCCGAGATGTTAACTTGTCAACGTCGTTTACTCAAGAAAATTTTCGGCGAGAAACATTTTATTACTGTACGGACTGAAACTATCTCCTTAAAATGAGTTATGAAACTTTGTGTAAATTTGATATTAATATGATATTTTAATCAGTTTTGGGTTTTCTTTGAAAGGATTTCCATCAAAACCTCTTTTTGATGGAAAAATGATTAAACAGTCTGTAAAACTGATGAAACCTTCCTCCATAATTTTAAATAAATGAGGATACCTTTATTAGTTTAAAGTAAAACGTAAAATAAAAATTAATTGAATGTGTGTATTGGATTTATTTTAGATGGCAATACATTTGGGGAGGACACAGGTTTAAACATTCAAGCATAACATTTGAAATGTTCTTAAATAAACTCCTTAATTCTCTTTAAACATATTTAAATATTTGCTGTGATAATGATGAAAAGTTATACATATTCTATAACAAGAGTATTATGCTTGTAGTTAATTATAAACAACTCCTTAATTCTATTTAAACATATTTAAATATTTGCTGTGATACTGTTGAAAAGTTATACATGTTATTCTATAACAAGAGTATTCTGCTTGTAGATAATTATAATACAAAATTATTAAAATTTAGCAAGATTTAAGTTAGTTTTTAGAATATATTTTCACAAATAGGTTTATCATGAAAGTAAAAATACAAACGAAAAAATCCAATATCAAGGAGTCGCACTGAGTTATAGTTTTAGTTAATAAATGCAAGTATAGATGAGTAAAATAAAGTACAAAATTACAAGAATTAAAAGTACTTCATGTGTGATATATTTTTTGAACATAACCCACACACTGTGTTAATATTTATAAAAATCTTTTGGGCATATGGCTTGTTATATCAACGTAGCATTTGTGGAAAAATTTAACTAAAGAATGTTTTTGATATTAAATTAACGCGTGTTCTTCACACTTTATACAAAAATGTCTCTTCGCAAATTCACCAGATTAATAAGCGCCAAGAAAAAGAAATTTCCAGGCTAATATTTTCCCACAAACAAGGATATTAGATAAAAACCTGACTAAACCTCACACAAAAACTGAATGTCAATCACATTTTTCGCAGCTAACTTAATTATGCCGGGACACGGCAAATCTTTCCCTTTTGTTCAGGTGAAGGAACGAGACAGAAAATGCACCACCAGAGAGGCTGCATACATTACCCGACCACTAACCTAATAATTCTTATCACTGCCGATAAAATTAATCATCGGAATTTGCATAATTAGCTCGGGAGAAAGAATATCTCCCCACTCCCTAATTTGTTCGAAATGCCACTTTAACGTACAGTTATTAGCACAAATTGCACCCGCGCGGCAAACAAGGAATTTATGCTTGGCTTCGAAGAAATTAGAGGGACACAGTTGCAGTTACTTCCAAGCATTCTTTGAATTTATTTTTTCTAAGTCGTTTGTTTCCTCAGCAAACGATATATTTTTTTTTCAAAGAGAGAGAGAGAATTCTTTCGCGAGACAGATTTTAAGGGTCTTCATTCCAAGGTGGCTCTCGGCCATTAGACCGGATTTCGAATTTAAATCCGGGATTCCAATCTGCGTGTTTTGATTGTCCGGATATTATTCTCGTTTCGTGCAGCTGCAGAAAAGTTTTCGAGAGGACTTAGCATTTATTGGTGAAATCCCAAGAAGGATGTCGTATTTGGAATTCTTGGGGGTTTTTTTTCGTTTTGAAACTTGTATAACTAGCTGCAGATTTGTTTGGAGAAGAGTTTTTCGAAAAACTTAGTTATCTTTTCTAGAGGGATTTTGTAGGGGGGAAAGGGGATTCTTGACTCCCTTTTACTAGCCTGAATAAGACCAGGCCCGATTAAGTGAAATTCTGACTAAAACTGTGAAAGAATTGCACTTCAATCATAAATCATAATCATAATCATCATAATCATTGCACTTAAACATAACATAAGTTACGCAGCTTGCATGATTACTAAAATAATATTAAATTAAATGCTTTAATAGAGTGTTTTCAGGTGACGTCACAACCGGTTATTTTCTTTTAACTGTGTACCTTCTGTAGGGCTTTTAACTGTTGCTAAGGCCGTTGTTTATCTGTTGCTAAGGCGGTTCTTTGAAATGGGATCACGTGATTGCAAATGCTCCAATAGAAGAATTCCACGGCTAGTCATTTTCTGTAACTGTTAACCTCTGTAGGGCAAAAAACTGTAACATCTTCTCTTGCTAAGGCCGTTGTTAGGTCCGAGTCATGTGATTGAAAATGTTCTATTTATAACAAAATTTTAGCATGTAATCGAAAGAAACGCTTAAAAAACAGCCAACCACTGACTGCTTCAGCACAATAACTACACTCATCCCCCCCAACAAATACAAATTTAGATTGGATGTAAGCAATTAAAATAATAAGTAAGCCCGATGCAGTATTTTTAGAACAAGGTAAGAATTTTCAAATTACGAGAATTTCCATTTCACGAGAGCAATCAAAATAAAATCTAGAGATATTATTGCCAAAACAATTAGAGTAATTTAAAAAAGCTTGTGATGAACATTAAGCAGAATGATATTATTCTAATGCACAAGTGTTTTAAATTGCTGTGCGAATTACCATGATTGCTTTCAAAATGGCTCACTCAATCTTATTGAAACGTAAGCATTTACAAAGTCGTTTTCCCAACTAGTGAAAAAATAAAAACTGTATCTATATAATGTATTCCGAGTGTTTTGCCATTTAACATAATGGTGAGATAAAGGCTAGAGACATGCCATAAATGTCTTAAGCAATAAAGACTCTCCAGCGAAAATTATTATGACATAATTCAAGTTTGAATTATCTGAGTAGTCCATTTGGCAGTAAGGATCCTTCAGAAATATTGGCATTTTGTCAGTAACTGTGCGGAGCAATGATATTTTAATTCTAAGTCCATGTTGTTTAGGACATTATGTAAATAAATAATAAGGTGTTACACTTTTCCAAGTTGATAGAATAAACCAATACCTTTTATTAATCATTAATCTTACTCTGTAATATAACGGTATAGAAAAAAACAATAAGATAAACATCTTTATTTGGAAGAAGAAGGCGCAAGTGGCTCAAAGAGAGCAAGCAGAATGTCTCCATAAACCCAACGCAAAAGAATGAAAAAAAAGGTGTTATAATACGTGGTTATCATTCCTTCATTGAAATTAACTAAATATCCCTTATCATGAAACAACTTTTAAATCAAAAATACTTCTTAAAACAAGTAAATCTTGAAACAGTTGATGGAAACAATATTTTTGCCAGGGATACCTATGCTTAAAAAAATTATGAAAAATCTTGACTAAAACAACAACTTTTATTTTCTTTCTTTCATCATAATCGAAAAACGCAATACCAACCTTCGACAAGACAGTATTTACCAAACGACACAATTAAGATTAACTTTCACAACAATGTCAGAACGATTCCTCTATTTAAAAACCGCTAGCTCAGAAAGCATCTTGCTTTCATGGGGGATGATGAGATTCCGAGTAAACAAGTTTCATCAAAAACAACTCGAAAAGATGCTCTCGCTCGACTTAAAAATTGGTTTTTCTACATCAAAGAACAAAAACCACAAAAGAGAGAGAATTCCGATAAAGAAAAGAAAGCCAAGAGCATTACGGAATGAAGTTGTTTGCTTTGATTGCTCTTGCTCCAGCCTCAAAATCCCCTCTTCTTTCATTTTGAAATCAAACAGATGTCTTATTTACTCTCAGGAAAAGACGGAATCATATTTATACAGGAAAGAGGAGAGTAAATGAAATGAGCCCTGAAGGATCGATGTGGCATATTTAACTCGATTCGGTTAAGGATTCACTCGATTATTTACTAAAGCGGTTTAAGACTGAAGAATATTTGGGGCTAACGGGTGTCGGCTGTGAAAGGAAATAATAAGCTTTAGAAAACTAAAAATCTATTACTGAAGGTATGTTAGAAAAGAAAGCAGCTTTCATCGATCTTATGATAAAAACTATCAATACTATTTTAAAAATAAAAACCAGGCTAACATTAAATTTGCTGAACTATTCAATGGTTTTATTTGATGCAGATTTGTACTGGGGAATGCCGAAAACGGTTATTTATACATTTCCAAATAGCTCAAACGGTACATTTAAGTTTATTTTTAATAGTTTCATAATTTTATCTTCAAGTGTTACATAGTTTAAAAAAAGTTATTTTTATGATACTCATAACTCAAAATAATTCACACCAGGGGGTTTTCAAACTTATACTAATCATGGCCCTCTAAAGATTACCCCCAATTAAAATTCTATACATTTATTAAAGGATGTATGATTTGAATACAGCTTCGTTCAGTTTATCAAATTAGAAAGGAAATATTTTACGTTTAAAATGAGATATTCGATTATTTTACAAAACTACGTAGGATACGAGTCTCCGTTTTGTATATTTCTTATTTCTCATTATTTGGTTTCATTTATAACCATAACAATAAAATTACAACAAAAATTTATGCTTAATTAGCCTTAAACAGATGTTTTCTCTGAAACTCAGCTAAAACTTAACCAGACTAATTAAAGCAGTGATTAGTTGACATCCCCAAGCCAAATGTGCTTCAATCGATGCATTTAATTTAACCCCCAATTTAGTTAAGACCTGCGATTAGTCCATTGCATTCTAAGGAGGATGAATCCGAGTGCTTAACATATGTATGTAAAGCGAAACGATGCAACTAAATTAGCGTGCTCAGAAAACCCCCAACTGACGTAGGAATAGTATATCTTAAGGAGTTTATTTCAAAGACTCCATTTAAGGCTTGATTAGAAATACTTCAATGACTCCAAAAATCCATTCTTTAGCTGTGTCTTTAACAAGAGAATCAGCTAGACACGCATAGTTAAAATTTAATTATTTGCATTTAAAGCATTTAACATGAACAAGTAGTACTGCCGTGTATGTTAAGAAATAAAATTTTAATATTGATTAGAAGTACTAAGGTATAGGAAAGGTTAGATACGTGACAAATTTAAGTAGTAGGTACCTTGTCGACGTAATGTTTATACGGAAACTATGTTACAAGAAAGTCTGAACAGTACATAAGATTGTCCAAAGATTTCTTTTTCAATACTACTGAGAGTTCACTTTTAAAACATACCTCCTATACTAGACTGAAACGTTACTTGACCCTGGAGAAACAAAGTAGTTCCCAGCGCGGTATCTGAATTTTGAGTAAAATTAAGAACGTCAATTTAAAAATATGAGTAATTTGTTAAACCCATGTATATGTTATGGGCAAAGTGATTAATCGGGCATTATTAATAATGCCCGAAGTGGAGGCGGGCAAAGTGATAAATTTCATTCATAAATTCCACTGAATTTATCACTTTGCCCGGGCATTATTAATAATGCCCGGATTTATCACATTGCCCGTAACATATATATATAGCGTCTTTTTATCACGATTTGGGTACCGAAACCCCACCTAGCAACCAAACGGGCTTTCTGTTTACGCAGTTTTTCCTTCCGCGCAGTGACGTCATTAGGTCAGGAAACGTTGCAATATTATATAAAAAGATTAAAAGGATCTATTGTCGTACCTGAATGGAGCAAACAAGCAACAATCAATCTAAAATTAAAACGGAACGATTTTAATTGCATGCTTAAAACCCAAATCTGCTTACAATTGAGTAGGAACTAAATCTCAAGAGGAGATGCACATTAAGCATCGTGTAGAATTGGAACCCCATTATGATGGCATGGTTTTATCCCTCCCCAAAACAGACCAACAAACACCCGTTCCTTAACCTAATTCAATAAATAAACTCCGATGGATTCGGGATACGAACAAAAACGCTTTTCAGCAATGCCCAGGGAAATTAGCCTTCCATTGAGGCTTGCAAACTCGAGTGTACTCTAGTTCTAACGAGAAGTAATGGTAATCAGAGGGATGGAATTCATTGAAATTCAATGACTATGCAAGGCCTTATTCTCAAACGGAGATTCGGGAGCCGTTACTTTCTCGTTTGGGGGAGGGTGGTTTTTTTATGGTTCGGTTCACGCAACGCGATCGTAGAAAGTCCATCGTTCCCCAAGGATTTGTTCCTTTCGTTTGTTCTTGGCTTTACTCGTGCAGTCGACGCTCTTTTTTTACAAACTGTAAGCTGGTCTGAAATTTAGCCCCATAGACATAATGATTTTAATTCCCATTTGGGAACTAAAATTTTCAAAAACACGTTTTTGACTCCTTTTTTATGCTTCTTCTCACTTATTTAAAGTCAGATAACGCATAAAAGGTTTTCTTTTAGAATATGTTGTAAATTTTAGGATGAATTCTTACTACAACTATACTAGACAGCAACTTAATTTGACCCTACGACGTCACTAATAAACAAAGTAGTTCTCATTGCGGTGTCTTAATTTTGAGTGAAATAAAGAATGTCAATTTAAAAATATGATTTTTATGTTAAACCCATCTATTTATAGTGCTTTTCAATCACGATTTGCTCACGATCACCTCCTAACAACCCAACAGGTTTTGTGTTTACCGATTTCTCCTTCCGCATTTGTGACGTACTGGGTTCAAGAAACGTTGCAGTCAAGTATAGTGAGTAACTTTTTAGTAAATATAAAAAGTATGATTGGTGTATTTTTGATTATTTTTTGGAATGGAGTATTTTAAAGTTGATAATTTTCCCATTTAGTTTAAATGAAGTTCATATTCAAAAAAGATAAACAGATAACTTTATCTCGTAGAAAGTAGCATTTTGACCTAACAAAACTTTATTATTACAGTAGAATCCCTCGCTACGACCCTTTGAGGCACCAACAGTATACGGCCGTTTTCAAGAGGTTCTACTTTACTTATTTTTATCGTGCTATGGTTGGTTGGTTGGTTGTTTTGGGTTTTATGGCGCAAGGTCCCTATATCGGACATTCCGCGCCAAACACAAGATTAATAGTTAAAAAGATATTTAAATTAAAAGTCATGTTTATCGTGCTATGAGTATCACCGATTGCCTCACTGTATTTTCGTCCAAATTTATTAAATTGTGTTTAGTGTAACTATTTTGAATTGAATAACCCCTTTTCAAACATTAGTGTTTTTAGGTTTGACATACCGGTGAGCCATTGGAGTGATCGCGTTTCATATATCTTTCAAAATACGAACTATTTATGTATCCCTTATAAATTTCATAAAATTAGAGTCAATTTTAGACACCAAATTTTCGCCCTTCTAGCTACGATCGTGTCGCGTTTACAGAGCCATAAATTCCCGCCCAAAGTCAACACAGAAGAAGCCCCTGGGTCATTTGCATATGGAAAGAAACACAACCCTGATTACCCGATACTTACTGATCGAAATGGCGAAACAAAGAAGCCTTTGGTAAGTAAGGGATTTCTAAAAGTTTTTTTTAGGAATGTCCCAAGTGAATGGAAGATTCCTTCATAGCTTTTTTTAAACTACACTTGGAAGAAGTATTGGGGTAATTATTTAGTAGTTTTAGAAATGGAAGGGAGATTCCCTAAGGTTTAAAATTAATTTGAAGCTGTTGACTGTTATTGAAAGTTCGAAAGAAGAAAGTTTCCTTTCAACGAACATTCAAACTCAGATTAAGTTTTATAACTGTTGAAGAATTGTATAAATTTATAACAAAAGCAATCGATTACAATAGTATGAACACCACACACATGTTAGTTTTCTTTTCGTATAGAGCATTTTCAATCGCATGACTCGGACCTAACAACGGCCTTAGCAACAGAAATGTTACAGCTTTTTGCCCTACAGAGGTTAACAGTTACAGAAAATGACTGGCCGTGGAATTCCTCTATTGGAGCATTTACAATCACGTGATCC
This sequence comes from Tetragnatha montana, assembly GCA_963680715.1. Lineage (NCBI taxonomy): Eukaryota > Metazoa > Arthropoda > Arachnida > Araneae > Tetragnathidae > Tetragnatha > Tetragnatha montana. The sequence continues at coordinate 42,972,741 of OY796681.1, read as the reverse complement.
CATACCTAAAAACCGCCTTAGCGCAACAGATAAACAAAGGACTTAGCAACAGTTAAAAGCCCTACAGAAGGTACACAGTTAAAAGAAAATAACCGGTTGTGACGTCACCTGAAAACACTCTATTGTATGTAGTAAAACTTGTATTATTGAGATTGTGAGAGGGTATAGAAAAATGTTGTTATAGACAAGTTATTCAATGTAGTTAGATAGATAAATATGAAATAAATAATAATTTCGCTGGAACCATAAGGAAATACATTTATAGACAGTTTGGCAATGCAGCTATAAACAGCTTTCACAACTTTCTTCAACATGATTGTAGCTTAAATTGCTTTAATTTCATCAAACGCTTTTTACCTTAAAATTCAACAAATTTTGAATTTGTTGAAATATACTTTCTTTTCATTTTTAGAAAAGAACATATTTTATCATTTTTAATTTACACATTATTGTAATCAAAAATCAAATTAATTATTGTTATACCTAATAAATTCTCTCTCATAGTGTAAATTCTCTCTCATAAGTAGATGTTTATTATGTACGGGGAATGGGATAAATCCGCGCATTATTAATAATGCCCGATGTGAGGCAGGCAATGTGAAAAATTCAATAGCATTTATCAATAAAATTTATCACTTTGCCTGCCTCCACTTCGGGCATTATTAAAAATGCCCGATTAATCGCTTTGCCCGTAACATAATATACATTTAAGACTATAATCAGTCGCTTCGTATTAAAAAGTTATTTTTAAAATTAGAAATTAGAACGCACACTTCAACAACCAAAGCCAAGACATGCTTAGATTCACTTATGTTGTAGAAAACAAAGACTGGTTATCCGACATTGGAGAGCCCATGTGATACATAAGAGAAAAAGGATTTTGCTAGGAGTCGCCAAGACATAAAAATAATCGAAAAACTTTGTCTCCAACAACACAAAAGCATCTGGCATTAATGCATTCTCCTCCATCATAAAGTCCCTCTGCGTAATGAATATTTTAAGGCAATAGAGACCCTAAGTTAACGGGCTTTTTGGGATTGCCCCTCGGGGAATTTTCTTCAATAGAGTTTTTGGAGATCGAGGGTAATCTTTAGTAGCCATTCGAGAGGCAAGCAGGGTTAACGTCTGCTGTTGATTCTTGCGATGGCGTTGGGAACAAAAAAAAATTAAATCTATCTCGGATGGAAAATTATTTATGATGGTTCGCGTAAGGTTTTGGAATTTAATATGCTGGTTGTAAAGGGGAGGAAAAAGTAAAATTCGATGAAAATCGAAATGAGCGGCTTATTTCAGATGGCGCATTCTATTCTATACTAGACTGCAACGTTACTTGACCCTGAAGAAACAAGCTGAGATCAAACAAAGAAATTAGTTCTCAGCTGGGTGTCTGAAATTTGAGTGAAATTAAGAACTTCAATTTAGAAATATAATTAGCTTGTTAAACCATAAATAGCATCTTTTTTTTATCACGATTTGCGTTACCGGAACTCCTCCTAGCAACCCAACAGGCTTTCTGTTTACGCGTTGTAGATGAGGTACAGTATTGTAGGATTTTTTTATGTAATCTACACAAGGAAGTTTGGGCGGACTTGTTGAAACACCCAGTATTTTTAAAAATCAAAACTTATTTTAAATGTAACATCACGGATGCTAAAGTGGAAACGGAGGAATAAAAGAAAAGCGCATCAATTTATTAATTTTGCAAACAAATTTAAAATACACAATCTCATTCACATTTTTTAGGTATCAAAACCTTGTTGAGATAAGATAAATATTAATTATCAGTTACATCGAAACTAATGAAATATTTGGTTAAGGAAACTAATTCCATATGTTAGGTATTAACTACATAATGCTGACGATTGTTGAAATTAATTCAAATAGTACTCTGTAATATAGTAACAATGGGACAATAAAGTGTCATAAGGACTGTTAAATCTCAAATTTACTTAGTTTATAGTATTCAAATCTAGTTGATAGTAAATTGTAAATTGGTTCTGCTAACTTATGAATTTGCATAAAATAGTAACCTTCATCTAAATTTTAAATCTCCCAATATAATAGGAAGTCTGAAAGTACTTAACAAGCTTTGACTTTCACAGATTGAAACAGATATTTCGGTGGTAGATTCATTATACACGCCAGATTACATTAATAAATTCATAATTAAAGATTAGGATCTTATATTAGCTCATATAATACGAATAACATATTGTTAAGAGGCACAATGGTAGTATAAAAATATATAATTATTTCTTAAACATTATATAGACAAAACATCTAAATTTTTAAAATGTATTAATTTTGTCATGTAATTAATTAATTTTTATTCCCTAGCATATAGTAACAAATAAAAAAATAAATTCACACCATACTATTTGCAATTTTACGAATATTTATCAGCTACTACCCTTACTATCTATTCAGGATATAAAATAAGAAGCATAAAGAGTGCCGAGAGAAGCTGACGAATTAATAAATACCTAGCACGAGACCCACGTTTTTCGTTTTACAAGGAGTTACAAAAAAAAAATTATACTTTTTAGGCCAACGTATACGCTGTTTTTAAAAAGGTTTTTTATTTATAAATTTATTATTATTATTGTTATTGTTATTATTAAGATCTGTATTGTGAACTTGAAATAAATCATGGTCTCTCTTAATAAAAAATAAATTCCAAAAATACGTCACAGGTCATTTCCATAAAATAGGAACGGTTGTCAGCTTTTCAAAACTATAGATAAACATTTAGATACGCGTTAAAGTTTCTTTAAAGAAATCGACAATTAATTATCTAACAAGATTAAAAGAGGCCTTTTAAATGCCAATCCCAAACTTATCCTTAAAAATAATTATTGTTTCAAACTCTTATTATCGTGTACTTGACGCTTAACAAAGAATTTATCAACATTCTTATAAAGTAATCTCGATTTTTCCGGTAATTCTTAAGATCCCATTCAAGACCAAGACGTAAATTTTTTATTACTTTGATAAGCAAATCGAGCCTGTAATGATGACGACTTAACTGCGTTCTCATTATTAAAACATTTCTTTGTTTACAAGAGAGAAGAACAACAATAAAAAACGTTGACTTCGTGACATCTAGAATAAACAAAATTAAGCGCGAAATACATTTTTAAGAACATGTCGCTGCATAAATATTTAAATCCTCCCAAGTAGAAAAACAGCGCATATAATTATAAGCCTAGATAAAGTGTTTGCTCGTTTGAAAAAAGCATTATCTTTCGAAATTTCTTTTAAGATTTGAGTGATTAATGCACTAAAACTGTCACTCGGGTTTGCAATTTGCATCTGTTATTAACTGAGTTTTCCTATGAATTTTATGCCCCAAAAAAACAAAGAAGGAATACACGGGTAAGAGCAATTAATTTGATTGATATTTAATTAACTTCGAGTGACTCTGGAGTATTTTTGGAAGCTTAACGGGGAAAAACTAATTTGTTTTGATAAAACAAGTTTAAAAACGTGTAAGAGGAAATGAATACAACATCGAAAAAAGGAAAGCGCAGTAAGAAATTTAATTACCTTGCAGTTAAGGTAATTTCTTAATCCCTTTTACTGAAGATGCTTTTTACGCTAAGTTAATGTTATAAATAATTGCTCAGTTTAATTTAATTTTTTTAAAGACACGTACTTACAACTTAAGGAAAGTAATACAATAAGAAGCAAAAAAAAGACTAAAATTTGATGCAATTTAGTTTAAATTAATGCCTATTTGTTTACCTAAATTTAATGGAAGGATAACAATTTCTAAAAGCCGCAGACATTATTTTAATAAGAAAGATATTTATTGCTTTAAATTAAGTTTTATTCTAAAATAAAAGGTTTTTGTACGCATTGTTTTGGATCAACCCAAACAGTTTAAAGAAATTTTAATCCCTCAAGATCCTGTACATAATAGCCTTAATTTCCATAGACATCAGAACAATATTAGATAAAATACAAAAAAAAAATATTTCACCCTTATATTAGAAAACTATCATGCTCTTTAATCTTTTTAAGTTATAGATATTTTAGCAAAACAATACACTTGTATTAACAAATAGTTCTCATGGAAAGTTTTATAAAGCTAACTGAAAAATTTGCATCCCTATTAAGCTATTAAGCTTTGGAAAGTACTTTATAAACTTCAAAATAAAATTTAACTTTCAAGCCTGTAGCAATGTAAAAAACTTTTTAAAATTATTGATTTTTTTAGTTTAGATTAAAAATAACTGATTGGTTTGGTTAGGTAAGAATCTTGGAAAGATCATTATGTGCCATGATAGTAAAAAAAAATATACCTATTACATTAACTATGCAAATACCTATTATTATGAATTTTGGACCTTTTCCATTCAATCACAATAAAGTAGTATTTCTGTTAAAGAGCATTTAACTAGTTTTAAAAGTTTTCTTAAATAAATTTTAATGCTAACAGACCAAGATTATGTAGTAAAATGTTTTAGTTAAAAGTGCTTTTTGACAAATTGCAGACTCAAAATTGACTCCCTGACTCGAAAAGTTTTCGAACCTTTGTTCTACGTATGTAAACAATTTTAATCCGACTGAATAAAGTTCGACTTACAATAAATAAAAATGGTTACTTTTCATTTTTAAAACTTTTAACTACTAATCAATTAAAATAATTATTGATTACTGTCAAGTCTCTTTCATAGTAGAGCTTAATTACAAATTAATTATCATGTGAAGCTCGATCTTCACAATTTAGTAAGATATATTGCGTATAGTATTGCGTACTGTATATAAGATATTGCGTATCACAAACTTTTATCGGTCGGATCTAGTATATTTATTTTTTTAAGTCGAGGCCTTACTTACTATGCTAACAAAAAAAAATCCAAACTTGTTCATTTCGGAATTCGAAAGAAGCAAGGAGAAGATGCGTAGAGAAACAAACAAAACCCAAACCCTTTCAATCTGAATCCTCCCAAGCCGGTACAGAAAGACCATCGAGCTCGAATACAAATTCCTTTCAAGAAAGATCTGCATTAACTACACCCCAAACAAAAACCGCAAAAAAGACTTCATCTCATTCCCCAAAACCCCAGACAGTCCCTTCAATTTCAAATTTAATCCTCCCCGCCACATAAAACAAAGGCCAGGAAATTAAACCAGTGGCACTGCGGGCAGGATGAATCCCTAGCCTGCCATTGGCCAGTGGTCGTCCGGAGTAAGGGGAGGGAATGAAGACTCCGAGGGGATCGATTAGAGCCCGGCCGACTTAACTCGGTTCGCTTTAATCGCTTCCGGTTTCTTCAAATTTCTTCTTTCTATTTTTTTTTTCAAGGGAGAAATCCAGGGACCGAGAAGAAAGAGGCAGAAAAGTTGAGTGAATGAATGAATGCCCGAGGACAGGAAATGGAGAGAAAAGATTAGAATTAACGCTTGGTAATATAGTAGAAGAAAAAGGCTGGTCGTGATGAATTCAAAAGTGACGGGGTATTCATTTAATATGGCGAAGATTTAGGTTTTCGTGTGATTGGAAGTGAGCTTTTCATTTTTCGGATGTAGTAATCAATAGAATCTCGTGTTTTAATTATGTGTTCCGCCATTCCTTTGATCATAATAAAGTATGTATCAGTTGTAGAAATTATTCTAATTTTAAAACATACTTTCAAATCTTTCAATAAAGTTGTCAACCTATATCGACAACAAAGTTAATCAATTTACGAGTGAAGAGATTTTACCTTTCAACTTATTCAAAAATACCTACTTTAAAATTTCATGTCAATTTTGATGATTCGCCATGAACGTTACATTTGAGACAGGGACATAACATCATAATCGTTTCCATCATTCTGATATGTAAATTCAACAGTAAGAAATAAAAAATTCACCACAAAACAACAGAGTGGTGTTTTTCTTGAAAAGGTAGCTTACACTGATGTTAAACGATATTATTATAAAATTTGTATTAAAAACTAATAATCGAAACCACTTCAAAATTACAAGGTGGGGCACAAAATTGGGGTCCCAGGTAAGCACCAACTCTGAGCTAGACTTTGTTGATCGTGACATTTGAGAGGAGGAGATGAAGTGTTACTAGTGGCAGGGATCCACGGGGAGAAGATTGGTGTGATCGCCGCCAACAGATGACAGACCCACCGAGCGTAGGTTATGAGGTCCGAATTACATAATTGTTACCTTCAATGCACTAAGATTTAAAACTTTACTAGTGGAGCGTATCCATGAAATGTGGACCAAGTGGATAAAAACGAGTTTAAATCTCGTTGTTAAAGGTAAATTTGTCCAAATATTTTATGGGGTGGACCCCCGTAGACCCCCTTTCGTTTTTGCAACATTCCAAAAAAAAAATATATTTAAGCTTGTGAAATTCTATTAGGGATCTTAAAGGCTCAATTTAACCTATAATACAAACTTGAGGGGCCATAAAAATAATTAATTTTATGAGTTAATCCTCCCCCAAAAAAGTCCAATTAGGGGACTGAAGCAACAAAATAGACCCTCCCAACTGGATTCGCCACTGAATGACACTTTGTAAATTAAGGAGAATGGGGGTCAAGATGTGTAAACAAAAAAAAAAAAAAACATCACTCACAGACGGCTTCTTAAACCTGTATGTCCATCGCCAACAACTAAAAAACAAACTCAACCCTGACTGACCATCGTCCACCTTGACACGGATTCCATCACACCTTAATGTACCACACGACACCTTGACAACCATCACAAAACCTTCTTAAAAAGCGAAAGAAACACTTCGACACGACCCAACGACAATCGCTTCCAAGCACTTCGCTTTCAATTTCGTTCTCCAAGACGATTAAAAGAGGGCAGTCCCTCCCCTAACGAAGATTAACGACGCTAGCGCGTGACGTCCTCTACTGTTGCACTACGGACGGTCTTTTAATACGCATCGATTGCGTCCATTTTTTTTTCTTCATCGTCATCGTCTCGGTGCTAGTAGCTGAGAAAAGAAATAATAAGGCAAGTGTCCGTATATCGATTCTTTGTCCGTAAGCGACTGCCTAATTAAGCGGAATCGGACAAGCTCGTACTTAATGGGGGAGACGATGTCGACGGGCAGATTGCAACTCTTTATTGCCCGGGCGTAAGAGAACGTTATGGTGATGATGTCGGGTCATATATGCGTATTGTTTAGGGCGGATAGATAGCGGGCTTTCTACAGGTAGTTCTGGTAATACCTAGGCTTACCATACGTCCTGGTTTACCCAGGACAGTCCTGGGTTTCGGAGGCTGTCCTGGGAAATGTCCTGGGTCCCAAAATGTCCTGGGTTTTCATAATTTTAAGACTGGACAAAATTTGTTTGTGAAATTTTCGATAAAAATTTTCGAACTGCAGTTTTTTACCTTCTTCTACGGCTTCACTTTACTCATATTTAGACTGCTGAGAGGGGGCAGACTCTCTATTTGTACTGTAAAACACCTTTAAAATGTGAAAATTAACTCTGAACTTAATTGTTGTGAACTTTATGATTTAATTAATTTTTTTTTATTTTTGAAAATTTTTGAAAAAAGTGATGTCAAGTAAAAAGTACAAATGATTAAATAAAGTATGTTATTTCGGTTTAAATGCTTAATTTTTTTTTTAGTTTGGGTGTTTGTTTAGTTTTTAATCTTTGATGGACCGATAGGTCGACAAAGTGTCCTGGGTTGAGCTCAAGAAAATATGGTAAGCCTTGTAATACCAGAAGATGGTACAGTCGACTCCGCTTAATGTGATCACGTGTTATCAATTGGATAATGTCATCAAAATTGACCTCTCTCGATCACTCCTATTTAAATTAACTCAAAATGTATCGTTTTATGTGATCAATATATCGCTTCATGTTATCAAAATCTGGAGATAAATCCCTAAAAAAACACATTTTTTCCATTTGAAGGCCAATTTTAATACATAATCATACAAAATGAATCATTAATTTATTAGTGTTGTATGTTCCAATCTCATATTTTTCATTAAAAATGTAAAAGTTGCAAAATGCATGGTAATCGTTTTAAATACTTTAATTAGGACTACATAGTTATTTATTTTAAGGCAAACACTCGAGTTACACTGTTTGAAACTTTCTAGTACCAAATCGCTTATTATGATCAATCGGATAAATTGTTATCATTCTATTCTTGGACTAAAGTGATCACATTAAGAAGAGTCGACTGTATTTCAAGAAATAAAGAGGTATCGCTTTTAAATATCGGATATTTTCTTGATATATCGATCAAGGTTACCACAAATAGTTTTGAAATAAAGTCAACTGCGTTTTTCAGATTAATTTTGAAGTTTAACGGTCACAAAATCTAGTTTTCCATTGTGTACTTTTCAAATATTTATCGCTCTTTTTAAGATATTTTTTTAAAAAATACAAGTATAAATATTAATAGTATACTGTATAAAGGCAAAAATGTGAAAGTAACATTAAAACAGGTTGTTTCTTAGCCTCGTATGAATTTTCCACCATTTTTACCAGATAGATAATTCGTGTATCTGCGTTACGGTATCAAGCTATCTTATCCCCCTTAAAAATATCAATGAAATATCTACATGAAACTAAATATGAAAGGAACATTATAGAAATATTTAAGAAGAAGAATTATTTATGAAGTAAACATATTTAAAAATATAAAATACTCAACTTTCAATAAAAAAAGTTGATATTTTTGCGTACCAGCATTTTACAATATTTGCACAATGAATCTGATAAATTGCATTGATAGATAAAGTTCATACTTAAAAAGTTATCCTTCATTCACTAACATTAAATACCATCATTTCAACATCTGAATATTAAACTATTCAAATTTTTGGTGAAGTACTTAAAAAGATATTTCTAGTATCATCAATCTCAATTATTAGTAAGAATTTAAGATCTTATAATTCAATCTAACTTAGAAACGCTTGGTTCCCCCTTTAGAATATTCAACTGAGTGTTTTCAAGTAATTTTAAAAGCTAAATTCGTATCAATGCCTTTACGAGTAAATTAGTTTAATCTTTAATTTACATTTACAAGCTAAACTGAATTTAAACGATGAAAACATCATGAAGAAACCAATTTGTATGTTTAATGGTTAATGAATGTATTCATGGCTTTAAAAAAAGTTGATTACAAGTGGGAACATAGCCGGAATAAAATTAAATTTAAGAGACTCATTCCGAAAATAGAGTTGCAATTCAAGCAAAGAAACTTAGACACTTATTTCCTTAACTATTATTAACGAAGCACTTAAACTAGTTAGTAATAAACAAAATAAAAAGTCGTAATGTGAAAAACTAAGCCACTTTTTTAAAGGGTATACTATGAAGAAAAATGTTTATTTTACGTCTTCTAATGCTAACTCTCGCTAAGACTTATGACCTGCGCAAGGAGGTCTAAAGTATTGGTACATTTTAGTATTAGGTCTAAAGCAGGATTTGTCATGCGATCCTGAGATATTGTACTTCTTTTATTTATAAAGACCCGTTCACCGTACAAAGTAAACCAAACGTATATTTATAGGGCACCCCAGGTAATAAATATTATTTATTGAGGCTACTGTATTTGCTGTTCTCCATAACTGGATACGAATGTATTACTTGAAATTTCAAAGATTTTCATAACTTCTTCAGTAATAAAGACTGCAAATAATTTATCACACAGAGTAAATATAGGATTAATCATAATAAATACGTTGCACACAATGATATTAATATACAGGGTGATTCAACAAGTCCGCCCAAACACTGTACAGTGAGATTATTCGTTAGAAGTACATAAAAAATCCCCAAGAACTATACGAGCCATAGTTTTCGACAAAATCGTGACATTAAAAGGTACAAGATACATGCGTAACACCGTGGAATTATATAATTAAGTTTTTATCGGATTTTCCGTCACATTCTTCGAGAAAATAAAAGTTGTAGAAGTATAAGTTCTTCGGGTATTTTTAATATACTCCACACAAGGAAACTTTCTGTAAAGAGTTTGGACAGACTAGTTGAAACACCCAGTATACTAAACCATAAAAGAAATTATAGAGATTATAAGGACAAAAAGCGATGTAGGGAATTAGAGGGAATAAGACAAATGGAGATTGAATGATAAAAGGGAAGTACAGTGGAAGCTCTTATAGCGACCTGCTCTTATAAAAATAATCTCTTATAAAGACCCAAAAATTAGTCTCTATAAGAGCACTTTTGTGCTCTTATAAAGACTAATCTTCGAATCGATTCAGCTTATCGAATACTTTTCTGGATCGGTTTGTGTGCGTCACACCAGAATTAGACAATTAACAAATATCAGGGTATGACAAACAGCACCAAGTAACTATCGCATCTTCTTCTCGCTTGCTTTCGCCCGGGGTAACCGGCTACAATCCCAAACGAAACCTTTCGCTACCTAATGTCCTTGTTGATTTTAGACTTTAAATTTATTAGCGTATTCATTTATCTTTCTTTATTTCCAATTTTTTTACTTATATTTAAGGCATAAATTTTTCAAATTGCATGCAGATGCAGGTGAAATTGATGTAATAAATTTTGTTAAGCATCAGACCTTTCTAAGGAAGCTAAGCTATGCAATAAATTAATATCAAAATCAAAATTTAAATAACAAATATTTATACTCTGTAAAATATTGATCTTAAACTTTATATAAATTAAAATAAAAGCAAAAAATAAGGTAATATAACATGAAATTGGAAGTATCAAGACTTCATAAAATAAGAAATAATGTTTTAAAGTGAGGAAAGATCAATTGGATGATTCGAACTGTGTTCTAAATCCCAATGATATCGTTTTCAGGTTGAGATTTCCTCCAGACTTTATAAATTAGTCTACTAAAAATACATCATTGAGGGAATCGAGTTCACCTTCCCGAAAAGCATCAAAATTGATAGTTTAGCTTAACGAGTTTATTGCTTTTAAACGAGTGATGTTCTACACTCGAGTGTATCACTCGAAGTTTGCCCTTATAGCGACAAAAAACTCGGTACGGATTAATTACGCTATAAGAGCTTCCACTGTATAGGGAAATAGGAGAGGAATAGAATAAAATAAGAGAAAGAAAGAGGAGGTCAGAAAGATATTGAATGATGGAGGGATGAGATGGATTGATAGCTATTAAAAATTTTCTAATTGAATTTTTTGCTCTATCTCTTTTCGTTTACGATTTGTATTTTCCATCTTCAGAATTCCACCACTAGGGGAGCTGCTGTTGTTTGCATTAGGTCAGCCGTAGTCACTACTATACCGTTACCACGATTGCATAGCTATTGCTCTCTCCGTTTGCACGTATATTCAGATTAAAGGACACCCTGCATTGTATAACTAGAGTGAATGACAGAATGAAAAGGAAAGAAAGTTGAACGATAGCGAGAATAAAGAAAGAAAAGAAAGAGATTAAAGGATAGAGGGAATCACTCGAAGCAGATTAAATGAGGAGAGGATGAAGACACGCCAATGATAAGGACGCCAAATGTTTTCCGGCACATTTCAGCCCAACTAATACCGAAACTAAGCACCCAGAGGTCCTCCCACCGTCCATCGAACCAATTAGGCATCGAGAAAATCTAATCCAGGCCCGCTTAGCCAGAAGCAAATGCGCAATCATCAGCATCAAGCGCGAGCGATAGGGCGTCTCTGAGGGCCTCGCTGACATTTGGCCGCGGGTTTGCGTGGCAGATATTCATCACCACCAACAAATCAATCTCCTTTTGAGAGAACAGTAATAACGGGTTACGGACCACAGAAAAGCACAACCGAGCCGTAAATCATCGTTTGGTGTAGTAATAACGCTCTCAGAAATCGTCGTCGGGTATGGTGTTTGGTATCGGTAATAGCTGTTGTTTGCGAGGTCCTCTTTGAAAGAGGCTTGAATTATTTAGGTGGTTGTTTTAAAGTTGGGAAAGGTTGGTTGAGTGGATGGACTTGTAGTGGGCGGGATCGATAATTTTAGTGATGGAATACTTGTGTATCAATTACTGTGTAGAACCTCTCGATTATATATAGATTATCCGACCATTGCGTGTCAATGTGTGGATCGATTTTTCCAGTGTCATAACTAAAAGATTTGAAACAACAATACATAACTTGTCTTGTTATTTAGACACCACTTTCATGTCTCCATCAGAGTCACGGTCTTCAGGCAAGCCCAGCTGGTAGAATACAACACTATTCTAAATAAATTTTTGGGGATAATAGTCACCACTAGATTGTTAAAAAACAACTATGGTACTTTAATTAAAAATATATCAAAATCTGTTTAAAAAAAAACCGGTGACATTTCTGAAAGATCAAACTAAATTGTAACAAAAATAAAGTTAGTTTCAGAAATTTACTATCTTATGTTTTGCAATTTGATGAGAGCCAAGGACATTTAGATACATTTAAAGGGGAAGGTTGTGCGTAAGGGTTCCAATTAGGATAGTGTCCGGGGGATTTGTTCTATTTGGGAACCACTGATCTAAAATGTCCTGTTTTCTCTTTCTCCAGACGTAAATTTTCACCCACAATAATAATACGCAGTAAGTTTACTGTCAAAAGAAAGACTCTTCGTTGTAAAACATATCATTTTTAAAATAAAGAAAGACAAGTTTGTGGAAAAAAAATTACAGATTAAGTTTTAGGAAGGGTTTTGTTAATACAACGATGAGAGTACAGCAGACAATGCTGTTTAGCATCTGGATAAGGGAAGTATATTTGTTGTACTATTCAACACAAGAATATATACCAAGTTTATATTTGATTTATATCACAAAAACCAAAAAAAAATATTATTTTCAACCTTTCTTCCAAAACAGCGATTTGTTAATAAAAAATTTAATGTTTGAAAATAATGAGATAAAGTGGAAAATTACGTTTTAAATATGTGTCAAGTCGTGAAAGCAAAACAACAGGACTACTTTCCAACGGTATTAAAACCGGTTGAATATGGCCAACATTTAATGAAAGCTTCGTAGGAGGAATACGGCAAGGTTCATCTTTGATCGATCTTGCTCGAACAGGTTCATTGCGTTTCAGAGGTCAGAGTATGGAATAAATTATTCCATCCCTGCTGTAGGTCAGAGACCTGTGACATATGGAGTCGCTGTTGAAGATATTACGCGAGTATTCTATAACCGAATTGGAGGATGTAGCGTCAAATAAAATTTGACAGTTCCTATTATGGTGATAAATTTTATAATATTAATTAATAAGAAATCATGTAAAATTCTTTTAACGTTTAATTTTTTTTCTTGTTATCTAAGTTTCTGTTCGGTTTTTTAGGTCCCTTGATCTTTATAGAGAGGGAAATATTCGATTATCCAAGTGAAACTTTGTTCTTTATTTTAAAAATCGGTTTGTTTTGAAAATATATTCTTTTTTAAACACTACGGTGAGTTTTTGGAAATACGGTTGAACGAACGTAGCATAAAGCGCTTTATAAGATTCATCTATCACGAAATAAAATTATGATAAACATGAGGACTAATATTTCCTCGAGAACTTATTATGACTGTTATAAAAAAGAATATCTTCCCATTTTTTTTTCAATACGATGATACTTGGTTATTAACTTAAGTGCATATTCTACAATTTACCATTTTTGAGAGACTTCTAAGAGAAACATTCTTATATATAAAAGAAATAAGACGGGATGAAATGAAATATTAACACATCATTTTATTTTCCCAAACTTCTCCATATTTGAGAATACCTCCCAGATGTAGGCTTATAAATATTAAATTCCTTAAAATAAGTTTTATTTTCAAAGAAAGAAAGTCGCATTGTAAACAAAGCCGTTCTTTTCGTAATGGAAAAGCACTCCAGAAATGAAAATTTACTTCATCTTTCAACACATGACAAGCATATATATCGTTGCGAGAGATAATTTAATAATTTAAGAAAATATATTTCATTCCCTATATAATCTGCTGTTAACGTGTAAGATACTCTAGTCTAGAGTTCAACAAAGATGAAGATAAGAGACGTAACACACGTGATATTAAAATTACTAATGCAGCACCTGGAATGGCGGAAACATAAATAAACATTATTTACGATGATATAAGTTCAGACTTTCTTTTCCTGAATTCGATTTCAAGAGTGGATTTAACTCCCTTAACTCTAATGTACAAAAAAAAAACAATAGCAAATCACACTTCTTTTATATTCACTCCGGGATTACTAACGATGTCTACCATAAAGGAGTAAAAGGGGGCGTATATTAATTACGTGATATATTTCCTCCCGAAATTTAGAATCAGCCTTCTCCTTGGTGAGATGATGTGCGACTTCCTCTCCCCTATCGTGATATAACTCGAACACTTTAACCTCACGAAACTCCTCATCTAATGAGTTAAAGGGGAGCACATTGCCCCAGCGGTGAATGTAAATAATTCATTTACAATTTTTCATTCACATTTACATTTTTTTTGTTTAACAAAATAAACACATTTTTTAATCAATCCCTACTGAAAAAAATCTTCACTTTTTCTAAAAAAAAATCTGCAGAATGTCTGCAGTTATTTGAACATCTTCATTTTGAAGAAAATCTTAAGATAATGTTCTTAAGAAAATCTTAAGATTATGTTTTCTGAAGATTTTCTTCAGAATGAAGATGTTCAAATAACTGCAGATATTCTGCAGATAAAGTTTGGCTGTATAAAGTTTGGGCTATATAACAGATATTATTACAAAATATAGATTTTTTTGGGCTAAGGAATTTAAATTCTGTTTATAAAATAAGATTCTGTGAAAGCAATATATTTTGAAGAAAATTTGAAGATTTTGATCATTCTGAAAACTATAATTGTCTTCAATATTTCTGCAGATTATATAAGGATACAACAGGTCTTTAAAATGTCTGTGAATTGTCTTCAAAAATTCTGAAGACAGTTTAAAGATACATGTCTGTAAAATGTCTGCAAATTTTCTTCAAAAATTCTGAAGACAATTTAAAGGTAGTGGTAAATCTGCTAAAAAACTTAAGAATTTCTGTAGAAAGTGGCTTTTTCTTAAGAAAATCTTCAGATTTTTTTTAGTGGGGATGTTCTTCATTTCACTCAAAATTCAGACACCGCGCTTACTTCGCTTTGCTATTGCGCGCTTTACTTTTCTATTGACGTCATAGGGTCAGGAAGCGTTGCTGTCGAGTATAGAAGTGTACTTTGTATGCTTACTTATTTATTCATTTGGAGTGTATTTACATATATTTTGATTTTTCCAAATAATAAATTCAGAATTTAAAACTACAAAAAGAAATATACTTCTTCGAATTTACAAGGTTAAAATAATATCATGTGAACCTCCCCCTCCCTTTCGTGAGATATTGTTCAATATCATGAGCTCCCGTAACTAATGAACGTCCCCTAAGGTCAAAAGCACATCTCTTCTTCGAGAAATCGCTTTTAAAACCTTTCAGCGACTTCACCCAGCAGCTATTAGGCAGTATATGCAAATCAGCCATTTCGACAAAATGACGCGCCATGTAGTGGGAGTCATTACTATTTGTAAAGCGCATCGCATTAGGAAGAGAAGGATCTTTCGGGATAAACACAGAGGGGGTGTTAGTGAGTAGTTCCAGCACTTTCCGCGAAAGAGTCTTTCGAAAATTGTTTTCGAGCCGAAGTTGCTCTCAAAGTCCGGTGAAAGTGAAAGATTAAGGGCTAGTGTTTCGGTCTGGTGCGCTTTTGTTGGTTTGGGAGAGATTCTTGGATTAAAATTTGTGCGATCGTTAGTTTGTTTTAGACACAGCAGGCGATTGGGACTGTGTTTAGGATTTATACACCAATTATTATCAGACTAAGGAAATAGTCTTAAAAGAAAAACCCGAATCCATGCTTATTTCAAATTATAATTACTGTGGACTTGTGTAACTATCATTCTGGGAAGGTTAATGGATCCATTCAGACTTTTCACTTGATTTTGGAGGAATAATTCAAAGTGAAAAATTGTGAATTGGCGATTCACTCTTTACTCCTTCATTTTTCGATGCAAACTAGCGATTCACAGGAGTGAATCACTCAGGATGAAAGTGAAACTATGTGAATAAATTAGACTGCTTTACACTGCTTATTACTGCTCTCAGTTTCGATCTCATTTGCGAAGGAAATCGGAGGAGAGTGGAGAGAAGAGTAAAAAACCCAATTTACACTTTGAATGATTACTCCCAGCTAAACACCGAAAGTGATAAGTGTAAATGAGCCTTTATACTTATATCATTTACACATGGCTACCAGTACATGTCTGACTCCTGGACCCTGGACAACCATTTGTGTGTGTGTGTGGTTGATTTTTTTTTCTTTTTTTTTTACTGTTCATATTTTTATTTTTCTGTTATGTTCAAAATATCTCTGTAAAAAATAAAATATTACGTGTGGAAAAATAAAATTCTTTTATTATTATTATTTTGGCCCCTCCAAAAATCCGTCCTGGCATCGTCCGTGTATGCATGCCACGCAAATTTATAAAGTTTTGTATACGCAAATAGCTTTGTAGGTAGGCTAATCCGTAAGTCATACAATTCAACAGTATCCACCTAAATATATAATTGTTTCACTTGGTTTTCACACCACATTTGATTCGAAGAGTGACGAGTTTGGTCGCCACAAACACTGAGACGGGGGACAGACACATCTGAAAACACCCCATACAAAGTAAAGGCATCCCTCCATCGAATAAGTTCCTCCACCGTGAATCTAAACACAAGAGGAACTCCCTAATAGCTTTCAATTAGATTGACTTCCCCCTATACAAATTCAGATCCAACCATGAGACGGAGCCATGGTCCGCTGGCGACGGTAACGATAGATTCCCTACAATGGACATCCAGGGGTCGCGCGATAACAGTACTATCATCTCCATACATGGATTGTTGAGGAATATCAAAGACAATCGGGAGTTCGGATAGGGGCGTTCGAAATTCGGGATCGCCGCTATTGTGCTATTCAGATGTGACTTGTGAACTGTAATGGGGGAACTGCATTGTGTTATAATAAATATAATGGCTGTTTTGGTGGAATTCCTAACTGCGAGATTGAAACTGTTCAGATTATTTGTATACAAAATTTGTGTTTTTGAAAAGGACCATTATTATTTTTTTTGGTGTGGGAAATGCAGAGGTCGATCCGGGGTTTATTTTTTGTGGCGCATTTTTGTGACAAATGAAATATTTTTGGGAAAAAGAAGTTAAATTAAAATTAATTTTTCAAATGATCGTAAATAAACAATGGCGAGAAGCCGACTTTACCGACGACTTCTGCGTGAAAAGTCAGCTTCTCCTCACCTCCAGGTTGTTATGTGGTTTAAAGGCAAGAGCATCTATTTTTCACTAGAGGTTGTTTTTCCGCAATGAAACAACACCCGACAATAAGCCGCCTTTACAGGCCGACTCGCGTTGATACCAGATCGGTGCGTATATGCAGTAAAAATCGACTCACAAACCAAGAAAATCGTGAAAAACTCACATATTTTGAGCATGTTTTACTGTAAAAAATCATACAGCTAATTTGTATTTTGTGAAAGGACCGTGTTTTTGAATTTAAATTTCGTGAAGAGGCCGTTTATAGGAGGGGGGGGGAGGATTTTGTGAAAGGCCAGCAAAAGGGTCCCGGTTTTTGGCTGGATAGACCCCTGAAATGGGAGGGAGTAATATGCCATGGATAGAAGTGGCGCTTAAAGATAAGTTTGATAAACGGGGTGGATAAATTTGTTAAATACTGATAATGTAATGTAACAAATTTCAGAGTGATAATATTCTGTACTCTTATCTGTAAACTACTTTTAAAAGACAAGACACCTCTTAAAAGAATATAATTCTCTACTATATATCCATTAATAATTTGTCAGAATAAAATAATTAGGATAGTGAGTGGAGCCAGGACACGGGATTCGTCTTTTCCTTTATATATGTCCTTAAGAATTCTTCCTCTAAGAAATTTATATATATATCGCGTTCTACGAATTTTTTTTTTCAAAGAGGAGGGCATTTACAGGGAAACTTAAATATTTTTTCAGAAAGATTAAGAAAATTGAACCGTGTTGCTATTCCCTTTCCTAGAATCGAAGCTTACAAGCGTTTTTTTACATTTACGGCTCCAAAATTTTTCAACTTTTTACCCATTTCTGTTTCCTCCTCGGTAACGTTTTCTTCTTTTGTTCGTAACCTAAAGGCATGGCTTTTAATAAACAATGATGTGGAGACATTTTTTGGTTGACAGTGTTTTCTTCATTTGGACATTCTACCATAGTACAGAGCGTTCTGATTATTTGTTTAATAGAGTCTTATATTTTTATTCTTTATGTACGTACAATTTGTTGTGTATAGTTCTGTAGGAATAATTGCCAAGTTTGTTTTGTACTATTGTTTTTTTTCCTCGCATGTTGCCACCACCACCACATCACAGCAGACTGCTAAAGTGGTGGTTTACCATAATGTATTCTTTCT
This sequence comes from Tetragnatha montana, assembly GCA_963680715.1. Taxonomy (NCBI): domain Eukaryota; kingdom Metazoa; phylum Arthropoda; class Arachnida; order Araneae; family Tetragnathidae; genus Tetragnatha; species Tetragnatha montana. Next base: position 42,954,333 of record OY796681.1, on the reverse strand, counting down.
TTGTTTAATATTTTTGTAAATTTCACTCTGTACATTATGGAAAATAAATTATTATTATTATTATTATAAATGGGCAAAAAAAATACTAGACACAAGTTTATCAACACACCGAGATTACCATTCATACATAAGTTATCCCGCTTTGTCAATTAAAAAGATTCTGTATCAATACATCGGTTGTGTTTCGACAAAAATGTAGCATATTTATTAGTATCGATGAATTTTTTCTATGTCTAATCGTGGTTGTGTTTTTTTGAAAATATATTCATTTTAAAAAAGCTTCCATATATTGCCGTTACACAAGGGACATTTTTTTGGAACTAATAAAAATTAAATAGTGAAAACTATCAATATTTAAATAGCATACAATACAGCAACCAAAACACGCAGTATATTTGTTTAAAAGTTAGAGTACAATTGAAGATAGCTGTAGACGAAGAAAATAAAAACTATTTCTTTATCTACTTTAGTTCAAAATCTTTGTCATATCTATCCGCTAAAAAACTCAAATAAAAACAGTGTCGACAATTTCTAATCATAATTTTTAACTAAGCGAATATAGAACAATTTTAAAAAATATCACAAGCTACAATGAAAAATTATTGTGGTATAAGAAAGTAGAAAAGTAATATTAATACTCAAAATCAATTCCTAGAATGTGCTAAAGGGTAAAAATTCATTTCATAATAAAAGTCGATGATATGCTCAATTCACTTTAAAAAACGACATAATGAAATAAGCTGTTATTTTAAATCTAAAAAGGTTCAGAATCAACATTAAAATGATTAATTATGTGATTCAAACTGCAACAAAACAGCTACACGTTTTTAAAAAATTAAATACATCCAATATATTAAAAGCAAAACGTAAAAGTTTTCGGTCATTCTTTAAAAAAAACAACTTTTTAATCTTACACAAAGTTTCGGTTCTCATTTCCTCAAACACCAGAACAAAACATTTAACAAAATATTTTACAGCTCATTTAAATAAATCGCATTCAAAGAGGGGAGAAAAAGGAAATAAATTCTCATCTCACGTCACCTTTTTTAGGCGCGAAAAAACCTAACGTGCACTCCATTAACTATTAAATAAATCATGGACTATTCTTTTGTAAATATGGAGTTAAATTTAGGAGAGCCAACGTCAAAAAGAGAAAGAACGCTAAATTACGAAAACTGCTTTTCGCATTTTTATTCGCGAGAATATTATCTCAAAAAGTTTTTGAGCCAACCCCCCCCCAAAAAAAAAACCTGTACAAAAACTGTCAGTGTCTGGGCTATGGTAATTAATCAAGTGGCCCATGACTGGAAATTAATATCAAAGTAGCTATCCACTTGAAAAAACGACGGAATACATTTTTTGTCTTTGTCAACGTCTCGATTGGAGTCGATGTGGATGTTATTTTTAACGCTTTTTGCTGCACAAAAAGAAATTTCTTTTTTTCAAGTGGGGCCTGGTTAGATATGCTTTAGTTTTTATATTATCTGTGTTGTATGTATGAAGATATTTTTTCCTGGAAGCTGAAAACAAATTTGTGGTCGAGTTGCCAAAGATTCGGAATTAAAAAAAAAAGTGTTGAAACTTATCGACATTATTTGTTTAAATGTAGTGGAATAAAGTCTGTGTTTGAGCAACAAATGAAAATTAATGAACATACAGAGGAACTTCTTGATTAAAAGGAAGAAGAAAGAATAACAACTTTTTTTTAATTAGGTGCTTTTTAATCACTCGATGGTTTTGGAATATTTTTTTCAAATTAAAAGAAAAAATACCTTCGAATCATCTTCGATTTTCGTTATTTTTAATATTCTAATTGGATTAGTATGGTAAGCATAAATAAAAGTTTAATCTTATTTTTTAAGGGAAAAAAATCCATTACGTTTTTAATATTTGAATTAGTTTTGAAATTATTAGGCTTCTTAGTTTCCATTTTTTTTTACTGTAAATACACTAGGTTTGATTTTAGTTTAGCAGGGACAACATTTTACTTTGACCAAAAAGCCCCTATCGGTGTCTTCCATAATAATGAAGTTATTACTTGCTTAGACTTATAGTGATACACTTATCTTAAAACTTATAAACCAAGAAGGTTAAAAGGAACATTTCAACAGTCTCACTAAACGTTTTTTTTTAATTCTTTATAGAAAAACACATTTAATAACGAATTATTACTTTTCATTGCAGTTTAACTTGTTAAGCAATTTATCGCAAGATTGCATCCGAAAAAAATATTAAAATGTTTTAATGGTGACAAATATTTATTGGTTTAAATTTGAATAAGCTAAGAAATAAAAAAAACAGGCTAAATAATTCTTTCAAACGAAGCCAAAAGTTATACATTAACAAATATTGATCTAGAAAGTAAAATTCGTACTACATAAAAGGATAAATTAAGCACTTTTTTTTATCATTGCGTTATATGCTACATTTCATCAAATGACTCCTACAAAAATAACATCCAAAAAGCAAATATGTACCCTTTCCAAATTAATTTAACCGTTCACACAGCTTCCCTTGAAAAACAAAAAATTTCTCTTTCATATATTTTATTCCAATCTAATTGAAAAGAACTGATAAAGAAAAAGTAACATGCAATTTTTTTAGAAATTAATAATAATTCGGCATTTAGCAACTCACTCATTACAAGCTATCGATGCAAACTTTCTCAAATAATGCTTACCAAAGGCGTTCAGAAAAACAAAATTCAACAAGACAGGCAAACCAAAGAAGACTAACTCCCCAAATTGAAGAAATATCTCAACTCGTTATCGGTCTCATTTTCCACGCGCTTAGTAATAATGGCAGCTAAGCAAATCATGACTGATATTATCTTCCAGAAAACGCTTCCCAGACGTTGGTTCATTTAAAATACAACAAAAACGGTGCGGTGCATTACCCACTTGCGTCTGCGGTAAAATGTTTGGTTAAGATGAAATTACTATTGAAACACATTTTGTTCCAAACCAAAAACATGGCTAATGACATTTAAACAAGGGAAGAGTGGAAACAATATTTTAGGAAATACGTAAATAGGAGCAATCTGTTTTAAACAACCATATAAATGTAGTATTGAATTATATTTAAAGTTCCTCCTATAACTATATTGAATGCCTAACATATGTATAATAATCTATAACTAAGTGACGTAGAAGTAAAAACTATATATAGTGGGTTTTCTAACTTCATTTCGTGTGCTTTTTCGTGATTATGCTTAGTGAATAGAGCCATTTTGTTCCTTAGAATCTGTAGTTTACGAATCGCGATGGTGGACACTTCGAGTCTGCGACTGGGGATTGCGAGAGGCGCAGAATTGGAAAATCGACCAGTTACAATTTTGCGTTATTTGTAGTCAAAATGGTTCCTTTTATTTCTTCAATTCGGTTAAACACCCCATAACACAAAAGAGGTGAAGGAGGAGTATACGATCCTAGAGTTTGGAAAGAATCCATTCACCCCAGCCGGGGGAGTAGAAGGATAAAGTCGAATGTAAATATTTGTTTACCTATTTTCTCTGAGGTTCGTGTTAAAAGTCACAAATAAACGTAATGAAAGGTGTCATTCTTTTCCTTACCTTTGGGCAAGAAAGAATTGCGATAGTAGAAATCTGGCAACACTCACTAGGGATAGGGAGAGGGGCAGAGAAAAAACACGAAAATCAGCAATATCTAATCAAAAACAATTTCTTTTCTGCACCAACTGCGGTTGAATGCTTTCTAAATTGTCCCCAAAGATGGGCAAAATACATAAAACCAAATTTCGAACGGTTCTTCTACTTCAAATAGGGTCGAAAAGATGTAGAAAAAAATAAAGGGAAATTCTTAACTTTTAAGTCGTTTAAAAACTTATTTTTCCTCATGAAGGAGCACACATTTCAGGCTAATTTTTACCTTCATACACTTTACAATACCAAATACCATGGTAGATATCTGGTACCTGCGATTAGGGAGGGTGAGAGGGACAGAAAAAAATATACCAGTTTTGATACTGTTCGTAGAAGTAGAAATTCATAATTTTCTAATTTGAGTAGAGTCAAATGTGGTGTAAATAAAGGAAACCGATGGTTGACATACTGAACACCCATTTAGAAAAGCGTTCATCACATTGGAAGGTGAAATGGAAGGGTTAAATGGAATTTTAGGAGTTATTTTAAATGTTTTTCGACAAAACAGTGTCTACTTTAGTGAAATAACGTAGAAATCAATGTGAATCGGTCTTAAGTACACTGTAGAACTAGAAATGCAACAGTAACTAATTTTCATTCTAGATCGGGGGTAATGTGTGGGGCAGAAAAAAAGTTTAAATTATATTTTATTGAGAAAAAAAAGTAATTATTTAGTTTAAAAGCTTTTCAGAACTGAAAAATGTGAATGGGGACGCTCTTGGTGCCTATCTTGGGAAGCATAACTCAGCTTTGGGGGTTCGAAGGATGAAATAGAATACAAGGGGGAAATCGTTTATTTTTTGACTAATAGCATGAAATTTTTTGAAAGAGCTAGATTAAACAATGTCAAATTCCACCTCCAACTCTCTAGAATCGGTTATCCGACAATGGAATGTAAGACCCAAGACAAGGGAAGGTGATCGGGGCAGAAAAATACGAAACATTTTATATTAGTTCGTATAATAATCTTATTAAGATTAAATACCCCTAAATTGAGAAAATTCATAGCAGATATGAAAGAGACCCATGCTGAAATGTATTTTTTTGCTCCCTCACCTTCCCCTGTCTCACAATACAGAGTGCACCTATACGTGTCATGTATTCCATGGAGTAAAAAGGGAAAATCAACTCTTTTTATGCAGTTTTCAGAAAAATTCCAACTCTTCAGTGAAAAAGTAAAATATATTACCCCCTAATATTCTATTTTATCTTCCTATCTTCTAAGAAACACATTTCAACATGGGTCTCATTCATAACTGCTATGAATTTTCTCAATTTAGGGGTATTTAATCTTAATAAGATTATTATACGAACTAAAATAAAATGTTTCGTATTTTTCTGCCCCGCCCACCTTCCCTTGTCTTGGAAATTCCATTGTCGGATGAGCAATTCTAGAGAGTTGGAGGGGGAAATTGACATTGTTTAATCTAGCTCTTTCAAAAAATTTCATGCTATTAGTCAAAAATTAAACGATTTCCCCCTTGTATTCTATTTCATTCTTCGAACCCCCAAAGCTGAGTTATGCTTCCCAAGATAGGCACCAAGAGCGTCCGCATTCACATTTTCAGTTCTGAAAAGCTTTTAAACTAAATAATTACTCTTTTTCTCAATAAAATATAATTTAAACTTTTTCTGCCCCACACATAACCCCCGATTTGAATGAAAATTAGTTACTGTTGCATTTCTAGTTCTACAGTGTACTTAAGACCGATTCACATTGATTTCTACGTTATTTTACTAAAATAGACACTGTTTTGTCGAAAAACATTTAAAATAACTCCTAAAATTCCATTTAACCCTTCCATTTTACCTTCCAATGTGATGAACGCTTTTCTAAATGGGTGTTCTGTTATGTCAACCATCGGTTTCCTTTATTTGCACCACATTTGACTCTACTCAAATTAGAAAATTATAAATTTCTACTTCTACGAACAGTATCAAAACTGGTATATTTTGTTCTGTCCCTTTCACCCTCCCTAATCGCAGGTACCAGATATCTACCATGGTATTTCGTATTGTTAAGTGTATGAAGGTAAAAATTAGCCTGAAATGTGTGCTCCTTCATGAGGAAAATTAAGCTTTTAAACGACTTAAAAGTTAAGAATTTCCCTTTATTTTTTTCTACATCTTTTCGACCCTATTTGAAGTAGAAGAACCGTTCGAAATTTGGTTTTATGTATTTTGCCCATCTTTGGGGACAATTTAGAAAGCACTCAACCGCAGTTGGTGCAGAAAAGAAATTGTTTTTTATTAGATATTGCTGATTTTCGTGTTTTTTCTCTGCCCCTCTCCCTATCCCTAGTGAGTGTTGCCAGATTTCTACTATCGCAATTCTTTCTTGCCCAAAGGTAAGGAAAAGAATGACACCTTTCATTACGTTTATTTGTGACTTTTAACACGAACCTCAGAGAAAATAGGTAAACAAATATTTACATTCGACTTTATCCTTCTACTCCCCCGGCTGGGGTGAATGGATTCTTTCCAAACTCTAGGATCGTATACTCCTCCTTCACCTCTTTTGTGTTATGGGGTGTTTAACCGAATTGAAGAAATAAAAGGAACCATTTTGACTACAAATAACGCAAAATTGTAACTGGTCGATTTTCCACTTCTGCGCCTCTCGCAATCCCCAGTCGCAGACCCGAAGTGTCCACCATCGCGATTCGTAAACTACAGATTCTAAGGAACAAAATGGCTCTATTCACTAAGCATAATCACGAAAAAGCACACGAAGCCCATTTTTGTGAAGTTAGAAAACTGACTAATAGGTCAGATATAATTAAAGGATGAAAATTACATGGTGGTATTTTTTTAAGAAAAAAAAGTTAGATTATTTACAAATATTTAAAATTATTACAGATTTTTAAAATACGTAAAATTAAAGACTAAATAGGTCAGATAAAATAACATTTAGGAGACGGATGTAATTTTTATCTTTTGAGGAAACTGGATCATTTTAAGGAATTTTCCAAAATACGTAGTTTTTTTTTTTTTGAACCTATAGAAAAACACGGACAAGCATCAGTTTTTAAACCTAATGGTAAATTTACTTTTAGTCATTAGATAGAATTATATAGAATTTCTATTTAATCATTTATTTTGATGAGCCCTAAAACTATTAACTACATTTTTGAAATCAAAATACTTCAGCATCAAAGAAATTTATTCTTTACATTTGAATAATTTTTCATTGAGCTTTATATTTAACACTTAACTTTTACACGAACTTTATTTCGATGTTCAGATACCAAAAGTATTTAAATAAATGTTTGTTAGAAATCGAAATAATTTAGTATCAAAAGAAATCGATCTTTATAAAAATCCAATATAAAGATTTTAATAGCATTAATCGCACCTGTGAAAGAGAAATACTTTGATTTTATCCATACGTATACAAAAACGCCTAGGCATAAAAAAATGCTCATTAAACCCTCTTTACGGCCAAATCGCTAAGATAAGCAAAATATTTTAATTAAAAGCATCAGTTGGAAACAAAAATAAACTGAGTATAAGATTTAATAAAAGATTAGAAGGTTAAGATGCAGAAAAACTGCACATCGAGGTATCTCAGTTTTTTTTTGGTTGCATTAAAAAGTTGGAATTGAATTAAAGAAATGCAACGACTTTTTCCTGATATTTTTAGCGAAACTAAATTAAACGAAAAAACTCGAGCAAGAAGTTAGAGGATTCCGTAAATACATTTGAGAAAATCGATAAGGATTTTTTTTTTTTGCTTCTTCACCTTATTTGATGAAATTTACTTGAAGGTTTCATGCAACCTTTCCAGATATATTTACGGGATAAAGTAGTTTGAAAGTATATTTATTTATTACTTCATTAAGATATTAAGGCGTAAAGTTGTTTTAAAAAAAATACAGAATCTAATAATGATTCTGGGAATCCTTCACTTAAGAACGTTTATAGAATACTATAAAATTAAATCGTGGCACTTGTTTAAACTTGTAATACCTCTAATAAAGTAAACATTTTCATACTATCTAAGTAATTAGCAAATAATGTAGGGTGTATTAGAAAATTTGATAAGGAGTTATAGTAAATTTAACTAAATCATCTCAGTTAATTCATGTAAGAGTTACAGAAAACTTTTGTAATGTAAATTTAATATTGTAATAAAGTTTAAAATCATCGAACTTGTTTAAAAGTTTCTTAAGTTTCTAATATCAGCTACTTCATTAATTTCCTTTCCTATTTAATAAATTGTGCAAACACACATATAAATTACAAGTTATGTATAAATTTAGCTCTGAGATTCCTTTTCAAATTTAAGTCTCAAATACATCGATACATGGGATTTAATGTCACTATGTAAAAAATACTCAATGGATAGAAATAAATAAAAACAGAATAACTGATAGTCTGTTAGTATCTTTATCTGAAGTATTCAATTCACCCCAATCAAATAACTATACTTGTAAAAGTTCAGGGATAAAACAATTAAAAAAGCGAGATAATGTATTGCATTGTCACCCATACTTTAAATATGCGTAAAGCATAATGTTCTAATAAGCATAAATAATAAATAAATAAGCATAAATAATAAGCGTTAAGCATAATGTAATTAATTAAAATAAGATTTCAAAATTCCACCGGAACAGACAAGAAAGAAAGCAAGGTAATAAAAATGTATGTAAAACAAATTATGTTGAATTCTCTATTTACAAAAAGTTACAAGAGCTAAAGTTTATATATTTACAACCAAAGAGTATTTCTTATGTACTGAACCTATATTTTGATAGTACCTATAAACAATTAGTATTCAAATGGTATTAATCCTTTTCCAATTTTTAGAAATGTTTTTCATTGCACGTAAGCTTTATCGATTTCGAAAATGTAAATTGCTGATTTTAATTTTCTAACAAATATCCTGTTAAAGGTATTTACTCAGTTTTTAATACCATGCAAATGAAGTAAACTACAACCGCAACCCTTAAGAACACAGGTTAATGAAAATAAAAAAGACTGGGAATGGGTCTACGCCTGAGGAAAAAAATTTAAAAGAAAAAAAGCTTCAAATAAAACATTTAAAAAAAGTTTTCTGAAATAAATTAATACTCTTAAGTCTATTTTTTTGTTAAAATTTACTTATTTTGAAGATTTTTTTAAAGTATTTTTATCAGAGCCACAAATAAGAGCAAGATGAATTTACCAGTAGTTAATTAAAAATAAACACATCTCCCTAATGAGATTTGACTTTTCATTCGGAGTTTTCTTTTGAAGTGAACGCCATATTTCAAGGAATTAAAATGATGTATATCTTAGCCTTTTTACTACTACTCATTTTTAAAAAGCTCATAATAAATTGAAAATAAATACCTGAATGAGAAGAAGAAGACGAAGAGTTATTCCTAATTAGAGTATATGAAATTCATTAGGAAATATCCCGTCGCAAGCATCAACTTCTGCAAAAAAAAGTACAAGATTAGAGGGAAAAATTCGCAATAAATCCTTATAAACTGTTTATGTAATGCAATCATTTTAAAAACATTAAAGTGTTTATAAACTAAAGAAATGTTAGGTAATCATACTGTTTAGGTGTTTGATCATTATTAAAAGTAATTAGTTTTTTAAAACAATCCACTTTTCACCGAAAATATTTTATCATAAAAAGTCAAAATAAAATAAAATTTGATCATTATATAACATGTTCTAATAAAGTATAACGTAAATAATTTTTCAAAGAAAGCTTTTTATGAAACATATTGTTACCGATAGATATTAAACTACATAACAGGAAAATACACGAAAATAACTGCATCCAAATAAATTGACAGAAACTTAGCTCCCTCAATTAACAATTAAATAACTTAATACGAAGTTCTACAGAACGTTTTTCAACAAATTCTAATATATGTTACTGGCAATGTGATAAATATGGGCATTATTAATAATACCTGGTTTATCACTTTGCCAATAACATATATAGTTCTAAGAGGAATGAACTTTAAATCTCCATTTTTCATAGTAATTTTTAAAGTTTTAGGAAATTCTTTTAGTACACTAAACCATGAAATTTGGCTCATACATCATCTTCCCAACCCGTTCAATAGCCATTGCAACGCTTTTCCCCCTTAAGACTATACCACATGTCCTCTCACCAGAAACAGTCTGTTGCTAAAACACACACCAGTCATATTTTCGCAAACCACAATCTCACACTCCAGACATAACCACCGCACAAAAATTTTATCCCTTTTCGGAACACTTTAATTCGCAAGTCACCAGGGGACGTTTCCTCAGTCCAGGGCCAACTTATTTCCATTTCCTCGCGCCTCTCATTTCCTCATTAACCGACGCCGCTGCAAACGACAACCAACGACGACCAGGAGGGTGAGGAGCAGAGCAGAACAAACAATCTTTCTCTTCCCCCTTTCATCCAACCCCCCAGACGTCTCTGCTGCGCAAACAAGATTTAATCCCGAAATTTTGTCCTAAAGCTGTTGTGTTGTGTATGCCCGACGCGGAAGATTATTTTTAGGGGAGAAATCCGGGAACTCGGCAGTTTTAAAGTAGGCAATTAATGAGGGGGAAATTAATTATTATTGGTTAGTGGTTTCGTCTTGATAATTGGGTCGGTTTATGGCGTTTTCATTGGGTTAGGATCTGAATATGTTTCAATCTATGGGGGATAAATTTTTTTGCAATGAAAGATTTATTCAGACACTATCACAAGTAAGCATGAATGAGGGTGAGTTCGTTTTCAGAAACAAATTTTACAGGTAACAAACAATTTAGGCTAATCCAAGCGGCAATAAATGCTGTCAAAAATAGAACAATGAAATAAAAATGAAAATGTGGTTATTGTGTGCTAAGCAACGAGCATGCTGAGATTGCAACAACTAACAACACCAAATTGTTGACAAATATTGATGCATGACTAAAAATGGCCAAAAAGGGAGTTAAATGTCATTATGCACCTTAAGCGATGGTATCATTCAGAAAAATTTCCCATAATTTGAGTTTATAACCTTCGATTTGTACACTGTTGGAGCATATATTAAAGGAATAATAAATAGGGAAATATATAAATATAGGTAAAGTGTTATTTAAAGAATCACTATAGTTTTTCCATGTATCATGAATGCCCCTTGTTTGACTCTAAAATAATCGATATTTTGTTGTATCGATCCATAGACTCTCAGACATCGATTTTCACAAGAGTAACAAAAAAAATACATAAGAACCTTAGCCAGTCTTTTCGATCCGAAATGTATTTTGGGGTCTTGGAATTGGAAATGGATAAAAATGCCCCTCGTGGCACCGCGTGTTTGTTTAGAAGGGTTTTCTGTGAAGGTACAGAGAGGATATTACTGTTTGGATTGCCGAGTCACAGAGAGGTAATCCATTTGCTTTCGAGAGGAATCGCGAGCAAAAAAGGCAGCAGAGTAAACTCGCAGTCGGAGGAGTAATTTCGATGATTTAGAGCCGACGTAGTATGGAGAATTCCGTACAGTTTCTCAATATTGCGTGATGTATGAAAGTGGGATATTCTTTGCTTTTAAACTTAATATGAGATAGATGAGTGGTTGCGTTTCGAACTTTCTCTGTTATTTTCAAGAGAGAGTTTATTCTAGTTTTAATATTCACTCAACCCCATAATAATATCGGTTATCGCTAAAAATGTGTACAAAATTTGGTTCAATTCCGTTAACTGTCCCGCTAAATATCTCCAAGCTGTTTTAAACATAAACACGACATATTCAAATATCACCAAATTATTTTTACGGATATCATTGATATAACTGTACATATAAAATGATTAGTTTGCAATTTTTAGCAATATTTCTATTTTTTAGCGTTCAAAATAGCATGGTAATATTTAGCGGGACAGTTAACGGAATTGAACGCAAAATTTTTTCGTGGAAAAATGGTTATTAGTCGCATTTCTATACGTTTAACTTCTGTAACACTTCAACCTGATAAATTCATGCTCAGTCATTTGTACTGTATAACTTAGTTTAAGTTTAGTTATTTTCTTTTCATCTAATTTTATTGTGAGTTTGAAGAATAAGATGTATCTATATTTTAGTAATTTGTAAAAAAAGTTTTTGAATTTTATTGATATGATAGTATTTTTAGCAACATTTTGTTTATATTTAAAATATCATGCGCTAAACATCTTCCTAGTTAAGTGTTCGAGTCTTTAGAAACTAAACACATATTAAGCGACGATACATTGATATCATTAACTCCTTATGGTAAGACAAAAGTTCGTATTAACGTCAGAAAATGCTCTCTTAATGTAACATAACATTATTAGGCAGAACCTTTTACTTCTAGCCTTCTAGGGATTGAATATGAAGTTGATAGCAATTATTAACAGATATTTGAAAATAGGTAGTGCCATAGTTGTTGCACGAAAGTTATTGGAAAAAAGCATCACGCCATTGCGAATTAAATTCCTTCATTTTTACCATATGGCATTTATAATATTCGATTCATTTACAGTATTGCGGTTATAACTATTTCTTTATATTCATCATGTTTTTTAAGAATGACTATTTGGATAACAAAAGAAACGCAGGTTTGATGTATCCAAAAGTAATCGATAGTTAAATATTTGATAAGTGTAATACTAATTGTTAGCAATGTAAAAAATAAATTTCAAGAGTATTTGGTAAAGATATTGAAAAACACAGACTTTACAAAACCTTCAAACTGTGAAGTTTGTTTCAGGTAAGTTTCGATGAAGGTCTACTACTATAGAATGGAAATTACGGATATCGTAAAACTACAATTCCAAAATTTTCATAGCTTTTCAAAAAAAAAGGGAACTTTTGGAACCGTTCATTCTTCAAACAGAAAAATATACTACCACTCCGAAAACTCGGTTCTTTTTACATTTTGAAAAGCCATAAAAGAACATCAGAAACACCCTCCAAAACGCAAAATAAGTACGTAGGAAAAGAGGATCCTTTCATATTACTTTGCTTCTAGTTTACAAAAACGCAGTAACAATCCAAATATTTTTTTCAGATGATTCAGCCCACCGCTAAATCTACTCTGAGGCTTACAGCGCATAGGGAATCGAAATATGCAAAGCACCAGGAACGGTAAGGATATATCCAGAATACATGAATTTGAATTGAGAGGAAAGAAAACTTAGGTTTGACTGATTAGGTTTAAGTTACTCTCCATTTTCTTGGGCGATAATGTCTGAAATTTAAACCGATATTTTCCCAGCTTTCTCCATTTCTCAGTTGCGGGACTGTCTATGAATAAGCAGTTCATAGAATTCATGATGCAAAACTTAATGCATATTTTTTATGGAATATTACAGTCGAATCCGCTTATTGTGTGATCATGGTTAATGTTATCAATCGGATAATGCTATCGAAATTGACTCGCGTCCCGATCACTCTTATTTAAATTAATGCAAAATGTAAGTTTTATGTCATCATTATATCGTTTAATGTTATCAAAATTTGGTGAAATCCCCTATAAACTTCCTTTTTCCCGTTTGAAGGCCCATTTTAACACACAAAGATACAAAATGAGTCATTACTTTAGTAGTGTTTTATGACCCACTCAAGTTTTTCTTAAAAAATGTTTTAAGTTGTAAAATACATACTTGTAAATAGTTTTAAATGCTTCAATATTAACAACACATTCGTGATTTTAATGCAAACCCTCGTGCTAAACTGTTCGGAACTTTCTAGTATCAAACCGCTTTATTGTTACCAACCGGATGTAGTTATCATTCTGATCTTGGACAAATGTGATTACACTGGAGACGACTGTATAAGTTCGTAAATTATTAAATTGTAACTGACCTGTATTCATTCAAATTCAAATGTAAAGGTAAAATTGAGTTAAAGGAAGGTAAAAGAATGATGCTTAGACACATGATTTAATAAATTGGAATAAGAAAATACGCTGAAATTCATTCATACGTGAAGTCATCGTAAACATTATCAATTTAAATAGAGATGTTTCTTGTTTAATAGAACATCTTAAGTGGGTATGGAACACTTCAGAAAAAAAAATATTTTTAAGTTTAAATTTCGGAAATTTTTGTGAAGATTAAGCATCAAATTCAATGGAAAAATTACTACTCAAAAGTGTTCACAAAGGTTTTGAAAAATTTTAAATTCAATTATGTTGGAAAAAAGAGGGGTAGTTTAAAATAATTGATATAACTCAAAATATTACTCATCAATTTTCGAAGTTTTTTCACCAAATCAAACAGAAACATATTATCTTTACTTCTGATTCAGCATTTTAAGAAATATTATATTCTTAAAAAAAATACGAAAAATTCTTATTTTAAAAAGTAAAAAACAAATTTTCAAATTTGCTGAATTTGAATTAAAGTAAAATGTTTAAAAAGAATGTGTTTCAATTTTCAACTCTTTATCTTGAACGGTCCTTGAATTTATGGTTCCCCCTATTTAGTATAGAAACATAATCCAAGCAGTTTCAGCAGAAGAAACGGGGGTACGATTTAAAAGCAAAAAAAGAAAATATCATAAAAATTTGATGATTTTTGTGTCCCTAGACCCCCTTAACAAACCATTATTGATCCATTCTTCAAACTTAAAAATTGTCTTTACAGTATTTTTAATTTTACTAGGTATACAAAAAAAAAGTTTAAGCATTGATTGCAGTTTATCTCAAGTGTCTTACTAGTTCCTCTGCTTCACTAGTCTTTGTTCCCCAACATTAGTGGCCAGACGACTATTAGATTACACGCAGCCAGCAAGAAGGCACAGTCATTTGCAGAAAGCGCCTCTAGTCTGTTTTCCCTCTTTGTCTGCCGCTGCTAGCTAATCAATCCGTCGAAAGCAGTTCCCTGCCCACAGATTTAATAGAAAACAACATAATGGAAGGAAGTTAAGAGCCTGTGGGGATTAAATCAGAAAGCATATTTCCAGCTTTATGTCAATTACTCTAGGTTACGCATGATCATTCCATTCCATAAATTAATTACTTTTACGGACGAATCATCTCGATCAATCGCAAAAATATTTTCTGGTCGCTCGATATGGAACGCTTGGTTCTGATTTGTCTTCATTTGTGAGTTAGAACTGGTATAAACATTTTGAGTCGCTTTATCGGTTACATAGCAATAGTATTAGATTTTAAACGGAAATTTGCGATGTAACTGATCACCATGGTTTAATTTTTCGAAATGCAGTCTAGAAAGTTTATAAATGTTAAGAGGAGAATAGTTTTCGTTAATTTGTTATGTGGTATACTTCTAAACGGCTACTAACAAATGCATAATGTATATTAAATTAATTAAAAGGACTTACAGGACAGAAGACTTCTTTACAATTAATTTCCAAACAACTAAGTTAGACCCGAAAATTAAACAGTTACATATTTTCAAAAATTAAAAGCATAAAAGCTTATGGTATTAAAACAAAGATGTGTATTTAGAACTGCTACTTCTTGAGATTTTCGATGAAACTATTGAATTTTCATAATGTATTATGTTATGAATAATCATAATGTATCATAATAATAATATGCATCACTTGAATAATTGAGTACTACAAAACATTTTAAGGGTAACAGCAGTAAAAAGATGTAGGATAAGGATGCTAATAATAATAATTTCTTAAGTTCTCATTGAAAGATCTTTAAAAGCTCTCCTTTTTTAGACGAATATTTCTTTATTGTAATGACAAAATCAGTAATATAACTGTATGACATAATTATAATACTTCAGTACATCAACAAACCATTAAAATTGAAACTTTTTTGGAGATAAAAGCATAACAGCCTTCATTAACAAAAAATTACAATTAGTAGTCTTAAAATAGATATACGGATTCTATAAAACGGGGAAAAAATATGTAGTTTCATGCCATATGCTAAAGAGTTTTTCTTGTATTAGAATTATTTTTCTACTGCCATAATAGCACAGGATAAAAACAGATGACCGATGTTTCGCAATTTTTACAGTCATTGCTTTTCACAACCATTTGTCTTTAGATAGGTGGTTTCTGATAAAGAGGTATTAATTTAATGACAGGTGTTGAGTACAATTTTTCGCACACAAAATAATGTTTCATCTTAACGACTCCAGACAAGTTTTTCCACTAATAAGTAACACTTTTCCTGACAGATATTAATTCGCTCACATGATGGACAAGAGTGGTTTCAAAATGTTATGAATTAATTCGCTCGAAATTGATGTTTCAGGTTACTGAAATTTAAAGAAACCTGAATCACTTTTTCAAGCATATATAATTTAAAACTTTCGAAGCTGAAATACTGAATAATTTTTTAGTCCTCGAAAAGATATTGCAAAATTTTCAAATTAGATTTTTAAAGTGGGTTGTTAATTAAACTATTAAAATATTGTTTATATCTGACTTAAATAATGTTTAATGCCCTTAAAAAGAGGCAAAAATTTAATTTTATTAAATCGTTGTAACAGAAATTTATGAAATTGTCTGAATGTAGCAAATGAAATTGAAGTTATTGGCATAAAATGAATAAATTAGTGGAAAAATCCGATACAGAGGCAGTAAAAAATATTCTACCTCAAAAATGGGGTTTCAAAAAGTTCCGAAAAATTATTTTAGAACCCCTTCTACGGCATATTCATACGTGTTTTAAAAATTTGTTACTCGGGATTTTTGAAAAAGGCCTTATAATCTTAAAAAGGGGGTTTAAACATATTTTTGGAATTAACAGTATTTGCACATTGTATGGTGCCTAGAGCAAAATATCAGCGTCATCACAAATCATTAATAATTTTTTATATTGATATTATACACTTCTTCCATATACACATAATGTAAATTTTACAAAGGCAATAGAAATCCTTAAGGTTTGTGTTCTTTTTAAATTAAGCTACTCGCACACATCTCAAATGCTTCACAAGTCCGGTGACAGGAAAAAAACTCAATAGCAGTAGTTAAAAAAAAGACAAATCCTCAATAGAGTACCTATGATTGCTTTTAAATTTAACCTATTCAAACCTATACCGATTTACATATCAATTAAATTCTAAAAAAAACTTGGGGTGATCAGAACTGAAAGAGTAGAAATAAACTTACAACGTTACCCACGAGTATTACCCACGAGAATGGGACAGAAGAGACGAAATTGGGAAGATAAAAAAGAATCAGATTAACGTCCATCACTCGCTCAGAAAAAAAAAATAAACTTTTCAGCAATCCAGCAACCTCAAAGAATCCAACCAAACTCCGATTCATCGCGGAATTCAGCAAATTCATCACAGTACGGGGATCCATTCCACCCACAGCACAGAAAAGGCAAATTAATCAAGAGGGCATTACCGGGAAACTCACTTAACGACGTCTGCTCGGCCTCACAGCGCGACACAGTTTAACACTTAACTTCCTGTCTCAGGGCCCTCTATCATAAAACAAACTCGCGGCTTTGAATCAATTTAAACCACCAACCGGAGTCGCTGATGCCACAGAAGAGCAGCGCAATTATTTCTGGCAGGGGCTTAAATATTTATGGGTCGGCCTTCCAGTGTCGCTTAAAAGGGGGTGCCGAAGAATGTTCCGAGGGGGTGGACTGCCCCTTTTGGATAGTGCGCAACAAATAATAACGTTGGGGGTTGCGAGAGGGAGCGTTCGTTAATTACGGGGAGGTATAAAGGGGGAGCGTGGTAAATTTCGGTTGAGGGTTGTTACCCATTACCCATAAATGAGGTCATAATTTATCATAAAGGCAAATTTATTTTAAATGAAGGTTTGTTAAGTTTTTAGTGTCTGAAGAAATGACGAGATTTTTTTTTCTCCCAAATATTAGGTTTTTGATATAAGAAGCAATACGAATTCGGTACCTTGGAAAAAGACCGAAACAACTAAAAAAGAGGTTTTTTTTGCTTTGGTCATAGGGCAATTTCACGGAAATTGTAGTGCGTAACATTTCATTTTTGTATATATATATATATATATATATATATATTTTTTTAAATTGTCTTTTCTAATACTAACATAACCTGTTTTGTTAAAATTAGCACCGAAAAAAAAAATTATGTAATATTACTAGAAAAAAAAAACATGCTACAAAGTGCCAGAAATGCTACCTTGAAATGTCCCAAAAATCTAATGGTAAACAATCTTTATGTAAAAGAGTTCATTCCCATATTAAACTACTTTTTTTTTGGATGAATACATATGATTTTACTAATAAGCTATTGTATGGCTTTGTGTAAAAGAATAAAACTACAGCATCCAAATTCCAAATCGCATTTACTCCGAATGAGATTTGTTACGTTTAGCCCTCCACTATTTTACAATCCTTTAAACACAATATTGTCAAGATTAAGATATTCCAATCAATTTATTCCATTAAATGTTACGGTAATAATCGTTTAATAACTAAATGCAAAAAATGCTCTAAGAATAGTATGTTTTGAAAATTTAGGTTTATATTTTTGTTAGAATTATATTTAAATAATTATACAGGAGGTAGAATTTCGAAATAATTTATCTCTAAAAATCCTAGCTCAATGAATAAAAATAACCTATCTGTCCATTAAAAATTAATATATTAGTGAATATTGACTGAAGCATTAACAACGACAAGAGTAACAAATTCGAAAACTTAAAAGCTTCATTAAATTTTTTAAATATCCACGAAGAATCAGAAGTCCCTAGACCAGCGAGGAAAAGGGGATAAAGACACTTAAATTACAGAGGAAAGTTTCAAACTACTTTTTATCGACGACTATCCTAAAGTGAAAGTCATGAAACTTTCTTTACGCCATGGACCGAAGCTGTTGTGAAGAACAAAAAGATTTTAACAGCTATCGATCACTGCACATTTGAAAAAGCAATCTTCTATTGAAAGACGAGTTGTAGTAAAAAGACGTCTACAATACGAATACATTCAAAGTAAAGTAAATTGAAGTAAAAAAAAATTGAGAATAAAATATATCTGTATTCAAATGTGACTAATTTAGAGTCATAATTGGTATAATAATTCAAGCCAGATAAAATTCTATATCCAGCTATTTACAACTAAAAGGAGATTAAAAACTCCTGGGGGAAACGATAGGGGGTGCAGACTTCCCAAAGACAATATAGAATCATCCTGATAAGGGGGATCTGTTATGTAATCATGAGGCGCTTAAGTGCAGACAAAAGATGTCATAAGCAATGAAAAATTGGCTATTGGGGGGAAATTGTTAGGGGTAGAAATAAAATTTTAGTGCAAATTAAAAATATCGTGTCTTAATTTATTTAAAGAAACTGTCCGTCTTTAAAATACAAGATAATTACTTTGTCAAAACCACCTTTTTTATTTTTACGTTTTACAGACGGGGCCTTTAAGGACAAAACTTTCACGCAGTTTTTATGAATAAGTTAAAACATAATAATTCGGCTTGGAATTAATTTTATTTCTACCCCTAACCGTTTCCCAACAATAACTTTCTTTGCATATGGCAACTTTTGTTCTCACTCTAGTGCCTCAGAATTGCTTAGCGGAACTCCCAAACTAGGGTGATGCTGAATAGTCTTGGGGTATTCTACAGCCCTTATCAATCTTGTCCATGAGTCTTGAATGACCCTGTTTAACAAACTAAATATATTTCGTCGCCAAATAGCTATCGCATACCCATGAACGCGATAAAAAATCAATCGAGGTTAGATGAAAATGGTAAAATTTAGTTTTATAACAGCCGTTTCTTAAAGCAACGTCAGTATTTTCACCAAACTTTTTTTTTTTTGAGATTTTTATTTCACAAATTTAGTTAAATATGGCGAGAAAAATTCATTTCAAAACAAAAATTAAAAGAAATTTTAAGACAAACTCAATCCAAAAATAGAGAAATTCTTTTAAATTAAAATGATACGAGTAAATTAAAGAAAGTAAATTACTAACGTAGCGAATCAAAAGGAATTATCTAATTTGAAATTTCCTGAATTTAAAATAAACAACAGTAATTCGATTATTAAAAGAACTTTTAACAACATTCCGATTCAAAATTAAAAATCAGTTTCCTTTACAAATTAGTGAAAATATTTTGTAATCAACTTATCTAATATGCATCATTTCTGTACATAACCTAGCGTTTCCGAATTCATAATAATTATTTCCGCAAACATTTTTCTTTCAAAAAGTCCAGTAAAACCAATTATTTTTCACTAACACGTACTACATTACTTCACTTAAAAATATAATTCTTAAATACCCTTCGCCTTTGCTTTCATTTTTCTGAAAAACATTTTAAGGCGATTTCGGAAAATACCTTTGAAGGAATTAATTAAATTATTAAGAGGCAATTACACTGACAAAATGAAACGGTCGGGGGAAATAGGGGGAGTTTAAAAGAGGTAGCTGCATTCGGTTAAATATTCATGCTCAAAGATTAGTTCATTTATTATTTACCGGAAAAAATTCCTTATTCATAATGGAAGAGACAAAAATGTGGCGTTGATAAGATTCATTGGGTGACAGAGGAAAATCCTCGCTTAAATTATTATCAGTAGTAAGTGTTATTTTACAAATTAGGTGCTCCATATATTTTGCATATTAGGAGACACTTGATTTTTTTCTATTTATTCTGCTTGATTTGGTAGAAAACTGTATAGTTAAGTATTATGGTGCTACAAATAGAAAATGAGCATATAGCAATTATTAAAGTCTGAATTTATAGACAGATGTAGAAAGTATATTTTAATCCTCTATAAGGCTTGCTACCAAAATAGTATCAATATTTAAATGATGCATATTTTGTCAATATCGCTAATTTTAAATTAATGTTACTCTTTAGGGGTTACTTAGAAAATAGTTTCTCGTTTAAATAAAAATTAAAGAAACGCTTTTTGTACATTTTTTATCTCAAAGTCATGAAATTTTCATTTCATAATATATATGTTACAGGCAATGTGATAAATTCGAGAATTGAAGGGCTTGATGGATGAAGGGGTTATGTACAAAACGGGTAATCTTCAGTAATCGAAGTTTTCGCCAAATGTCGCCAAATTTGGGCGATTATCATTTCAATGTGAAAATGGCTTCTACCAGAACAGCAGGGATTTAGATTTGGCGAGATCCGATCTAGCCAAATTTGATGAAAACCTCAATTAATGAATCTGTCCCAAATGTAACATAACCCCTTCATGCACCAAGCCCTTCAATTATTAATAAGGCCTGCGTATTTCGTGTAAATTGATAAATACCCATTGATAAATGACAATTAATCCGTAACATCATACTTGCCAACTCTCCGGATTTTGGCGGGAGACTCCGGATTTTTGCTCTCTCCTCCCACCCTCCGGATTTTCCCCGAAAATCTCCCTCTTTCTCGGTTTTCTCCCGCTTTTTTTTCGGAATTCCTGTTTTTTTCGAAATATGCATAAGGAAAATGCGAAATGTGTGGAAAATAACCAAAAGATTTTTGTAATACAGAATGATCAGACGGTAAGTAAATGCTGAATGCCTTTTTACAGCATTCTTATTGGAGCATAATTTACCGATCAGTGTGGAGGACCATTCCGGAGCTCTCTTCAGAAAAATGTTCCCGGACAGTGCGATTGCGAAAAAGTATGGTTGTATGGTTTTAAAACGGTTAAATTTTTATTTTGAGCACATATTATCTCTTTATAATTGGTTTGTGATGGGCTATACATCGATAAAAATTTCTCCTGATTTCTATGGAAAATCTCCGGATTTTTGACTTTCAGAGGTTGGCAAGTCTGCGTAACATATACATTCATGGAAAGTTTCTATTATAAAATAATATTTTAATTGACTTTTTCATTTGACTATAAAAATTGGGTGAGATATTGTATGGTATACGAATACGTAGAATTTGACTTACTAAAAAAATTTGTTTTGTTTCTATTTACAATGTTTCACTATAAATATCATTTCGATCCACATAAAAAAACCAACATCCATACTAAAGAAACTCTAAAAAGCAACTCTAGAAAATCACATATACAATAAAAAGTTCCACCTGAATAAAATTCAGTCGTAAATAATAAATGAATGTCATAAAATATGAGAAAAATAAATGAATAGAAAATAAACTCATATAAATTCTTTCAAATGAAAAAGTTTTCCCAGTGGAACGGATACCGAAATACTTATTCAGAAGCAGAATAATATTAAATTCAAATCCTGATTTACTTCCAGAAGCAATATTAAAATGTCACGTTCTGTGTCAAAACTGTTATTTATATCCAACCCTACACCATGAAAAACAATCTTTATAACCATGAATAATCTTTATCAACAAACCTAGTTAATTAATTAAGTTTGTGTTTTTAATTGAATTAGGATTTTAATTAATAAAATTAGTACAGGTTTATATTAGTTTCCAATTTTTAATTTAATGTTTTAAGTTTTTCGGACAGTAATTAAAACATAGAAACCATTGATGGGGAAGATATTAAAATTTGTCATTAACTTTTTGTTTTTGGTTAAAACTCAATCACGAGATGAAGTTTTCTAAAAGAATAAAAAATTTTACCACCAAGGGAATTGAAAAGTTTCATAATCGGTTTAATTTTATGACAGTACTTATATGTAAAACTACTTTAACTTTAAGATTAGCCGGGCGCAAGTGTTAGGTTTTCTGATAAACCGCCGAAAATAATCAAATGTCAATATAAAAAACATTTAAATATATCAACTGGCAGTGTTTCTTTTGATTATTTTCGAATATTTTTCTGTCTATTTTGTTAAACATTGCTGATAAAATTCCATAGAAAGATTTGCGCCCGTCTAATTCTTAAATATCAAAATAGAAACAAATTTTCACTTGAAAATATAAGTTTTGAATGCCTAACAAACTACGATAAAATTCAACATTTGTAATTAATCATAACATTTCCTAGAATTTCTAACTCCTAACTTTTTGCATTTTACCTTATCAGCATATACAAAACGAATATTTACATTTAAAATACTTCAGAATTCAACATCAGAATTTTTTTAAAGTTTTCCCAGGAAAATCTGCATTACTGTTAATCACAATAAAATTCCATTCAGAAATTCGGAAAAGAAGCCAATAGAAAATTTTAAAACACACTCCGTTTCTACGAAATACTATTTCATTCCACATTCAAAACTGTATCCGATCTTCCGTACCGACGATTCTTTCCAGCATCCATCAGTTTTCGTATTAAGGAACTTTTCGAACGGGGGGGGGGATGATTTAATTGAGACTTTCACTCGAGTAATATTGGATCGGCTTTCAAAAGAAATTCGGTTCAAAGGAGGAAAATCTGGTATTGGACTCCATTCAAGGCAGATTTAGAAGTTTCCTTCGAAATTTAGTTAATTATTTCCCATTCCGAGAAGAAGAGTTTGGTTTGATGCATGCCTAAAATTTTGGATGTTATGGGAAGGGATGAGAGGATGGATGATCCCTTTTCAATAAAAGATATATTTTACTGTCTTTAGGAAGGTTTCGTTCAATGATTGAGTACTAGTTTCTTTATAAGTAAGTCATGGAAGTTGATTGGTAGCCAGTTGGGTTTTTTCTAATCTCACTCATATAAATTTTGGATGAATCGATGAATTGGAGTGAAGTGAATAGTTTATTTTCAATCTGGGACAAGTTTTACCGCTAGGATCGCCTCATACACAACCTATACCGCCCAGCCTATAGGATAACACACTGACAAATAAGGAAAAATAAAGGCGTGTTTTCATGATGTAACTGCCGACTGTTAGCGATTGTGAACTTATCTTATTGGATTGAAAGCGATTATGCCCCGTGGATTTGCTTTGACAGATGTCAGCTATTGCCATCTATATTTTTAAAGATTTCCGTATCTGGGTTAGCCTGTATAGTAACTACTAAGCCGTGACTAAATAAATATGATTTCGAGAATAGAAATGCACTCATATGAGTGGGCAAGAAGCCAAGGAGTATAAGTAAAAGTGAGAGAAATGTTTATGATTGGTGGATAAAATATTACAAATTGTAAAAATTTAAATTTTTCTGAGAGGTTTGCATTCTTGTTACATTGATTTATCACTGCTATTAAACTATTTTTGTAAGCATAGTGACATCATGTGATAAGTTTACTATGAATAAGTGTTGGATAAAATTGTAAACACAACTGATGAATCTTAAGTTCTGAGGTTTAATATTTTGTACTATGATTTATCACTGCACTAGATCACCTTAGAGAGCCAAGGGAAAATGAAATTTCTTATCAAGAACGAACATGGTAAAAAACAAACTAGCAAAGTTTGCCAATTTACATCGTTTTTGGAAGTTATCCCATATTATTTCATGTACATTCATTCGATTCTTACCCTTTTAAACGTGTTTTCGATAAAAAAAAAATTGCCGGAGCATATCGCATAGGGAATAAAAGAAAACATCCCAAATGTCCAATTAATTCACCACTGCATGTACCACTTAACTACTGAAAATCTTCCAAATGAACTCTTATCTTTGATGATAATTCTCTTCCAATAATGACCATCAGAAGCGGAGCCAACCCATTTTTAAAAATTCCGCTCAAGACCACATATTACACACATATTGGAATTCCTCCATCTAACAAATGAAAAGGAATTCATTCTATTCAGTGGCGATATCCTCCCTCCCCTCTTGCCCATCATCTCAAATAAAAAAAAAGTCGCCTCCCTTGGTGGAAAATTACCCCACAAACCCTCGCCCTAAAAGCCCCATCCCGTACTCTGACAGGAGCTGTATTTTCCAATTCTCTCCCTTTTCATTTATTTCTTAAATACAATGGCCGGCATCTCGACAAATGGCGGCTTTGCCTCGAATTTATTGAATGGTTCCCTTTCTTTCCACCACGGTGGCGCCACGGAACGTTGCCAAAAAAAAATTTTATGGAGAGAAATTTATAAATGCGACGGAAGATGACGCGGGGCATCACTGATGGAGGCGTTGCCATTGTTTGGACATAAAAACCGCCATGGGAAAAGAAGCGCCGTGAAAGAGGCATACACATGACTAATGCATATCTATCTTGCTAATGAGAAGGATGGGTGTTTACATGGTAGAAGTTCTGGAGCCTGTGGAAATTGCTTTTAAATAGATGCTTGATAAAACTTTTTTGTATAAAGACGAAGGGGTATTTATTTGAATATCAACGTGTGCAGTTCTTTGACATTTTAGCTAACCATGGAACATCTCTAAGCCTAGTGTAAGCCTAATGACCTAAATTTTTTTTAAAAATTTTTCCCAGTTGTTTGGTAAACACGTACTTTGGAAGGTTCCCAAAACATTTTGCATTTGTTATCAGGGAATTTTTTTCCTCTAAACTCAAAGCAGATGACAGTGATTAGCTTTGTTTTGCTCTTTAGATTGTCATTTTGTAAAACGTTAAAAATGTAAGATTTGCTCTCTATCTCTGGATTAGAAAATTCTGCTGCTTACCCCCACATTTACTTAAAAAAATTATACTAGCTTACGAGGAAAACCTTTGTTTTGCGTAAATAATTTCGAAGAGGAATTATCATGGTCTTGTTACAATAAGAGATCCCCATGTATTTATAAAGAACAATCCTTTCTACTACTTTTAATGTGACTTGATACGAAGCCTTGAGGTTTTTGAAACCAATACATGTTTGAATTTAATATCGATAAATAAAAAAAGAAAGGGACAATATCCTCCCATTGATATAGTTGGAATGATCATAACTTCCAGAAATAAGACATGTATCTAAATATTCATCATTTCATTCGTTTGAAATTTATATGCAAACTTTTTTTCTCCCAAAAACCTATAAATGTAAAAACTGAAAAAGTTTTAGTGCAATAACAGCGTTAACAACGGAAAGAGCTAAACAACAAAGTATAAAAGAACTAAAAAAATACCCAAAAAAACTCCCTACATTTTCTGTTACACAACCAAACAGCGAAAGTATCCATGTCTACTCCTCGCAAAAACGTGTAACTCCACGGAGAAAAAAAGTGCAATCCAGACAGCCAACAAACCCGCTAACCCTAAAACCCATAACACCTTGACCATTCACCTCTCTAGAGCACACGCCGCCGTTCCATTCTGACATCACGGCTGATGCCACCGGTGATGACGAAAAGATGGAACAGGGAAAAGTTCTCCGAGAGGAGAAAGAGAAAAAGAAAACCGAAACCTTCCATAAGTAGCACATTTTCCCTTTCTCGATAGATAAGCACAACACATCCCGAGCACAGGCTATTGAGACAGAATGTGTCAGTCTGGTGAAAGCAAGAGAACCATTTTTTTCTTTCTTTCTCTCAAGATGCGAGGAATGTTCGAAACGGGCAGTTTGCGCTGGATCCATTGTTTCCGCAATGGCCGATGGTTCCTTTTATAGAAAGCTAGAGAAAACCGTGTAGAACAAAAACTAGTCAGTCTGGTGAGGAGTAGTTGTAGTTGTTTTTTTATGCATGGTGTTGCTTTTGGGGAGCATTATTGTGAGAAATGGAAAAGCGGTCACCGAACCGATGACTCTGAGGAGAGAATTCGTGTAATAAATTAAAGGAATCAGGTGTGCCTCATCTTATTAAAATGTGGATTCAGTAAATTAAAATGATGTATATAAAGACCAGATGAAGCCATTATTTTTCGGAGTATACTTCATTTCTTATGACTTTTGGATGGACCTATTTCCATAGTACACTCATTGTATATCTGTGTATACTCATTCAGACACACAAGCTTTTATTAAAATGCGTCAAATTATTTCAATAGTTTTACACAAACAGTATGAGGAACGTTTAAAAAATCAGTCATTAATTTTTTTTGCAAGATATTTAAAACTTCACTACTTCCTTTTTATATTTTTACATCTATAACAAACTGTCAAAGCAGCGACAGGGTTAAACGGAGCCTGGTTAAAAAAATTAACAATATTTAACCCGAGGATAGTTTTTCTTCCAATTCGTAACTGCCTTAATTACTATTACTGACATGGTTTATAATGCAAACAATAAATAAATTCAACGATTATGATATCATTTTGTTTAGTGATGAGTAAAACCAATAATTTTATTAACCGAATTAGAAATCAATAACTCTTTGATATCGGCAAGGTGGTTTTCGATTAATTTTAAACTTCCGATACATTTTAGTACACAACAGCATTTTAATTAGTCGCAGGCAAAAATCGATAATTTCTGGTATCGAATGATTAAGTTTTGAGTACTCTAAAATAAACATATAGGTATCGATCAAAACGTTTTGTGGAGAGCAAGCTTAGGAAAGCACAACAGAGTTACTCAACAACATTACTGGCGAAGACAACGATTTAAACTTAGGAAAAAATACTTTTAAACTCGTTAAACTCACTTTTTACTGCATCAGAAAAAAATTTATAAAATTTTATAGACGAGTCATTTGAAATATAAGAATTATACGGATTCTATATCGCTTTATATTAGATTATAACATTTTCTGACACTATTACATGACATCACTAAAAAACAAAGTAGTTCCCAGCACGGTATCTGAATTTTGAGTGAAATGAATAACGTCAATTTAAAATTATAATTATTTTGTTAAAACCATGTATATGTTACGGGCAAAATGATTAATCGGGCATTATTAATAATGCCCGAAGAGGAGGCGGGTAAAGTGATAAATTTCATTCATAAATTCCACTGAATTTATCACATTGCCCGCGCATTATTAATAATACCCGATTTATCACATTGCCCGTAACATATATAGCGTCTTTTTATATCGATTTGCGTACTAAAACTCTTCCTAGCAACCCAACAGGCTTTCTGTTTACACAGTTTCTGCTTCCGCGTAGTGACGTCATAGTCAGGAAACGTTGCTGACGAGTATAGCGGAATATCAATAAAACATCCCACCGAACCTCGAAATCGTTAGAAAAGGCATTATTACAGACCAAATAAATCCCAAACAAACCTGAAATATGGAGCTATCTACCTCTACATTAGAGGTAGATAACATGAAAATTTCCTCTGCACCAAAACAGTCTCAAAACCCAGCGTGAGGGGAAAATCATAAGGCATCATTCTCCAACCCCGCGAGCCTGGCTTTCCCGCCTTATCAAAGACCGTTAGGTAGGACAGCAAAATGAAGGTGTCTTTTCCTCCCCTTATCTGCGCCATAAAACTCACGATTCGAGGAGGTAGGTGCAGGTAGTTATATTATCAAAACGGTTATTCGCTACCAAATGTGTAAAAGCGGAGTAAATGTGTAAATCAAGAGGGCTTATCAGTGAAGTCTTAAGACTCTAGATTTAATGCTATTACTCTTTGGAATCTGTTCCAAAGAATGTTTCAGACGAAATTTAGGTTTACTTCTTTATATTGAAAACTTGCAATTGATATTGAAATTTATGGGAATAATGATCATATGATAAAATAAATGCCCAAAAGTTCCTGCATTTACGTTAGGTTGAAAAGTTTTAATCAAAAACTAGGTTTTCTAAAAAATGTATTTTTTTACTTTTGATTACCCAGCCGAACTATAAATGAATGTCGCATGAATAGCCAGAATTTCAAACGTAGGAATGATAAAACTTCAAAGTTAGTTGACATTTTTTACGATTATAATATTCTTTATGATTTTGGACAGCTTTAAATTAAATAGTTAGGTAAGTATAATTAATAAGTTTGAGTGATTTGTTTTAGATTAGAAAAACATTTTTATCATTTTAAAAATATGAAAAAAACTATTGTTTCTTGAGGAAAACTTTACCAAAACAGCTAATATTTAAATTCCTCCTTAGAGATTAACAGCCCTAGAAAATACAAATTAAATACGAAAATATTTGCTTCTAATTAGACAATTGCCAGTTATTGCTTCAAAATGCGTAAATCTATCTTTACTGCGGGTACATCTATCATTCGTGGTTTTAGTCAAAATGGTAGGTTCCATTTTGATCAATCATAGTTGATTTAAATTTCTTTAAAAAAAAAGTACTTGCTTAATCCATTTAATCCCTGTGAGGCGAAATTTTATCGCCACACTCGTAGTAAAAACTGAAGATGGGTCAAAGCATTGACAGCCTAAACATAAATAATGGGTCAAATTCTATTTCGAACATCAAAATATTCAATTCCACATACGCCTTGTCTTCCAAGAGACAACCTAAATTATAATATGAAAGCGAAGTTCCAATCCAAAATAGCATAGAATAAAACTCCAACAAAAGTAAAGGAAAAGCAAACGTTAATGAAGTTTGATGCTCCTTAACGGTAAAACTAACTAAAAGTGAAATACTGACATGACAAATAGCAAAGCAATCTACCGATAAAACTCCACGGGAAAGGTGAGTAACCATCTCCACGACGCGGGGATACGACACGCAACGCAACACGAAACAGCCAGAGAGAGAGCTTAGTTTCCACCTTATCAGAAACCGTTACGAAACCTAATGAGCCTTATCACAACCCCAGAAAGTCCCGATCCACAGAGGTGTGGGTATTATCACGAAACACCGTAACTGTAACTGATGCCCGGTTCCCGAGTGCATTGAGATAAAGATGTGAAATGGATGGATGGATGAAGGAGTTGACATTTTTTTAATGCGAAAGGAACGTACCCAGATAGCACAGAAAGATTGAAAAAAGATTGAATCAAACTTAAGCGCTCAAGCTTGATAAACCTGAATCAAACTTGAAAATTACGGTAGTTTAGCAGTATTTAATGTGTATAGTTGTACCACGGCGATCTTGAATCATGTATAAAGAAGGATTGAATTTTCATGCTAAAAGTAAGCATTTTTCAAGATAGAAATTTCAATTATTTTTCAAGTTTGAAATATAGATGGAAAAAAGAATACTTTAAAGCTTGAGATTTCAATCATTTTTCATGTTGTAACTTTCAATCTTTTTTCATGTTCGAAATTTCAGTCATTATTCAGGTTTGAAATTTCAATTATTATTCAGGTTTGAAATTTCAACTATTATTCAGGTTTGAAATTTCAATTATTATTCAGGTTTGAAATTTCAACTATTATTCAGGTTTGAAATTTCAACTATTATTCAGGTTTGAAATTTCAATTATTATTCAGGTTTGAAATTTCAACTATTATTCAGGTTTGAATTTCAATTATTCTCCATGTTTGAAATTTCAATAATTTATAAGTTTGAAATTTCAAACTTTTTTTTTAAATTTTTTATGCATATATTTGCACCAGTGATTGCTTGTTTCAGCCTTAAATTAATATTTAATAGCTAATTTTAAGCTTGAATATTACACCGTTTTAAGGTTGAAATAATAGCAGCTTTGAATTATGGTAACGTTGAAGATTAATAAATTAACCGTTCTTAAAGTTGAAATCATAATTATTAATCCAGTTTAAATGCTCAACAACTTATCTGTTAAATTAATTGCTTTAGATTTAATTGAATCATTAGTATTGAAAGTTCACTTTCACAAACACCATTGTTAAAAATAAATTATTAACTAAAATATTCAAAATAATGCTTTATTCACAAAAAAATTTAAACATAAAAAGACCAGATCATAGATCATTTCCATCATTTATTATTTCTTCTTCTCTTTTCCTGTGAAAAAGGTAAAAAATATTATAATATGTATAACTTATAAGTATCACATAGTAAAAGATTAGTGCAACTGGTTTTGTGCCAAACTAAAAATTAAATTTATTTTTCCACCATTGCTGTTACTCTATAGACCTGTCACATGGTCTTAAATGTTTACCCCTATGGTCACTGAGTCATAAACAAAGAGTTATTATTTAAGATGAGATTATAAATACATATTTCTTTAATGTGGATGATACAATTACAATATTTATTAGGCATTGGGTACTATCTGAAATCCAAAACTAAAGATGTATTAGGATAAATATTAGATTACTACCATTTATAAGCAAAATTTAAGATATAAAAAAAAATATTTGTACCTCATTGTTATTTGCATTGTATATTCTCTTTCAAGACAAATGTTTAGATTTTAGTTGTAAGAAATTAACTTATTTCAAACAATTTTTTGAGGGTAGTGCAGTTTAATTCACCTGAAAATTTGACACGATAATCCCTGGACTTCTTAAAGTAATAAAATGAAAATAATAATAATTGAGTAAAGCTATGGGACCCTTTTAGAAAAGTGTTTTTCCATGGGACCTTCTTGAAAGAAACCCCTATATTTTAGTGACATTTTTTTAAACCCCTTAAACACTGCTTACTGTCCTCAAATTCTGATAAATAAGTTTGCAACTATCCGGAAATTAAACAGTGAATTGCAATTTGCTTAACATCTAAAGACTGTCTATTCTAAATTGCTAAATTCCTTTTATTTAATGTGATTGTTAATATGCTCTTTGAAATATATAAATTTCATTGGAATACAAAACCAGATATCAATTGCAAAAATTCAAACAAACATTTGTATTTTAAGAATATTTTAATCTTATTTAAGGACACTTTTATATTCTACAAATATTGGAAAATAAGAAATATTACTGAAAAATTGCACATTTAAAGAACTATTTCTAGGATTGTAAATTCCTCATCATGGGGGCTAATGTTACATGTGTTGTGGGGGCTAATGGGACAACTTAATATGGCTGAATATTTCTTAAAAGAACATTGTAGTGTTTATTTGACTTTGCATATTTAATTAGGTAGTATGGAAACAGAATTAGACAGTCATTACCAACATATAAAATTTAAAAAAAAAGTTAATAATAGAATAAGATAATAAGAACTAAATAGTTTTTTAAGTGGACAAATTTTAACATTTTAGGCAAACAAATTAGTAATTTTAAATAGGATCCTTCAAAAAAAATTTCCTATATATGTATTAAGCAGGGTTGAAAAAATAAACAGGTTTTTTCAGGTTTGGTTTAAACTGTTTTTTTTTTTTTAAATTTCCCTTTAACACATAAATATAAATATTTCTGATTGATTTAAATTATGAATGCATTGAATAAATAGTTCAAGTGACTTAACTAATTTATTAATTAAAATTAATTTTATTTAAGTTTTAAAAAGTAAAAATTATATATAAACCATCAGATTTTTTAGCTGCATTAAAAAGTTTCTATAGCATGGAAAAGACAGTGGTTATATGTACATTTTTATAATAAGAAAGGTTTTTTTATTGATAAATAAAAACCAACTGTTTTTTATCCTAGATTCAAATATCTTGTCTTTTTTATGGATTAAAAACAAATTTGGTGTTCATATATTTAAAAAAAAATAAAGAGTTTCTTTTTAAAACATTAAAAAATCAATTGTGTGGTTTTTATGATGCATTCAAGTATCTAGTTCTAAATGAATTTTAAAAAAAAATTCATAAAAACAAAACAAGGGACTTTTATTATATTTTGTTCCAAAGTCAATATTTTTACCAAAGTCAATATTTTAATAAATAAATAAATTACTTTAAACCCATAAGTTTTACTAAATCTAGAATTATCCATACCCTATTATGATAATTCCAATTAGTGAAGAAATAAGTAGGATTAGTGAAACTAAACACTGCAGAAGACATTGTGGTATTAAAATGTTCAATGCTGAAATTTCATCCACAACAATTTTTGCATATTCAATATATAGAGTAGCATATGTAAATAAAAAAGGCATTTCAAGGAATATTTTTATAAACAAAACTTAAATGTAAATGGTTTAAATCATAAACATTATAAAAATAACTGCTTTTATGCTTTTTTTACTAGCATTTATTTTTAAAAATGTCCCATTATCTCCCACTTTCCCCTACTTATTAAGAAGTGGTTTATCTTTCATGAAGCTCATTGCTACAGGCAGGTCTTTTAATTAAGCCCATATGGTCCTATTTGTTACACTAACTCTTGTGGTCAAGCAGATGACAATTTACCATAGTATTTTTTCTTAAAATTTTTATAATTTCTACGTCCAAGAATATCGGATTTTTTACTCTTGGTGGTACTTACGTATTATCCCGTCGACCGTGTCGCTTAATCCGAAAACATTTTCAGATCCCATTGATTTACTATTGCTGTGCCGCTGAATTAGACAGCCGCTGAATGGTCGATGGGATAATACGTAAGTACCCTCTTGGCTAGTGAGAAATTTCATGCCCATGCTAGCTACCCGAATTTCCCACCCCCTACCTGAATTTGCATTTTCTCATTCCTAGCCACTTAGCGCAAAAAGATATAGACTAAAATAATTGATTATCAATTCTACTAGAATGTTGATTTTATGTAAGCCCAGTATCCAAAAATTTTATAACAGTTTTAATGTTCTTAATTTTATTGGTTTCTGTAATTAAAATACAATGACTTACTTAATTTATTCTTCTCGCACTCCATTAACTGGAGCATAGGGCCTCCATCATGTTTACACCTGACAGTTGGTGGCAAGATGCTTTGCTTCTGTTACATTCCAATCTTTTTGTAGCCTTTCCCTGTTTCAATGGCCCTGGGGGTTCCAGTCAAAAACCTGTTAAACAAAATAGAATGTACACAATGATAATTCTTAAATAATTTAGCAAATTTATGTTACAGTAATTGTGATTAATCCAAAAATTATGCATAATACCTAACAATATCACATTTTACCAGTGAATTTTTTTACATGATCCCTACTCGGAGTAGTATGTAGCTTTTCTGTTGTGATTTCATCGAAAACTAAACATTGTAGAGTTATAGTTCAGTAGGCATTTTTAATGCACTACATACAAGGAATCTGGGTGTGTAGAGTTTGAGCATACCTGTTATAATTGTTATTGAGCAATTATAATATTAGGGTATAATTGTTATTGAGCATACCTGTTATAAGTATAAGCATACCCAGTATAAGCAGAAGTGGATCTTGGAATTCATGATGTCCCACAGACAACCCGTCAAAAGCGGTACTTATGGTCACCCTAATATTAACTTCCCTTTAAAACTATGCAAGAAAAACTCTAATTTTCAGTTATTTTTTGCACCAAACTTTCAGTAATGACATTATTTTAAATATAGTACTAAATATCAATGAACAACTTACATGGCTTAAAAGAAAAAATGTCTCATCTCTTCAAAAACATTGAAAATCAAGGACTTAAGGACCTCAACAAAATTTTTCAAGGACCTTTTTTTGCAGACATTTAAAAATTATAATCTTTCTAGAGCAATTGGAGGTGTTTTTAAACTGCCTACTGACTCCAACTTAATTTTCTAACTAGTTTGTTCACTTGTGGAACCGATGTAGAGGGTGTTACTATCACAGTTATATGGTTTCAAACATTGCCGTTAAATGTGGAAAGGAAATTTAGATAATAATTTAGATAACCTTGGTTAATCGTTATTAAGTTAGTTATCACAGTTTTATGGTTTCAAACATTGCCGTTAAATGTGGAAAGGAAATTTAGATAAATCAGCGAAAGACGGCTGGAGTATATTCAAAATTCAAGGACTTTTAAGGACCGTGGGAACCCTGTTTTATACGCAAGAAGATATTTTTGAAAATAGTACACTTTTAATGCCTTACATAAATATTAGGGTCATTCCATGAAAAAGTGGACATAAGGGCTAAATTGATGCAAATTGGTTTATAAATTATACTATAAATTATTTATTATTAAAGGTAGAGATATGAACAAGATGGATTTAAAGAGAGCTAAGCTTTAACAATATTATTATTTGATAATTTTTTGGGGGCTCAAAGTTACTTGAAAACTTTTCAAGTATGTAAAATAGGGTATTTTCATATTGACCAAAAAAATACTAAATGCAGCAGAATTTTCATTGTATGAGCATTATGTCACTATTTTTGACCTTGATTATCCAATAAAACACTCAATTTTTGAAAAAACATTTAAAGAAAAAACATTTTTTGATGCATTTAAATTTAGATCCTCCTTCTGTCACACTCGTCACAAAAAAAGATGGTTATTACACAAGATTCAATTTTTTCACTTGAATACTTGAAGGTTTCAGTAGTTCTGATTGTTGCAGTTCTTAACACATGTAAAATGTTAAAAGGTTTTAAAATTATCATTTTGTATGACTTTTTGTGTGACGGGCGAGACAAATCAGCATGACGGGTATCACGAAATCCCTGGTATCGGTGTGACAACATTTAAAAATATCTGAATGAATACAGGGGCCATTCAGAAAGCGAGTTTTGCAAGGCCCGTAAATAAAAACAAAAATTCATTTTGTAAGATTGGGTACTTATGTATTATTCCGTCGACCGTTCAGCGGCCGTCTAATTCAGTGGCACAGTAGTAGTTAAGTCAATGGGATTTGATAACGTTTTCGGATTAAGCGTCACGGTTGACGGGATAATACGTAAGTACCGATACATGAATCGGAAGAAAGGGAGCACCCACCTGCTGCTGTGTAGCGTTCCATCCAAGAGTGGCGTAGGGGATCTTCGGGGAGGGGGGGGCACATAATGAGGAGGACATCCAAGTCGCTGTCAGGTGAAGAGATGCAGCTCGCCGGGATGCCATCGAGAACAGGAAGTCAGTAGTGGCCAATCTCAGTCTATGTCAACGCAGACTCCACCCTCCAACTAAGATTACTCTTATACAGCAATCTAAAATGTGGAATGCCCACTTAAATCTCACACATTTACAGATCATAAAAAATAATTTGGTACAATTTCATTGAATATCCTGTTTAATATTACCAAGCTATTTTAGACATCAAAAATTAGAAATATTCTGTAAAATTGCAAACTCTAATCAATAAAATATACAATTCCTTAAAATAACAAGAATAAAAATTTAGTGATATTAGGCAGTATTTAATGGGACAGTTAAAGGAATTAAACCATTACTTTTTTGAAGGTACAGTCGACTCCGCTTAATGTTATCAAAATTGTCTAGTCCTGATCACTCCCATTTAAATTAACGCAAAATTAATTCAATTGTTTTATGTGATCAGAATATCGTTTAATGTTATCAAAATTTGGTGAAATCCCTTAAAAATCTCCTTTTTCTTGTTGGAAGGCCAATTTTATTAGTACATAAACATACAAAATGAGTCATTAATGTGAAGTATAATATGATCCACTTTTTCATATTTTTCTTTAACAATGTTTAAGTTGCAAAATACACCCTAGAAATTCACTCCAATTAGGACTAGTCTTGATTTTAATGCAAACACTGGAATTATACTGTTTGTCACTTTTTTATAGACTGCTTATTATCATCAATTAGATATTGTTATTGTGATCTTGTACAAATGTGATCACATAGGACTCGACTGTATTGTTACAACAGAACTTGGCGAAAAAGGCCTTGGCATATAAAGTTTAACCTTCATGTTAGGGGGGGGGCAAGGATACTTACCTTCGCTCTTGATGTTGCAAATACTAGTGACTAGACTAGGGGTTGACTCAACATTATTTCCCTGGTCCCCCCTTACCCCATGGAGAGTATTTTTATACACTAAATTTAATGGTACTTATACAAAGGATTTGAACTTTTGCACACCTAATGGGACATCCATAAATTACGTGAGGTGTTTTTTCCAAAATCTGGACCCCCCCACCCCCCTTGGTGAGATTTTTCCAAACCCCTCCCCCCTTTTGACCTCACATAATTTATGGATGTCCCCTAACGTAAAAGTATGGTTAATGAATATGAGCTTAAAAATGGGAGTCTGTTAAACTAAAGCAGTTGAATCTTTAAAATCAGGCTTTACTATATAGGCTGCTTGTTATATGGTGCACAGGTCTGGAAATTTTATCAAATTTCTTACCCAAAAAATCTTGGGAAGATTTCGGAAGTTTTTTTGGATTAGCTGACGCAGCATAGAATATGCTGAATTGCCGAAACTTATCAAATAATGAAATGTAACACCAGGGCCGTATCCAAGGGGGGGTTTTAGGGGTTCAACCCCCCCCCCCCGAAATTCTGTCATCAATTTTTATACTGCTATTTTTCATGAAAATTATGTCTCACAAGGAGCGATCCTCTTCGGGTATAACCCAAAGGGTCTCAAAATGAGTCAAAACCCTACTTATTTCCAAAAATTTTCTGGGGGAGGACCCCCAAACCCCCTCGAAATTTTGAAATCTACTAAGTATGGTTTTTCCTTCAAATTTGTGTGATTTACAGGGAGTGGTCCTCTTTGATGCAACTTAAAGTGTCTCAAAATGAGTTAAAATGCCACTTTTAGGGGCAAAATTCAAAAAATTTTCTGGAGTAGGAACCCAAACCCCCCCTCAACATTTTGCCATTTATGACAATATACCTACCTTGAAAATTCGGCCTCTTATAATGAGTGGTTCTCTTTGGGAGTTATCTATAGGGTCTCAAAATGAGCTAAAACACTCTTTTGAGGGGCAAATTTCCAAAATTTTCCCCAGACCCCCCTTTTGCTTGGAATTCATATTGTCCATACAATTTGAAATTTAGTGCATCAAAATTTCAATCCAGTGTTGTCATCCAAAAATTAACATATAAAAGTACTTGTAAGGAGGTACCTCAGAAAATATTTGAGTCAAAACCCCCCCCGAAACAAAAGTCTGGTTACGGCCCTGTGTAACACCCTCAAAATATCTCAACTAGCACTATTTATCTATCACTCTCTTAATTTTTGTTACATTCTAATGTGCAAACATAAAAACCCTGGCTTTTAAAGAGAAAATATATTTTAAAAGCATTTAAAAGGGCATCAACAATATAAGCAAATATTTGTACTTACTTGAATTACGCTAGTCACGCTGACGCTAGTGGCTAACCCTAACTAACGCCCGCCAAAACAATATTTCTTGCTTCATTTCACTTGGTTTGTGTGTGGGGTGAAATTAAACACAAAAAAAACCGACACTTAGTATTTTTTATCATTATTTCCAATTATTTCAAGCAAACTGTCCATGTTATTGAAATTTTTATTTTCTTTTTTCATTTAGGAT
Source organism: Tetragnatha montana (assembly GCA_963680715.1). NCBI lineage: Eukaryota > Metazoa > Arthropoda > Arachnida > Araneae > Tetragnathidae > Tetragnatha > Tetragnatha montana. The sequence goes on along the minus strand of OY796681.1, from coordinate 42,916,945 downwards.
GTTAGTTCGTTGAGTAAATAGGTAATTTTTATGAACTGAATAAGAATCAAACCAATCAAAACAACCAAGATTCGGTAATAAATCACTTAAATAGTTATTAAATATCAAAGAAAACATTTTTTTTTAAATTTTAGTTTAACAAACTTGTTAAATAATGAATTTTCCTTTTTAAATGACAACTGTTTACTCTCTGGCATGCCCATGCCTCATGTATCATGGAGCTGTTAAGCCTAAGCCCTGCATGTGACAACTGTGGGAATAAATAAATTTCACACGCCACATTAGTGAGATACGCTGTACGAAGCGTCTCTTCGAGTTCCACAACATACTAAAATTTCATCGAAATCGGTAGGCAGGTTTTTGAACTGGAATTTTTTCCAAGTATTAAAATACACCGGATGTGCAAGTAATTAAGCTAATTAAGGGACTTCCCATAAAGCTAGGACCATGAAATTTTAATATGTTGTTCATGGTGTGAATTCAAACAATCTATTAAATTTTCAGGGTCCAATTTCAATTAGGGGGCCGTATACATAATAAATACAGTAATAAACTTGAATAATTTATAAATCCAGAACTAATTCATCAACCCCTTATTGCGATACATATTTTTGTTCGTCTAAAGGTCTACTACAACATGTTAAAATCTTAAATATTTATCTCCATATTTGGAAAAAATTTCAAGTAAAACGAAAATTCTTTGAACCTAAATTACAAGCGCAATATGTATATATTCCCCTCAAAATTTCCAATTCCTAAAATCATTTTTTATAAGCTTTCTAAATATGTAAAGCATTAAAATCTAACTTTAAAAGTAAACAAACCGAGAACTCAAATCTGGGAAATATTCCAGAGTCATTCGCGTCAAAGACCAGTAAGCTCCATTCTGCTTTCGAAAATTCTCAATTACGTCATAATCACCATGAAAACCCGTAATTCTGGAAAAACTTTGCCATAACGGTCCTTTACTCATAAGTAAAATAAAATAAAAAAATTAAATAATATTTATCGATTTATTAAGCAAAAATTGGACTTGTGTTTTTTAACGATCCTATATATTTTTTAATAAGTCTAATAACTTACTAAGTTATAAAGATTTTTTCATGAAAATCGGATATGACATGAATCTCGATGTATATTTTAAGAATCAATCACCTTTTGAACCATTATTAAAAAAATAAACCGATTTATATAAGAATTATCGGCGATTTTCGGTAAAACACCGGACATAATAGAATCCGTTTAATTAGAATTCTCGTAAGGAAAATATGTTCTAGAATACCAAAATTAAATATTTGTTGCAATAAATATCCTCTTCGTCTCAATCAACCACCATGATATTGATGTAATCAATGCTATTAATCTTCTATCCTACTGAAACCTGTTGGGGTTTTTTTAGCTTTTTTCTTCTAGTAATTAACATGCGTGTTGTTAAATGCTTTTAATTATTACTAACTGTTTTTATGTCAACAGAAAATTAATATTACTCATTAAAAATAAAGTATCATATTTCATCGTTATCTCATTAGTATTTCAACTTTCAATGACCAGAGATAGTTCTAAACAACACAAACTTTGGGGAAACATTTAATGGAATTTTCAGGGATGTTTTTATGCACTTTTCTCCAAATCTTTAATTATATTGTTTTACGTAGTTAACGATAGTTTATAATAAAATTTCATAAGTCTTTATCTTTATAGGATGAAAATTTATTTGTATATTTAATATTCTTGGTTTACACTGAACCAACAATTATTTATTGAACAATTAAAAAGGCACACTTATTTTCCCATTTTTGTATTGAAATCCTTTAAACAATATATTAACTAGAACAAAAACTTTTAATGAACTTTCAAAATAATTTTAATCATTGAAAAACTTTTACTACCCAAGCAAAAAATCCCTTGCTGGAAAAATGATCGAACTAAGTTTGATCAACTAAAGCTTGTGATTCGCTTGAATTTTCAAGCAGTTGAAATGATTGGAATATATTTTATTACACAAGCAAGAAATCCCTTGCTGGAAAAATGATCGAAGTAAATTTGATAAACTCAAGCTTGTGATTTGCTTGTATTTTCAACCAGCTTTAATGTTTGAAAAATATTTTATTAACCAAGCTAGAATGTCCTTGCTGGAAAAATGATCGAAGTAAGTTTGATAAACTCAAGCTTGTGATTTGCTTAAATTTTCAACCAATTTTAATGATTGGAAAATATTTTATTACCCAAGCAAGAAATTCCTTGCTGGAAAAATGATCGAAGTAAGTTTGATTAACTCAAGCTTGTGATTCGCTTAAATTTTCAACCAATTTTAATGATTGGAAAATATTTTATTACACAAGCGAGAAATTCCTTGCTGGAAAAATGATCGAAGTAAGTTTGATAAAATCAAGCTTGTGATTTGCTTGTATTTTCAACCATTTTTAATGAATGAAAAATATTTTATTAACCAAGCGAGAAATTCCTTGCTGGAAAAATGATCGAAGTAAGTTTGATAAACTCAAGCTTGTGATTTGCTTGTATTTTCAACCAACTTTAATGATTGAAAAATATTTTATTAACCAAGCTAGAATTTCCTTGCTGGAAAAATGATCGAAGTAAATTTGATAAACTCAAGCTTGTGATTTGCTTGTTTTTTCAACCAACTTTAATTATTGAAAAATATTTTATTAACCAAGCTAGAATTTCCTTGCTTGAAAAATGATCGAAGTAAGTTTGATAAAGTCAAGCTTGTGATTTGCTTGTATTTTCAACCAACTTTAATGATTGAAACCTATTTTATTAACCAAGCTAGAATTTCCTTGCTGGAAAAATGATCGAAGTAAATTTGATAAACTCAAGCTTGTGATTTGCTTGTTTTTTCAACCAACTTTAATGATTGAAAAATATTTTATTAACCAAGCTAGAATTTCCTTGCTGGAAAAATGATCGAAGTAAGTTTGATAAAGTCAAGCTTGTGATTTGCTTGTATTTTCAACCAACTTTAATGATTGAAAAATATTGTATTAACCAAGCTAGAATTTCCTTGCTTGAAAAATGATCGAAGTAAGTTTGATAAAGTCAAGCTTGTTTTTCGTTTGAACTCTCAAGTTTGAAAATAGTTGGATTTTTTTCCATCTTGAAACATCCAGCTTGAAAATTAATTGAAGTAAGGTTTTTTTTGCAAGTTTGACATGTCAACTTAAATTACAGGAAATCTCAAACTTGAAGCAAGCATACGTGCTATCTGGGTATATTTAACATGTTATGGAAGTATATAGTTTCTGGTTTGATGGGTATTAAAGTGTTTCAGTTTTAGTTAATATTAAGTTAATTTCGTTAGTTAATTAATATTAGATTAGGGAGGCCACAGAAAATTCAATTTAAAATTCCCTGATAATTCCGGGATGGTTGTGGGTTGGTTTGTAATAAAGTGAAAGGAAATTCACAAGGCGAGAAAAATATTTCAGTTCATAAGATTTTATAGGATCCCATAGGAATTTCACGATTTTATTTTATAGGTTTAGGAGCACGGAAATGCACCTTTGAATATTTAAAAGTCAGACAACTGTTGAATAGATTTTCTAAAATTCCTTGGATTTTTTCCCAGATAATTTCAGGTTTTCGGGTCTGTGGCAAACCTGTAGACCTTCAAATTAATGCATTTTTAAAGAAATGAGTTTTTGAAAATCAAGACAAGTTCGAAAATAAGATTTTAACGAGGCGAACGGAACTGCGTCGTCATGGCGGGGCTTTACACTGTCTCGATTTCCCAGTCCTTTTTTAAGGGTGTGGAGTAAAAAACCTAAAGCCCAGAGGGTTTGTCTCCAAACACCAAGTCAAGAAGAACATCCCAGTTCAGTTTACCTAGAAATGTTTTCCTAGTACTTTATACCGTGATTTTCAATAATATTTTTATATGAAGTTTAAAATGAAAAATGGGATATATATATATATATATATATATATATATATATAAATTAAATGCAGGATGTATAGGCTAAAAATTATTATCTCTTGATTCAAACATCGTTCAGGAAATTCGTGTTTCAACTCTCGAAAATCTTCGAAACACTTTAATTCCATTTAAATTTATTTATTACAATTCTAATAGGTAGTTTCGTAAAAAAATAAGCGATGGGCTTTTGGTTATTTCCCAAAGACTCCCGTTAGATAAAAACCATTATAGATATACATTGATTTATGTTAGTTGTTAGCCTTCCTAAATATGATATCACATTTAAACATATTTTCTTACTATATGTATATTCTGATGGAAAAAGTGGCCATAATAAAGTGGCCATTCACTACAATTGAAACCGTTGAAATGTCAAGATGAGATAGATAGAGAATCAAAGGAGATTAAACCTAAGTTTAAATCTTAAGAAACATTTTAAGGGAAGAATTACTAGCTTTATATTTTAAATTACTATGTATTATTAAAGTGTCTGACTGATCTGTATCAATAAAGATAATTCAGATCTTTTAGAACACTTTTCTAAAATTAATCCCAACCAATCATGTAGGCTCTAGCAGTATGTACTACACCTATAAAGCAGCACTAGTTTAAAAATCACCAAGTTTTTTTAGGACACAATGACATTTTTAGCTATGTATTACAAGTAGACAGATTTTGGCTAAGGTGTCTCTATAGAGATAACACAGATGACGTTACAAAAATTAATGCCGACCAATCAGAGCGCAATGTACACCTAGAGCGAAATTGGAAGGACAACGGACGGAGATCAATAGTTGCTGATTTCGCCTTTTCTGCGGCATAATACATCATATCAGTATCGATTTCCAATTAGCTTCCATCACGAAAAAGCACTTTTTGGCCTCGCACAGAAGGACTAGTTGTCGCGCAGGGATTCATTCTCGCAACGTCAGATTTATCGATGGCCCTTTCGAATCTATGGTGACGGACAGGTCCCGAAAGCACAAACGATCGAGAATAAAGAAGCACGATTTTCCGAATAAAGGGAGTCGGGAGGTTAACTAGTTATCCGGAATAGTCAATGTCTTTCTTTGATGGAGAAGAAATAGAATTGAGTATATGCTGAGCGATAAGAGGTGTTTGGTTGCCATGGTGAAAGTTAGTTGGTTTAGAGCCACGCGAGGCAGATTTTCAATTTTTAAAAATTAATTTTTAAGTTGAGAAGTAGAGAAAATTTGATTTTACAGTTTAATATTTATTATATATTGATAACCATCTGAAAGTTTCTCAAGTAAAGTAGTATTTTAACTTTTGAATATTCTACGTGTTATATTTGATTTTAACGTTGTCGCTGAAATTTAACGTTTCTCTTAATTTTAACAAATTTAAATCAGTTTACAGATTTAATCGATTTTTTACTTTGTGACAACTTTAAACCATTAATTTTTTTTTTCGATGGAGAAACTAAATAATGAGAAATTTTTTTTAAAGGAATTAGAGCAGCTATATATTTATTTGTGAAAGGAATTTTTTAAAGGGATTAACACATGCTTCTCTCACTCAACAAGTTACTGACGAAAATTCAATGTTATTTATCTCTAAAATTGTCAAAAATTCAGATATTCCTTAAAGATATTTTTTCATCAAAATCAAAATCGTCCTCAATTCTGTCCCCCAACTTTTCCAAGGCAGAAAAAAAAATTCACTCATGTTTCTCACTTGTTCATACTTGAATGTGAAAAGCAAAGAATTATATAAAAATTGATAGTCAGCCTCAAAAAAAAGAGTTATTTTGATGGGTCAGTGTATTTTAATATGCATCTAAAATCTAATCTTATAAAAATGCATCAAATTGTTTTAAAAACAAATTTACCATCAACAATTGAATTTGAAACCGTATATTTTCAAATTAACACAAACATGAAAGACTATTAGAATAACTTCTGAAACATACAATCGAAAAGCATGTTTCATAAAACTACCTAGATTCCTAGAACATATCATAGAAAAAAAAATTAAATATTTTTTTCGTGTTTCTTAAATAGTTTAAATTTACCTACATATTTTAAAAATACGATTAGAGGGATTACTCTCTTATTTAAATGTAACACGTCTGCCCAATATAATGAAAAAACTTGTTTCTTGAGTAAAATATTCATTAGTTACTTCATAACTAGTACAAGAGTCTTAGAATAAATATAACAATATTTTGCTAAATAAAACTCAAGTTACAACTAAAAAATAGAAAAATAAACAATTTGTTCAGAAATAGAATTAAATTAGTAAATATAGTAATACTATTCCTGAAGTTATAATTTGTTTACCTAGTTTGGATTGACTATATTTCGTTCCATTATGTAAATAAAGAATATAGTGCTTTTATTAGAATATTTTCTTAGATAAACCTTATCAACTTGGTTCTTTACTTTGATGATAACTCGATAGATTTTATTGCAATTTATTTTAGACAAAGAAAAATAGTGTTTTCGGAAGAGTAAATATTTGAATTAGTAAATATTATCCAAATAAACTATCTACAATCTACATTTAAAATGAAATGTGTTTGTTGCTTGGGTAAACTTACACAATTTAAATAATATTGTTTTTTAAAACGAATGGGTTATTAAGATTGTATTAGGGTAAAAATGGGGTCTTTCCGGATTTTTTATTTGATCTTTCTTTATAAATTCACTTCCACATCGATTTTACAATTTGGATAATATCCAAAACATTCGATTGTGCTCTACCCTCTTGGAAATGTCATGGTTTTGACGAAAATATTTTAGCACAGCAGTGAAGAAAAAGACCATATCCCATCGGGTTTTTTTTTGCAATCTTATTGAATTACTAAATCACTTATTATTATCCCTTTTTAAGTATACTTAAAATATTTTTGGAGAACAATTTCAAAACTGTTAACACAGCCAACAAACGAGCGAATTTCAAAAAAAAAATCTTGCCAGGCTGAAAAGCAATCAGTGTGCTGGTGAAATTGCATGGCACAGAAGAAAACAGTGGGATATAAGCCAAACTTGGCGTAACTTCGTACAAAATAGTTGAGCCAGAAGAGTGACTATATGTTCCTTTTTCCTGTAAGCCGACGATATATGGTATCATATGTGTGGTAGTGTGATTACCGTCTCAACTTTAAATTTACCTTTTATAATCAATTAATTATTTCACACTAGAACTTCAGCATAAGAAAGTTCACAGTAATGACAGACTAGGACAACAGAATGGTTAAAAAATATCATAAAAAAAATAATCTCAAAGGAGGAATTTTACCCGATACCACTTTTACTTATCATACTTATTCTCCAATTCCGCCTCAAGGAAAAAAAAACAACAGTCATTATTTTGCCAGTTTTCTCTTTCAATGAGACACCTTAATCCCGCTAATTGCAGAGAAACACACCATCAACCAAATAAAGAAGTTACCCCTTAAACAACCAAACACCACTCTATCCAATTCAATTCGTAAAAAAAAGGCACTACAAAAAAACCGCCAAGATCGATAGATCCTCCTCCTCCAGCCATGATATATCTCATCGTCAGTTAACTGCGGCGCTTCTTTATTTACGTTATTGTTACTTTGTTTCTCCGGAGTTTGCGCTTCCCAAGATTTAACGGCGCGATAAAGATGCCGTAATGGCATCCCTAAGACCGTTTGGCTAAAAAGATTAGCACCCGCCTTCAATCACGTTAATAGGAGGGGCACCTCCTCCATCCAATGTGAAGCGCTCAGTCAGTCCGATGCCATCGGTGTTGTAATTGAGTTAATTTCTATGGCGAATTAATTACTCGGCCGCAATCTGCATGTCAGCCGGAGCGATGTTGCGATTTGGTTGACAATGCGTCGTCGGACTCGGAAGCCTTCGGGTTAAGTCGGAGAGAGAGAGAGAGAGAGACTGGTGGATCGTGAAGCTAAGCTTTGAGACCTGTGTTGAGTTGGAATGGGAGCTTTATGTATAACTCGGGGGGTGTGCAAACAAGCCTTCCCTTCCAATTCCACATGTTAGGCTTGTATAAATCAAACAAATAACAAATCGATTGAAGGTCATTTTGCAGTTGATATACAGAAGATGTGTTTTTTAATTTGCTAGCATTGAATAAGGATGCTACTGAATTGAACTCAAAATCTCGGAAAACTATTAGACTAACGAACATTCGGAATCCCAAATACCGGAATCCTCTAAAATCTGGAACGTCAAATTTTATTTTTTTTTTTGTTCTGAAGGGCGTTTCCCCTCAAAACTCAAACCACTCCACAGACAAAACCGTCGGAAATGTTTTAATACAGCCATTACATGTCAACGCAACGCGATATTTCTTTCAGAATGACGTAATTCTGAAATTTCAAATACGTAAACTGTTTTAAGAACCAAGGGTAGAACCGGAATTTCAATCGAATTAAAAATCATTCAATATATTTGAATGATATACTTAAAAAGTTTATTGTATGAGTTTTAAGATAGAAAATAAATTCAGTCTAAGTTAAATACAATCCAGTAAAAAAATTCACTTATTGTTTTCAAAACATAGTGAAACTTATCTATAACGAGGAACCTAGAAAAAATATAGCCATTAGCTGTCTGTGGCCTCGCCGAGTACACGATGAAATATCACGATTCACAAGTTTCACTGTATTCCAATAATTTCTACAAACTTAATAAGTGCGAAATCAAGAATTAAGACGCTTGCTGCAACAAAGTGATAACTCAAATGTAAATCTGTTGGAGTTAGCTCGCAAGCTTTTTAATTGCACTCTCTCTATAAACGTGACATACAGCAATATAAAATTCTCAAAACGAAACCATAGTAAAACACGCCAACTCTCCCCGAGCCTAATTAAAACATCATTTACAATCAAAATGGAACCTCCCTCTCATCCGAACTCACAAAATCAGCACACAAAAAAGAGAGAATCGCCCAGCTCACTCATCAGCTCTTTTCATAGCCAAGAAATCGATTCTCCCCAACCGTTAAGATCCGGCGATTCGATTATTCCGAAATTTATCGAATTAATGCGAGAAAACGCACAGTGTCATTATTTCGGAAGCTCCCGCATTTGGGGGAATTAATACGCAAAAGGCGATTACAATTGGGGGTGCCGTCATTATTCCAAAAGATGAAAAATCGTCTCTCAAGAAGCAATTATTCCCAGAGAGAATATTCGCCCTCTTTTCCGAGGGAGGTGATTATTCACTGTTCGGTTTTCAATTGAAATCGGCTTCGTGTATGTAGGTATTTATTATTTCCAGCAGCGTCCTTTTCCAGTGCTGAAGAGAGCCCTAAATGGTCAATTATCGGTTTACTTGTGCGGAGAGGGTGACAATAGAGACCTGCTTGCGGATTTCTGAGAGTAGCTCTGCTGTTTTCTTGCTACTTTTGAATCGGAATCATATCAATGAAAATGGTTGGTTGGTAATAAAATATATGTAACGGGTTGAGTTCTCGGGATAGGGTTTTAATCTGCATTTAATTTTCGAGTGGCATCTGAAGATGCAACCTCATGAGGAATAAAAAGATTCATAGAATGAAATACATAAAAGTCGTTGTAGAGGTATAGTTTTTAGAATTTTTTTATGTACCTCACGAAAGCAATCTTAGTGCAGAGTTGGGACGAAATTGTTAAAACGCTTTGTATAGGTCGAAAATAGGAACATTCCTGATTTATCTAACGTTGGTATCTAAAAACTTCTTAGGAATAAAAATATTCCATAACATTTTATATTATATGCTATTTAATGAAAATTTTCATTTGGAGAAAAGAGTTTGCCCCTCTTTCCCCCCTCACAACACGCAGATAATAACACCAAGTTAACTAGTTCGCCCTTATGGGATTTTTTTTTCTGCTCCCAGACGCATTTTTACAACCACGTTTTCTTGTGTACGCCCTTCGTACACGGGTTAAATTTTAACGTCTAGACTAGAGAACGGAATGGAATGGGAAAAAAATACGCGGGTAATATTTTGATACAATAAAAACACTGTTTTCATAAAGAGATTTAACTCAGTAATATAGTCTAGGAAATTTCTCATGCCTTCGTATCAGCAATGCCTCTGATTAATGGAAGTTTTTGGTTCGCGCTTCCTAAGTCTCCTTAAGTCTCTCGAATCAACGAGATATTTGTTTGCAAACACTTTCTAAATTTCGCTTTCAATCGTCCAACTGTCTGAGTTACGCAAACTGTCCAAGTTGTGTAACTGCTCCGATTTAGAAAACAGATTAGTTTAATGTCAGATTGACTAGCTCCAATTAATAAGAGTGCAACTAGATTTAATCAAACACAGGAAAGCTAAAAGGCATCGCAGTTACTTTCTTCAAGTCATTATGTTGTGAAACAAGTTGGGACAGAGGAATTCAAAGAGTGATATTGAAATTTGATAGCAATATATCGTTATAAATTACATTCAGCATAATATGATCACCCGCAGCTTCTAAAAATAGTTTCTTACTCTAACGAAAATGTTAAATTTAACGCTTTTGTACCTCTCCATAAGCATTGGAAGTGTCTTGTACAGTTACCCTACTCACACGCAGACGGTTACAGTTTCGGCACTTGTATTTCTATAAACCGCAAACTGCTAGTAGATAAAAGCAATAAATTAAAAATATTGCAATACAATAATAGAGCATTTTCAATCACATGACTCGGACCTAACAACGGCCATAGCAACAGAAGATGTTACAGTTTTTTGCCCTACAGAGGTTAACAGTTACAGAAAATGACTAGCCGTGGAATTCTTCTATTGGATCATTTGCAATCACGTGATCCCATACCTAAAAACCGCCTTAGCAACAGATACCTCGTTACCTAGCAACCGCCTTAGCAACAGTTAAAAGCCCTACAAAGGTTAACAGTTAATAGAAAATAGCTGGTCGTGACGTCACCTGAAAACACTCTATTTCACAAGTGTATAGTGGATGGAATTTACGGATAGACTATTATACTGCTATAAAATATAAATCAGGAATTATTTTTTAACCTTTCATTTATTTAATAAAATGAAAATATTGAAAATAAAAACAATTCTTTAACGTGTAAAGGTTTGATTTTGTTATTTAAAACTTAACAAACTTAATTTACCCGATAGATCATGAAAAAAAGTTTGAGATTATAGTCTATCCCTATAATAAATAGGATTAGAGTGTTAGAAAAGATGACATAAAAAGTAGTATATTCTTGTTTTTTACTCCAGCAGGGTGTCTAACGTGAATCAGCATTGTGTCATTTTGTCTGAGAATGGAAAAGAAAACCTGCTTGCTCATCGCCAGTCTCGATTTTCTTAAGATGTCATCATTCATTACCGATATCAAATTTTGATCCTTGGATAATATTTTGCTGATTCAAATGAGGAAACACAGGGCAATTTTAGCTTTCCGAAGATGTTATCTAACTGATAATTTTGTTCCTAGAGCAACTTTTACATAGGAATTAAATAGGAAAAGGAAAATACGTCGAAGTAAAATAATCTGAAGCTAGTGAAACTAAAAAAATTTTATCTTGTTATTGTAACTAACAGTTGAAAAGTTGCTTATCCATAATTTTGGATGGAGAGCTGAGACTTTTAAATTTTGTGTAGTATTAAGTCTAGTTCTTTTAGAAGCAAACTAATAGGTTTTTTAATATTTCATTAAACTGTTTTAACGGATATCACAAAGCCCATAGCGTAGGGTTTACTAATGTGTGTATGTGTTAATAATTCTTTTGGGGTCTTTAAAGTTTTCGTTGTCTTTAGAGGTCTACAGGGAGTCAATTAAGGTTTTGGGGTTCATGCACACTTTAGGGTAGACTAAGGCTGAATTAACTTTTTTCAGGGTACTAAGTGAAGCAAAAAACAAAGAATATTTTATTATTTTTAATTCGTTTGCAAAAATTTCGCCTTTTAAGTAAAGTTGTATAATGTTTGGTCGAATTTTTTGGGGGAAAATTCAACACATTAAAAGATTCCTAATAAATAGGGATTTTGAGAGTAGAGCGCATTGAACTAGTTGCGATGAATATAATAGCTGTTAAATTTGTGAGAATAATAGAATTAACTAATTTGTTAATAATAGTTTACGTAGTAACTAAAAATGATGTAAGAGCTAGCTAAGTCTACGGCTGTGTGACAAAAAAAATGAAACTTATTGTGTTCCGAAGATTATTTATACTACAAGCAAAAAATATTTAGTTTATAAATCTAGCGTTCATAAAGTAAACTGTACTTAAAATAGAGTTATAGCATAGAACATCATTCAAATTTTCATAAATTTTGATTTTGAAAATGAACTTTCCCCTTGAAATATTAGTCTTTGTAAAGAATTCTAAAGAGGGGTAAGGGTGACTTTTTAGGGAAAGGTACCTTTTGACACTAAGGGAACTTTATTTTATTACCTTATTGAGGGTAAGGGTGTTTCGCAAAAAAGTAAATTTAAGACTGAAGTAGTCCGCACACTGCTTGGAATTGGAAACCACTGGTATAGGAAAACTCAACCATAGAACATCCGTTGTGGATTTGTCCCTTATGACATTTTGTCGTTTGTGCAGCGACGGGAAAAAAATTGTCACGAAAAGCACCCGACAACTCCTATCCAGGTCACTCCACGCGATGAAATATCACCAACACTCCCGGTCTTAGATATTAATTCATCGATTCCGGATCGAGCATAAGTATGATTTATGGCAGAGAAAATAAGGCAGACCTCGGACAATGTGTCAAATTTAATTTAGCTGCTGCGAGCGAACACAGAGATACGGACGTCGCAAAAACCTCACGAGTTATTTATGACTGGTGGAGTTATTAAAACCGGGCCAACAGCAACGAATCGCGTTTTTGGAGTTATATATCGGGCAACCGTCGTAAATCAACCAACAATAGCCCCAGCCAAGTGAGAATATTGTTAAGAGATCTTCTCTTTTCGAAATTATAAATGATGCGGGGTATCTCTTTTTGGGGTGCATGTGATTAATAAGAGATAGTTGTTGGTGAATTATTTCTCAAGCTCAAGTTCCGATGCGAAATAAAATTTTCACCGCCCATTGTTGTAAGCATCGTGTAGTGTTCCCATCAAATGGAAATTTTATTATAGGGTCGTGTGAATAATTTAAATCCGGAATATGTTTCTCGGAAAATGTTCTATTTCGCGTCATTCGTTTCGGTGTCAAATCTAGCTCATAAATTCAACGAGCTTTTAGCGTTTGGCAGATGCTCTGATTTGCGAAAATTTATAAATGAAGATAGTTGAATTTTGGTAGCGGATATGTATTTGGTCGTTACCAAAAGCGTCTCAACGAAATCGTACAAAACGAATTACCACAAAAGTGTATCAATAAACTTAAGACTGGTTCTCGACTAGTGGTACCCTTTGGATTTACAGAAAGGGTTATGCAAAAGTTGACAGTAAAATTATTTAGTTTAAAGCCAAGTTTGTTATCAAAGCATTGATCATCGATCATTCATTTAAAGTTAAATAATCTAAAAAACGCAATTTTTCTGGATTTTTCTGAAAATTAAATAGAGAGCGCACCAGGACTTAAGCATGAGAATAAATTCCTTTAGCAAAAATAGATAAAACGTGACAGAAAAATATATTTAGGAAAATGATAAAAGTACCAACTGGTTGGATACAAAACCTATTTTATATGGAAACATTATTTAATATTAACTACACTAGGAATAAACTTAGTTTACTAAATATTTCTTTAATATATTTACATAATTATTTTAACAAGGTTAAGTATTTATATTCTACACGTATTTATAGCATTTAGATTTTTCTTACTCATTTTTGCGAAAACGGTTTAGATATTTTAGCATTCTAAAGGATTTCTTTCGCATTTTGTGAAAAAAGCCATTATGGCAAAATCCCTGAAGTGCACACTGAAGTTAATTTTTATTATTCCTATAATCTTCCTGGAAATTATTTTGATAATTATTTGTATATTAATATTACTTCTCTGCCTTTTTAATTATGTTGCGAAGCAAGGTAAAGTCCTCCCTAGGTGCCACCCAAAAGTTTTTAAATATCCACAAAGGAGTTAAAACATTGATTTTAAGAGACAAATTTTCAAAAATGTTTCTGGGGTCACCCAAAATATATAAAAATTGGTACCAACGCAGTTGTAATAGTTATCTTGAAAAAAGTTGCTTTTTTTTTCAGTAACCAAACATAAAATAAAAACTGATCATTAAACGAAGGGTTAGCAACTAGACGAAGAAGTAAACGGTTTAGTAGAGGACGAATACGTTTACGTGTATGTAAAGAAAGATGAATTTTCCTGTCACTTCTGTTTACGTGTTTGTGAATCTGCATCAGACTTTAGTGCATCTTTTGTCAGTTTGGGTTCCCTGCAAATGTGACAAGTCCCATTGTCAAGAGACATCTTATAGAGATTTACTTGGTTGAATGATGGAAAAACATGCAAAGCCTGAATGCAAAACGTCAGCTTTTCCTTAAAGTGACTGAATTTTTGAAGAGATGATCAATCAAATCGGACTGTCATAACAAATTTGAAATAAGATTAGTAAAAATATTTTGTGAAATGCACGGGAATTGCAATAACTCCAATATCAATGCATTTTATTGGAAATAAAGTTTTATTTCATTCAAAAAAAATATTTCTAGGGTCATTCCATTTCAAGTGGTCCAGCACTGGTTGCTCGACCATTTTTAAAAAATCTGAAATTTTTTGTACATCAACCCTAACCTAAAAGAAGATCAAAACAACCATTATTTTTAATTTAACCTATTTTGCTTGTCCGCAGCAGCCATGCAAATTTCGACGTTTTAGCGGTTTTTGCTAATTTAAGCGTTTACGGTATTGGAAATATCTCCCCTTTAAAATCTCCAAATCAAATGGGGTTTGAAACAAAATTGTTTAGAATAAAACGGTCTAAAAGACTAGAGCAAGTATGTTTTTATAAAATAAACCCTTAGGGGTGAAATTTTAGTTTAAAGTTGAATTTTTTTTAAAAATATCTGCCCACTTTAAGAAGATTTTTTTATAAGAAGGAAACCTGTCAAGGCACCAATATTTTTTTTATTAGTAGTCCAAATACATTTTAGGTCATATGCAAAGTTTGGGATCTGAGCCTCAATTTGTCTTTATTTAAAAAAATCGCAAAGTCGAAGATTTGTCAAAATTTGCAATTTTGAGAGTTAAATATCTCTGGTGGGGGACCAGTTAAAAATTTTAAAATGGTTCATTCTAGAGTACTATATATTAGTGTTAAGCTCAAAAAGGTTATAGGAGGAGATTTGACTACAAGCCGAGGTATGATTTTTACAAGGTGCCCCCAAATGTCGCCAAATTTGGAAGTTAAGGATTTCTACAAAATTTGTCTGTTTTCAAGAGTTATTTTTTATAGGAAGGAAACCATTCAACACAACACATATTTTTATACAAATAGTCCAAATGTAATTCAAGTTACACGCAAAATTTGAAACCTGAAACTTGATTTTTCTTTGCTTAAAAAAATCCCAAAATCAACGATTTGTCAAGAATTTCACTTTTTTAGAGTCATATCTCTCTGAAGGAGCAGGAGATAAAAATTTGAAACTTTGTCATCTTAGAGTATATTATGGTAGTTTTATGCCCTAAAAGTTTCAAGATGGAGGATATCTTTATCCGGGTATCTTTTCTCTTTTTTTAAATGCTCTATTTTAATTTCATTAAGTCCTTTGGTTAATAACTTTTTTTATGAATTTTTAGTGGATCCGAACAAGTATTGCCAAAGAGATTATGATATTTTAACAAATACTTTTTCTCATGATATTTGCATGTATTTTTGACAGATTTATTGATCCTTAGAACAATCAAATTTTGATGATCTTCACTTAGTTCACTTAACCGATTAACCTCAAGAGTTACTGGGCCATAAGGGGACATCCATAAATTACGTGAGGTGTTTTTTCCAAAATCTGGATCCCCCCTCCCCCCTTGGTGAGATTTTGCTGGACCACCCCCTCCCCCCACGTGAGATTTACCTACAACTTTTTAAAAATTATTTTCCTTTCTCATCTTAAAAAACAAAGAAAATCGAATAATTTCTAACTTAAAAAGTTGACGTGAGATTTTAATCAACCCCCTCCCCCCTTGGTGAGATTTTTCCAAACCCCTCCCCCCCTTTTTGACCTCATGTAATTTATGGATGTCCCCTAAACAGACTTGTGACAATTTTCTCTGATAAGTTTACCCACATCACAATCCATTTTTTTACATGAACTTGCGACTAATAAAAAAACATGGGTACAACAACAAAACACCTTGGTGAATCAAAATGTTCTTCCGATCTTGGTGCAGGTTTGCAGTATGCAATAAAACAAGTCTCATCGCGGGTTTCTTCTTCCCTCTCCGTCTCTCAGGTTGTAAAGATTGTCAATGGCTGAATGCTAAGTTTAAGTAGTTAATTTAATTACTTATATCAAGCCCAACTTTAACATATGTTTTGGTAAAAAATAGAGATAAATATTTTAATTCATAAAGTTCATTGTTAAGCTTTTCTATATTGCTGTATTTTGTATAATTAAAATTAAAAAGTAATGAAACATTAATAAAATTTACAAAATAATTGTAAAGTAAAAAAAATCACTTCAACAAAAAAAAAGGTTTAATATCATCCTTGCCATTTCTATGTTTGTAGCCAAATAATCCTCCATCTTGAAACTTTTAGGGCATAGCACTACCATAATATACTCTAAGATGACAAAGTTTCAAATTTTTATCTCCTGCTCCTTCAGAGAGATATCACTCTAAAAAAGTGAAATTCTTGACAAATCGTTGATTTTGGGATTTTTTTAAGCAAAGAAAAACCAAGTTTCAGGTTTCAAATTTTGCGTGTAACTTGAATTACATTTGGACTATTTGTATAAAAATATGTGTTGTGTTGAATGGTTTCCTTCCTATAAAAAATAACTCTTGAAAACAGACAAATTTTGTAGAAATCCTTAACTTCCAAATTTGGCGACATTTGGGGGCACCTTGTAAAAATCATACCTCGGCTTGTAGTCAAATCTCCTCCTATGAACTTTTTGAGCTTAACACTAATATATAGTACTCTAGAATGAACCATTTTAAAATTTTTAACTGGTCCCCCACCAGAGATATTTAACCCTCAAAATTGGAAATTTTGACAAATCTTCGACTTTGCGATTTTTTTAAATAAAGACAAATTGAGGCTCAGATCCCAAACTTTGCATATGACCTAAAATGTATTTGGACTACTAATAAAAAAAATATTGGTGCCTTGACAGGTTTCCTTCTTATAAAAAAATCTTCTTAAAGTGGGCAGATATTTTTAAAAAAATTTCAACTTTAAACTAAAATTTCACCCCTAAGGGTTTATTTTATAAAAACATACTTGCTCTAGTCTTTTAGACCGTTTTATTCTAAACAATTTTGCTTCAAACCCCATTTGATTTGGAGATTTTAAAGGGGAGATATTTCCCATCCCGTAAACGCTTAAATTAGCAAAAACCGCTAAAACGTCGAAATTTGCATGGCTGCTGCGGACAAGCAAAATAGGTTAAATTAAAAATAATGGTTGTTTTGATCTTCTTTTAGGTTAGGGTTGAAGTACAAAAAATTTCAGATTTTTTAAAAATGGTCGAGCAACCAATTTTACTTTTTTTGGACCACTTGAAATGGAATGACCCTCTAATGTTTTGTCGGGTTAAAAAAGGGGGAAAGATTAGTTATGAACAGGAATTTTATATTCTAACTACTAACATATATGGTAAGTAAAATTTAAATTTAGATTAAAACCGATTTTTTAAACGTGTTAATACGAATAAAATTAAAAATGTAGTTTTAAAATGTAGAAGTGTTTTTAAAACCAGCATAAATTAAAGAATGTAATATTATAATTTACTTATTGTGAATGATTCCGAAATAAATCTAATTAAATTTCTTCAAAGCTTATAATAGTTTACCTCAACAATAAGTTTAAAAATCTCTTAAAAAACCAAACCCCTTTATTATAAATATCCGAGGTATAAATTTTTCTTATTTATGCTAAAATTTGTTTATCAAATTTTAATCCTAAAAGAATTAGAGCTACCCAAGTTGGAACTTCTTAAATTCTTCTTCATTTCAGTTCTATTCGCATTCACAAACAATCATCTCATGGGGGAAAAACAACCGTACTTCAAAATACCCTTAGAATTGTAATTTTCTTAAGATCAATATCCCTAGAGATGTTCACAATAAATCAACTATTTGTGCCAAAAGATTTCCTACAAGTTACGGGACCACTCCAAAAATAGCAATTTCTTCCGCCATTAAATGCAGTAAGAAAATGGTTAACCGAGGAAAACTGCAAATTTTATCTGAAGAAAACTGTTATCTCTGCGTTTGAAAACAAATAGATGAAGGTAATAAACTTAAAACACGAAATCTTAATGTTAACTCAATAAATCTTCAAAACAAAAGATTAAAATCAACAGACATCATTTTTAATTTCTTTTGAGTGGTAATTACCCAAGGGTGTTTCTAATCTGAAACTAGCATCATTACATTTGCGAATGAAATTATATTAGCTTTCTAGGAAATTGGATTTTTTCCGACGATGCAACCACAGTACTACTTACTTTTATCATTTCAAAAATGCATTGTTACTCTAAATTGGCTCCCATAGGATGCATCAAGTCAATTTTAATTTCAAGTGGTTTCTTTTAGTTATATATCAGTCATTATCATAAAAATACTTTTGAAATTAGATAATAAAATAGTACTCTAAAATGGTGCTTGTTAAAATGAGTATAAATTAGTAATGAGAATAAATTTTAAGATTAAATTAAGATTCTTCACGAGATTCTATCCATTATTTTACAATTTAAAGTAATTTTTTACTATGAAATAAATAATTGATGTAATTATAGTTATGTATCATATTATTGTCCCACTCATTGTGACCAGTTTCCGCTAGATTCATTAAAAAGGGTTTTGTAAAGTCTACCTCGTATAATAAATAATTGCAGGCTACTAGCAAATTTCTCATTTTTACTTACAAATTAAATTACAACTAAAATGAAAATTATTGTATATTTCCAAGATAATACGTTTAGAATTAAGTTTTAAAACATTTGTCGAAACGTAATAAATATTTGTATCTCGTGGAAAAACTTCACTAATATCAAATTAGAAAACTTTTGAATTTCAAGAGTTTTTTTTAACGTATGTTAGTAAAAAGTTATCTTTTGTTACCCCTAGAATAAATGAGTAGTTTTATCACAATCAATATAGCGGTTTGTTGATTCACCACCTTGCATAACATTTTTGTTTTTACTATCTCATTGCATATTTGTAAGAATACACCGAGTGTCATTTTTAACTCAAAAATGTGAGGTAAATACTAGACGGATCTCTGTAAATAAATGAATAGGTTTATACTAAAACTTTCTCGAACTTTATGCATAAAACCACTCTGCGTCATGCATATTTTATAGCAAAATATATATAATCCGAAAGAAATATTTTAAAAATAAAGTAATCCTCTTTCTTAAAACCATGTAGCTTTCGAACTTATACTTACAGTTTATATTTGGTTAAAATAACTTTGGGTTTATTTTACCTTTAAAAGTTTCTTACTACCGTTATTATCTTATTTTTTTTACCCTTTTTATCCAATGGTTGTAAATTTTAACTAGTTTTTAACATATAACTTGATCCAAGTTGACAAAAATTTGATAAAAATATTAAATTTTTAAATTTTTTTTCCCTCAACTTCAAACAATAAAACTTTATTTTTGTTCTTATTTCCAATATTTTTTTATCTATGTCTATAACTTGGAAACGACTAAATGCGTAGCTATTGAGTGCTGCGAATTTGGAAAAAGTTTCCTCGGTTTTCCATTTTCAGAAATGAAGATAATTAATCTTCCTGCCAAAATTTAAACATGAAGAATAAGTTTGAGATGAATTTATTAATTTCGGACTACTTCAATTTAGGTTATAGTAAAAATAATTGATTTTGTCCTATTTTTATTTGTTTTCTTGTAACAGAGAAGTCAACATTTGCCCCTTCCACTTAGTAATTGGCCACTGAAAAAAAAAAACTCCCCAAATTTAACCACCTTAAAACATCATCCCCCCTTCTCATATATCCCTAGTAGCACACTCTAATAGACAATGGTTCTTACGTATTATCCCTTCGACCGTGTCACTTAATCCGAAAACGTTATCAAACCCCATTGACTTTATTATAACTGTGCCGCTGAATTAGACGGCCGCAGAACGGTCGAGGGAATTATACGCAAGTACCTAAACAATATCGCTGATATCAACCGATATTACATCATCGATTTAATTTTTGTCCGGGAATATCGGTCAATTTCGCGTCACCATCTCATCGACTCATGTGGTTTTCCCACATGAGTAACACCCAAATAGTAAACAAAAACAAAGATATACTATAAAAATAAACACAGCGCATTAATTGGAATCAAATTTCTTGGTCACGGGGGCTCCGTAAAGGACATTCGAACACGCATTGCGAAATCGGAATAACTGAAAACGGGAGAGGATAGGTTTCTTCCCAGAACGCGGCAACAACTTCGTATCCGCATCTGCGGTCGGTAGAAAACTTCCCATCAGTAAATAAAGAAAGGAGCCATCTCGAGATAAATATGTCGGCACAAAGAGAAGAGGATCGTTATCTCAACGTTAATTTACCAGCTGTTTTTTCGCACGTTTTTTATACCACGCAAATTACTGAAAAAAAAATGAGCATTATAATAATTTCTTTCATAAAACTTTTCTTTTTGTTGAAGTTGGC
Source organism: Tetragnatha montana (assembly GCA_963680715.1). NCBI lineage: Eukaryota > Metazoa > Arthropoda > Arachnida > Araneae > Tetragnathidae > Tetragnatha > Tetragnatha montana. The sequence goes on along the minus strand of OY796681.1, from coordinate 42,896,268 downwards.
TTTAATAAGCATGCTTAGTTTTTTTTTTCTTGGGTCGGATGATAGTTACCCACGCGGATGATTTCACAAAAATAAAAATTATCATTGAAAGGAACGTGTAATTGGTGGTGTGAGGGGGGGGGGAAAGCGGGCACGTTACAATATTCGAAATAATTGGAGAAATATTTGAATTAATGATTGAGGCTGGGGAAAGGCTCTCGAGTATTTTCTTTTACGAAAATCATTTTTTGGAAAAGGAAAACCGATGTAAATAAATCTTTATGTCTTCCAGAAATAAAATGCCCAGTTCAAAAATAAGGGGGGAATATGAAATTTTTCTTGTTTCATAAATAATGCATTGACAGTGAGGAATTCAGTGGGTATTTATGATGGGGGAGTTGAGGTCAAAGAAACTTTTGTATCGAGAGACTTCCTTCAAAAACTTAAATAAAGTAAAATAGTATTTTCTTAAAGTCTAACATCATAATTCTCTATTTTTACTAAAAGTATATGGAAAACTATTGTTACAATTTAAAAACCTAGAAATTTAGTTTAACTCTTGAAATAGATTTTTATCCTTATCTTTGGATTCATTACACAAACATTAAGTTTTTGTATAAAATATTTCTAAAATAAAATTGAATTTGTAGTATTTTAAATGCGTGTAGTATTTAAACTCTAAATGATATCGACAGTTTGATTAGATAGAAATTGCTTCAACTATATACCGTTGCTTTAAGGCTCATTTATATACTTTTCACTTTCGATGTGCATTTTGAAGGAATCATCCGAAGGGAAAAGTGTAAATTGTATTTTCACTCTTCACTCCTCCCATTTCAATCAGCAAAGAGTGATCCCTCATCGTTGAGGATCACTCGGGATAAACATCGTAAGTGAAAGAGTATAAATGAGCCTTTAATGTAAAGTGTAGAGATAGATCAGTTTCTCCTAATCAGATCAAGAAATGATTACTTTATGATTTAGGAGTTTGTTAACTAAGATGAATAATGTTTGTTACACCAACTATAGTCCGGATTGTTTTATGATTTGAATTTCAATTATGGAAATGTTGTCACCCTCCTAGTATAAGAAAATACCTAAATTAGTTATGCTCCTCCTTTTTAAGAGTCGGTAAGTTTTTACCCTTGCATATTGCTATGAATTTGAGAGGAAAAATTATCATTGAAACTATAGATCAACTATTCTCTAGTCTAAAATTAAATCGTAATCATTATTTGTAAGGATGTTTACGATCATTAAATGAACCTAAATATTTCTTAGTTGTAACGGTGGTTTGATAGCAAAAGTTTTTGAGAAAATAGAACATAAAAAACGAGTATCATTCCAACAGAATGGAAATAAATATGAATGATTGAATGGAAATATCAAACATCACTTGAAATTTCTAATCTCATTTTTGTCCCTCTCCGTTACACAATACACTCCCATAACTAGACATTTGGTTTGGGGGGGAAGGGTTGGTAAAATATTTTTTGACACCGATTTCCCCACACATAAAAAGGGTATGTAGTTTTCTAGAGCAAAAATAGACCATTTAAACTTTGCATTTAAATTTTTAGGATGTCAAAAAATTTCTTTTTTTAGAAATATTTTATACAAAAATTCTAAATAAGGGAAGCCTAGAGGCCCTCTCTCAGAAGAAATCTCTCTCAGAGAAGAAGAACTCTCTCTTTGTAAATTTGACTCGTTAAAATAGATCTTTTAACTCATTTTTAAACATTTTAAACTTTGAGGACTGACCGAACTAATCTACAGATCCTTGCTAATCTATAGAGTTTTCAAGGAAAGAGCCAGTGCAAAAGTAGTAAACTCATAGAAACTAATAAAAAATAAGGAATATGCTGAAAAATAACACTTGGCCCATTAAAATCATCAGGGCCAAGATCATCTTGGATCATCAGGGCCAAGATCATCTAAAATCATCTTGGCCCATTAATCAGAAAATCAGGACTTTAATGGAAAATCTGGACATTTAGGTGGGACATTCAACCAGTGGGACAGTAAGACAAAAAGCGGGACGTCTGATCACCCTACTCTACATAAAATCAGAAATAGATTCAACGGAATTATAAGAATAACTTTCGGAAGCGTTTAGCCACGAGTTCAGCACGTGGTTTTATACCACTAAGGGTGTCATCTTTATACAGATTCATTCGAATAAATAAAGGAAGAAAAATAACATATTTCGATTACTGTCATGACAACAGAAACCACAATCTTACTTTTCCTCAAAATAGGAATCCACTGAAAATACTCTAAAAATCCAAATGAATTGAATCCGCCCAATCATCACATATAATTGACAATTATATTTAATTGCAAAACAAACTCGAAAACTTATTCTAAAAATCTACATCTCCCGTAGTCGTTCGAATTAAACTTAAGTAGTGTAGTGCAAAACAACGACCCTATATCTTGAATTTTAAAACATTAGCATTTAATTAAATGCCTAGACTAAAATTTAAGGATTTCAAATGCAGAATACAGAAATAATAGAGGTATTTCTAGAATATCTTATAGAAAAAAAAAACACTACTCACCCAGTGATAACCGCTTTCCAAATAAAGCCGGCGTTTTATCCACTATCTCCACACACACAAGAAAACGCACGTCGGAACTCAAGTTAAACGTAAACAAAACGATCCCGAAACTCACAAACAGCAGTAAGTTGCCGGCCCAGAACAATCTGACAGTTACAACCGCGAGGAACCGCGACGGTGAATTTTTTTTTATCAACAAATAAAAAATCTCGCCTCCGAGTTTAGATGTCAAAAAAAAAAATCGCGAGACGAAACAGTTATTACAAGATGATTGACGGAGGGACGTCTCTCCGCCAGTCGAGAGACCGCTTCGCTTGGGCCGGTGACCGATTCTGGAGATCGTTTGCAATACGGTAGCAGTCTGGCCGCCGCCAGGGTGCGCTGCGATCGCGTAGATAATGAAAGCACAACTCGTTTCCGTCGAGCGAAGCTCTTTTTTTTTTGCCGCTGTTGTTGCTCTTTTGATTCAGTTTTACAATGAAATTCGTTTTCGCGGGAGAGTAGTTAGTTATTCAAAAGTGACGGGAAAGCAAAAAGAAAAAGACGGGTTCTTGGAGTGTGTCGGAGAAATTCGGTTTGCGGGGAAAAAAATTGGGAATCAGCGAAAACTGGATCGAAGAATTAGAGTTGTACTTTTTCCAAGACGGGAGGTACTTCAAAATCCATCAGTGTGAGTTGGTTGCTCTCAAAAATGCCAAATGGAAAATACGAAAGAGGAAAAATCCCAAGATAAGTTTGATAATAATTGACACAGTTGTATGGCCGTTAAAAGTGAAAAATTTTATGGTAATCACCTTGTTTAACAAAATTATAAAAATCCAATACAGTAGACTCCCGTATAGCACGAGTTCACACTACGCGATTACATACAAAACGAGAGAAAATTTTGACCATTTATTTGTTATATCGCGACGCGATATACCCGCGCATTATACTGGGAATCATGCTATTCAGTTAACCATTGGTTAAACTTTAGAAAAAGTGCATTGGAATCAAACCATTACTACAATCACATAGAGAAGGATTAAAATCAAACGCTAACAAGTGTCTTGAAAAATCCTACATCCGATAATCGGAATTTCCTTTGGAATAAAGCTAAACAAAGCTATATAGTCAGTATAATAAACGCAGAATAGAAATTATTGAGAGATGTTTTACGGATCTTAAATGTAACAATTTCGCGTTATACAAGATTTTTCTTCGTTCAACGGGAATTCCTACAACACGGAACACATTAATTACATAAGTCTACTCCTACTGTATTTGAAGACTGAAGAACCCACGAATGGAGAAAAAATAAGTGATTCTCAAATAAAAGTTATAGGTATAGTAGTTAAAAGACTCAATAAACAGATAGAAAGATACCGCGAAGTCTCTCTTACAAGAAACAAAGCTATACTAAGTTTCCCATGCACGAGTCATCAAATATTTACGCAAAGTATTCAAAGTGGGTGGACGTCTGTCAAAATCTCTCCGAATATTACCGAGAGGTTTAGTAAGAATATCACTCCCACATTTAATTCGATACATTACACACGTCTTCTCACATCTTAAAAAAGTATTTTTAGGAAATACCTAAGTCATTGTTTACTAATTTTTAATTATTAGTTGCAAAACTGCTGAAAATAACGATAAATTTCAATTATTATAATTTAATCAGCTTTAAGCTTTAGAGGCATGGAGCAAAATACATGAACATATCAAAGAAAATATTTAAATGTTATAGGCTTAAGTCTCGATAAGGGGAATTTAAAGGGATAGAAGGGTCACACCACGTCTCGCATAGGAAAGGGGTGTTTAATTTTTAAAAAAACACTTCATAGAAGTTTGTCAATAAGTTAAAAATTATGACAATTTTAATATAAATCCGTTTCAGAGGATGTTTCACTTCCTGCAGCAGAAAACTTCCTGTCAAATGTTGGGAGTTAATGTACCCATCAACACTCACATCTATCTACTTTATTGGATGAGAGGATGATCACTTTTGGAAGAAGAGCTTAAGGATGAGGCTTAAGAGCTTATTCTACTACACTTATGTGGATGACATGGTACGAAACTATCGAGTTTGTTGATAGGGGTGTGTCTCAAAATATTTTGTATGCCAGATGCCTTTTTAAGAATAGTAACGATACAAAAGTACACAAAACATTTTTACTTTATTATATTAAGGTTTTAATGAATAACATTGAGATGGTTTAGAGCGTATAACCGTTATTTAGATCAAAAATTTACTAGCCAAAGTAATTTCATTTCGTTTTTTAATACTAATGCATAACTTAAGCGCATAAAATTTGTGTACTGTATGTCTATCACAAGATGAGCTCTGGACTAGTTGCCTGGTTGTGGCGGTTGCCATAGAAACAATACTAAACAAATAGATGTAAAAAATGTAAACGAGAGCTCATATAGAGCATTTTCAATCACATGACTCGGACCTAACAACAGCCTTAGCAACAGAAGATGTTACAGTTTTTTGCCCTACAGAGGTTAACAGTTACAGAAAATGACTAGCCATGGAATTCTTCTATTGGAGCATTTGCAATCACGTGATCCCATACCTAAAAACCGCCTTAGCAACAGATAAACAACAGCCTTAGCAACAGTTAAAAGCCCTACAGAAGGTACACAGTTAAAAGAAAATAAGCGGTTGTGACGTCACCTGAAAACACTCTATTGTGATAGATAGACAGTACTCAAAAACTACCAAGCCCCAAATTAACCTATAGAGTTTTAAAATTGAAGTAAAGAATGAGATGATTAAATCTTAAGAATTAAAAATGGAGATTAAATTAAATTTTTCAAAAAGATTTTGCATTAAAAAGGATTAAATAAATGAAATTTAAATATTATTTCTATTTACTTGTAAATAATAATAGGTATCAGGTATTTTTGCATTTTAACTTTTAATACTTTTATTAATTAACAACTTATAGTTTTTACCCATTGAAACAAAAAAAAGTAGTTTTTTAAGGTTAAAAAAAATTCTAGGGTTTATTTCTTTAAAAATCCAGGTCAACCAGGTTGGCATAAAAATGTTTAATTGAATATAAGCGAAAAAATTAACTTAAAAAAATTATTTTCATCGTAGACGCAAAAACTCGCGTTTGGAGATTATAAGACACGGTTAGCTGATTTTTTTTGTCAGCTTTTCTTTGTATTACTCAAAAACACAATCCATAGATCCGGTTTTACGTTTTTATAGAATAAAGGTTTTTTTTTTCTTTAAAGATTTTTTCACTGCATTACTGCCTGGTACCGACAAAGACTTAAATCACAAACTCATGAAAAATGGCCAAGTCTTTTTTTCTATTTTAAGAAATACAATCCACGTTTTTCAGTCCTTTTACCTGCCGATGTTCCCAAATGGGAACATCAATTTATTGAATTTTTTTACCACTTAATATTTTATGCAGGGAATTGATACTTGCTAGAGAGCTACATAAATGTATGAATTTATTTTACATGCAACAATATTTCACATACTATTTAACCCTTTTTGTAAAATTTAGGTCAAATTTACAGATTTTTGGCTCTTTCAAAAGTTATACAAGTTTCAATTTCTGCTAATTTTAAATAAAATTATTTTAAAATAATTTTTTTTTGTTTCAGTAGCTTTAGTAAGCAGCTTTCCATTAGGCTTGACAGAATAACTTTATATTTTATATTTAGAGAGTAATTACCCATTCCCTGTTTATGTTCCCAAATGGGAACATCGGCGTTTGGGGTATAGTTTTTGAGGGGATTTTTTTAACATGTAAAAATTAGAGTTATTCCTTATTTCCCTTACTTTTTTGAACTTTTTATGTCTAAAAGGATCTAAAACCGGTTAAAATATATACTTTAACTTTCTTAATGAATAATATTAATTTGTTCACCTGATTTATGGTGAATAATTGCCGAGTCTTTATAGCAGATAACCACAATAATATCTATATTTTCACCTCCCAACCCATTATTTTTAAGTAATAATCATAAGGGGTCATACAAAGGGCATATTTGTGGTACTTCTGAGGATTTGCGTGTGCGTGTTTATTTTGTTCAAATGCTCTTTTTACATAATATTTTGAAAAAAAATTGAAGAAATTTGAAAATAATGAGAAGTATGTACAGCTGAAATATTCTTCTACCGTAAGTTGGATTAAAGAGATGTGTAATTCAGTATAGAATATTCTATAAGAAACTCAGTTTTATTTAATGAATGGCAATAATTATGGTTATCACTTTTAAAAACTAATTAGATTGTAATACAATTATTGGATTATATGTTAGGTATCTGTATAGAAAAGTAATTAAAGGTAATTTTTCACACGGGAACAGAACTTTTTAGCTTCAAAACGCATTGAAACACTCTTTTGTATCTTTTACACCGAAATATTACCTATAGTGAAAGAAAAATTTTTAAAAAAGTGTCTTGCATGTAATAAACATGTGAAATATTTCTAATGAAAATTTTTAAAATTTTATCCAATCATCGAACCATGGCTAATACAGATGAAGAAACTGTTCGATACCATAAAAATGTCCAAAAATATTAAGTAGAAACTGATTTCAGTCATTTCATTTGAATAAATTTTTAAACATATGCCTTTTGGAAACCCCCCTAAAAACTTCACCCCAAACGCCGATGTTCCCAAATGGGAACATGCTCAAAATCACCCTTAAGATTTTTTTTCTGCCTAAAAAAGGCAAGATTGGTTTTAACAATGATAAAACAAGCCATTTAAGCCAGAAAGCAGAAGCTTTTCTTTGAAATTTGAATTACGGCGTTTAAAAGGTTAAAAACTGTTTGTCGTTTAACATTTTCCAGTATCAGCACTTTTCATAGATGGGAGAAAAATAACGCGAATCTTTGCAAAAGGTTATTCTACTATTTGTAAAAAAAATGTCAATTTTTACAGGTATTTTCTTTTAATTAAATTTCAAGCTTTGTTACTTTAACAGATTATTGGATTCTTATTTGGATGTGCACCAGTGGTTATACTAAGGCGGCTGCCATTTAAAGTACTATTTTTTTTTTCAAATTCACAAACAGCACTTAATCATGCAAGCTCCTTAGAAGTAGGGTACAAAAAGATATAAAAGACAACGATGTTCTTAGAATTATTCAAGCATTTAGTGTAAAAAAATAAACATACTTAGGTTTCTTTTAAATAAAATAATATTTAATCACTTTCAAGAGCTTTTGCTAAAATAATAATGATTAGTTTTTTGAGTATTTTATTTAACCTTTCACTGACATATAACAAGCCATTTTTAGTGAATCATCTATAAAGGGTGTATTCCTACTAACTTGACCTAAGGTTAACCCGGATTCCAGCTTTTTGGAATTGTCTTTCATGCATAATATAGTGAAACAATGTATTAAAATTAACTTAATTCACACAATTTTACACAATATTTAGATCAGTTTAGTTTTTTATTATTATTATTTTTAGTTTTTTGTATCTTACTTTTTATACATAGATGAAATTATTAATGATATGGGATTTTTCAAAATGACGTAGATAAATTATTAATTTCTTATGTAAATATTCTTTACTAAAAGAAAGGTGTAAAAATAGTAAATGGAGAAAGGTAGATATAAGATATTTACTTATTTAAATTTAGCTTTAAAAAAAATTCATTTGCACTTCATAACGAAAAAGGTATAAGCTGGTTTCTTTCAAAAGAAGTTCCTCTTGAAAAATATGATTCCTTAATAAAATTTGTTTAAAAACCTTTTTTTTTTACTATACGACAGACAGTGAAAACATAATAAGTACCAGGTATTTCGTATAAAATTGTTCGAAATTGTTACTTAAAATCACAAGTTAATTACATTTAAATCTATAGCAATAAAAAAGTAGACTCCATCTTAACCGGATCTCTGCTTTAGCCTACTGTATTTAGTAGTTAAGTACAAAGGGAAAATTTGTCAAAATTTCGAGTATTTTGCATGGAAAAAATAATATATTCCTTAAGCGTCCCTCTAATGGCATGTTATAAATCGACACATTTAAAATGCATTAATGTTTCTTTTTACTGTGAAAAAGTGAAGTACCATCAATTATACAAACTCTTTTCCCTATTTTCTTTAACTCAAGTGAACCAACACACCCCCCAGCTCCGTTTGGACCCAAGGAGATAGTCTTAAGCATAACAAATATAATGTAATAATCTCATAGAAAAGGGATGGATAACTTTAAAATTTAAAAAGGACGTGCATATGTTGTACAAACTATAATCGCACATTTAACGTAAAATTTATGAACTATTTCATGTTGATTTTATCATACGGAAGTAAATGGATCCATCATTATAAACGCTCAAGTACTTTATCAAACCGTCTGACAAAATTTGACATAGATATGATTGGAAATTTTTAAAATATTGAGTGCATCAACCTACTTTCTTTTCTATAACATGCAACAGCAACGAAACCTATATGTTGAATGCTCAATCTCGTGGATTATATTTCGATCGCCCCCAAAAAACCCCCGACCGAACCAATCAATCCTTGTTGCATTCAATCATAGCCTACCTCATGTCATGTCAAGACATTTATTTGAAAGCATACCTTTCTTTATGTGTATGATTTTTTTTTACATTTCAGATACTGCATCAGTTCCTATAAAAATAACATTATCCATAGATGCGTTGCATATCCAACGTGGTTCCTAGCATTTGCATCCAAACAACTACCTTCGGCCAAAAATACATTTTATACATATAAAAAAGCCTAGTAGCATCGGCTTAAGGAAAAGAAATCTATATTCCAATATAAAAGGTAGTCTCCGAACGTTATTTCAACAATCGTTGGGTGCATAAATTCAATTGGTTTAGTCTGAAGCAGATCTCTATAGATTCCAAGTATATATTGGTATTCCCCAAACAATGTCCTCTGGAACTAAAGATTTTACTGCCGATACCGGTATGAAATGCTTACATCTTAAAGGTATAAACATGAATGCTAACTTTTACAAGGCGGAGAGTTGATAAGACAGGAATGTATTGTGCTGTCCTTTAAAATCAACCCACTCCAAATTGTACCCTAAAAACAACCAATTGAGATTTTTTAATTAAATAATTAAAATAATTTTACCATCTCATATACTCTGTCTGGTCAAAGAACGGTTTATTTACTTATTTTTTAAACAAGCTGAGAAAATGTAGATTTTTGACAAAAAATGTGCTTCAGATTTACAGATTTTGTAAAAATGTATGTTATAAAGACTTTAGAGCATTTTTCGTGCGTTTTTATGTTATCCCATTACTATGAGAATAAAATATTAAAGTTTTAGCTCAGTCCGCCAATTAGAGTCCTTCTAGGAAAAAGTGTTTTTTTTTTCAAATTCTTACTTAATTGGCTGCCAATTTGTAATGGATAGTTGGAATTAAAAATGCTTAGCACTAAAATGTTAGGGAGGATGAGCCGCTAGTACAGTTTTTTGTTCGATTTAATTAACCTTTTTATTAAACTTTTAATGAAGAAAATATGAAACAGTGGGTTGTTTTTAAAGGACAGCACTATATATGTTACGGGCAATGTGATAAATCGGGCAGTATTAATAATGCCCGATTTATCACATTACCCGTAACATATACACTAAAAACAACTACTGGCATCAAATTACTTTTAAAATGAACTTTTAATACTTTATTCGTATGTATGCAATATAATTCTTTAATGTATCTGAGAAAAATGTAGCCCCTTGCAAAATGAGCCCCTTGCAGCAACAACGAGCTCACTCCAATAGCTTTCTTAACATTGGAGTCTACTCTTGGAGTGTGGAGTTAACATTATTACACTCTTGGAATTAACATTCAAGTTTACTCTTTGTTGCAGCAAGCACCTCAATTCCACCATTTTAAACAAATTTGGAAAGTTAGTTAAGTCAAAATTAAGAAGAAAACAATCTTTAATATTTTGAGTACTTCATACCGCAATGATTCCCGTGTATGCATTTTTCTCTTTCATGAACTTGAGATATCATAACTGCAGAAGAGACTCATGCGAATTCCACTCTCTTAGGTTTCAAGAGTTTTCGGAATCAAATACTCATTCTCTGAACTATTTACTCCCTTCCCAGACATTCATGCATCTACATAAAAGCATTAAAACACAGAAATTCTTACCTCGATGGTACTCTGTAACTGTAACCAAACTTGTACTAGTAGTAGTACTTCACAAAGGACAACCTCAGAAACTTTGCAACAGAAGTGACCTAAACAAAGAAGGTCACCATATATCTTACTTCCACTCGTCTGGGATACTGTGTTCTAATTAATGCCGCACATTAAAAATTTAGCTTCGCATCAGTTTCTAGGCACTAAATTGCCTCTTTAAATGAAGAATAATGTGCACAGAAAGTAACTATCACTCCTCCTGAAATGCATGGGTAAGTCGCTCGGTGTCTGCCACGGTGTGATAAAATTTCCAGCACCGAGATGCATTGAAATCGCAGTAATGTGCTTTTAGTAGAGTATGGGCGAGTTAATGCTCTTAATTTAATATTATAATGCATAAATTTTAATGGAATGAGTGTGTATATGGTGAATATAATATTATTTGACTAGGTGAGAAGTCAAGGGGTACTTCCAGTAACGATGTGTGATAAGTTTATTATAAGTGGCGAATAAAATTTTAATTACTATGCTTGAAATTTAATTTTAATTTTTTTTTTAATTTGATGTTCACACTGCAAATACGTAAAGCACTTTTGCAACGCTAAGTATACACAATAATTGACACTTCTGATCAAAAGCGTTTTTATTGTGTTGCGAATGTGTTGTGTAAGAAAAAATAGAGTTGTAAAAGAGTTATTAAAATGATTTAAAATGTGTTCTTATAGTTTTTCTATCCAAATTTAAGAACACTTCTAGATTCTAAACACATTTAACAACCCTATTATTTTCAGTGGCGCAGCCAGAAATTCCTTCTGGGGGGGGACCAGTCAAAAATAATTTGGGTTTCTTAGTTTTTCAAAAACGATGGAAGCTTTATGTAGAATTTATTAAGATGAACGCGAAAAATTTCTTTGTTGTGAACTTCTATTAATTAATAAATTTATTAGTACCTCCTAATTATTATAGTACAAAATTTAAGTAAATAGTAAGAATGTATTAGAACCTAACTCAGTTCTACTGTTACAATTTAGTTTATCTATGACTATAAGAGCATTTTTTGGAGAAGCCCAGGGCCCACCCGGGGCTGTCGCGCAAAGAGAAGTACTAGCAAGTGTGAATCTTGGAACTCTTACTTAAGAGGCTTCTTTGATGTGAAAACTGGCAGTGTTATTCCTAGGACTTTTTTTGGAGGAGTAAAAGTACTCCTTGACTTTTTTAGGAGGAGTGAAATTCAATTATGAGGAGTGAGATACGGAAATAACATAAACTACATATACAGAGACAAAATTTCGATTAAAAATGCTTACTTTTTAATAGACAAAATGAAATTGAAAAAAAAAATGAGGATGCTATTTTGGGTTATTTGGGCTATTTTGGGCCTGTGTACATTTGTTCTACTTTTATAACACTATTAGTATAATTTTTTTATATTATTATTTTAAATATTATTTGTATATTGTATAACAAGATAATTATGGGCATTAAAACCTTACAACGAAAGGAGGTTTAAACAAAGAATTTGAAAGATCATTTCTCTAAAAAGAAACATTAAACAATTGATGAATTTAACTCGTTGTCACAAGAAAGGCTTGCTATATATTGCTCTTGTTATTAAAAACGTTTACAGTAAGCAATTTCGATAAGATAAATTACTGTTCATTAAGTTTTAAGATTTCAAATCCTAATTCTTCTTACTCAACTTCTTTCTTTATCTCTGAATAATAATTAATATTTAGAGCTTAATCACTTTTATGTACTTCATTCTCGTTTCTTCTACGTTCTTTGTAAGGCTGTGGGCCCAGAGCCTGATTTCTGGGAGGGCATTTAGGGCCCAGGGCCTCACTAAAATGCTTTGAAAATGTGAGTGTGTAAAATAAGTAAACGAATTTAAAATCAATTTAATAAGTTTTTGAAGTTTCAAGTAAATATATTTTAATTTACACATTTTTTAAAACTGGGATTAAAGATGATTGATTTTGTTATTTTGAGTCCAATGAATTAAGTTTTATTTTAAGACATGTCGACGGGTCACAAATAGGTCTTTTGCCCTGGGCCCCATAACTTGTAAATCCGGTCCTGTCTGGCCCTTGATACATAAATTGGTTAATAACTCTTGAAAAATTTATTGCAATATCCAAATACGCTTGAGAAAAAGAATAAAAGAATGTTAGAGGAAATCTAGTTGTTCCGATTCGGACCCTCTAGTTCCACTAAACAAATAACAAAAACAGGTGCTCGTGCACACACACCACAGGAGGTCATACTCCAGTGGAGAGCTCTCCAGTTCAGGACAGGAAATTGCTCCTCTTCGTCACGCCCTCCCCTAGGTGTGCTTATCTCTCCATCCCTAGAATGCGCACTGGAGAGTAGAATAACATCAGACACAAACATATTTTTAACTTGAAAAAGTTTAAATTAATTAAAAAATAATAAAAAAAATCAATTCGTTAAAAAATGAAAAAAAAAAAATTTTCGGAAAGAGATTCGAACATTTTTTGAATTTTTTTACGAATACTGGAAATTCCTTATAACATCAGGTGACCTCTCGGTCCCTGGGGGGGGTTTGGTCCCCTTGGTCCCCCCCCGTCGCTGCGCCCTTGATTATTTTTAGAACACTTTTCTGCATTGAACACATTTATATATTTTCTTCTTAAACATATTCAGAACATTATCACAAAATAATAATGTGTTACAGTTTTTTACCTGACAACACAAAAAATTGTTATTAATTTGAGGACAAAGAAGTGTCAATAAATGTGCTTATAATGTGTTTATTTTTGTGTTGAGAGTTTGCAGTAACTACTTTCTCAAAATATTGTATCTGAAAAAATTATATCCTTCACGAAATACTATCAATATCCTAACTTCAAAATATAAATAACTATCTATACAATTATGGTAGATCTAAAAGCTTTAGGATAGTATCTCATTTTAAAGTTATTTTCCCTGAAGATAAGTAACAAAATATATTTTAGTTAAAGACGGACCTTTACACTCTTTTCACTCTAAAAACGTATTTTTTGTGTGCATTCTATTATAATTTACCATGTTATTTATAGTGTAAAAAATTATATAGTGATTTATATATGTATATATACAACGAAACATAACCCTATTTCCCAGAAACTGGTTTCTGTCCGAAATAACTCATTTCAAAGATGTAGTCCTTACTAGGTCAGATTTTAAGCCGTTAATTTCCAATAACAGTCAAACGCCATTTTCTAAAAAGTTGTCATGTGATTGGTTTCATGTGATTCTTTAGGGCATATGCCTATTTTAGTGCTCATAGAAGTCACCCCATAAAAGCATTCCCTTTCTATAAAGGGGAAAATCCTAAACGGGCGTCTGCAATTTCCCAAAATGGCCTCAGAGGGGAAAATACTCCATTTTTTTCTTCCCCTCGCCCTGGAAACACCACTTCTTACTTCGAAAGAGGGACATATTAAAATATTTAGCCCCGTGCAAGTGATTTTAATCGCTTAGAGAGGAAAAAAAAGCAACTTTTCATGAAAACTCTTTTTTAGCGAAAAGAAGCTGGGATCACAAAAGAGCGGACAAGACCCCGTACGAATTCAGTCAACTAAAAACATTTTTTTCCTCTCTCCTACCTTCAGTATTTTCTCTCTTTATTACGACTTAATTTTTTCGACGGATTCTTCTAAAAAAAAATTATTCTTGCTGAAGCCGACTGAATTTTAAGGTAAAAAAACAAGGTACAGTAAGCGTAGCTTTTTCTTGGCACTTATTTAATGTATCTTTTCTGTTATTAAGACTTGGAAAGTTACGCTTTTTTCCCTTCTCTAGGTGGTAAGGTTGCTACGTAATGAAAAAGGATGATGAAAACTTTGCTGCTTGGTTGAAAAGTAATCATACATCATGAGAAGGTCTTGGGTGTTTTAAGTAATTTTTGATGTGTGGAATAGTTATGGAGGTAATCTAGTTTCAAATGATCATAAATAACTTGAAGGAAGAACAACATTTAAGTTGATATTTTAATGGTTAAGGGAATTTAGAGTGAAATATTTAAAAATCTAGGTTTTTTCTTTTCAACCATTTAATAAATGTAGATTGCTAATATTTTGTATGAATTTGTCAGTTCTTGTGCATTTTCCTTTTGAGAATTTTTACTGTTTGAATAGTATCCTTTTGTTGTTTTAAAAACCTTTTTATCATATCACGGAAGAATACATTATGGAGGATCAGACATTTAAATTTTTTATGAGAAAAAACCACGTGAGAATTTTAAAAATCGGTTTACATCGAGTTTGAAATTTGAAAAAAAAAAAATGTTAAAAACGAGCATTTTTTCCAAAAACTCAATCAGTCGGTAAATGCAATTGGTAGGGAAGTGTGTTTTAATAACGAAACGGGATATGATCTGAAAAAATTTAGAGGCGTTGGAAATTTTCGTATTATTTTTAAACTTATAGAAAGAAAAACACCATAATGAAAAAAAACTTATTTAAACGTATACTTATTTTAACTATATAAAAAAATTAAAGCCATAAAGTTTTAATCATTGCACATTAGCACTTAAGGTAATGTTTCAAACATTCTTAAAAATGCTCGTTTTGATATTTTTTAAAACTTCTAGTTTAAAGAGCCAATTGCAGATAATAGCAGATTTTTTTAAGTATTGCGTGGCTTTTCTTCTCATTACGTAACACAATTTTTGCTTTGAGTATCTTTTTTAATTTCAAAAAAGTTTTTTTTCGATCCACTCTCATGCTGTACCATATTTGAACACTTCATTTTCTTTTTATTTTTTTTTCTATCAACAAATTTGCAGCCTTCCAATATATTCACCACAAGTTTTCGGTAACTCTTCTAAGATAGCTCAATTAATTTATAGCTGAAGATTAGTCTTTAGTTAGAGCTACTTTTGGATTTTTACTAAAAAAAACAATATTAAATCCGATTTATAAAGTACGTGACATTTTTTAGAGAAAAGAACAAAGGAGAAAAAATACATTATGCACTTACTTGTAGACAAAACTCCAAAACTAACTAGCATCCAAACATCTTCCCGGCTTTTAACTTTACCAAAGTTTTCTAGACGCTACTGAGACCAGTAACTTATTCTACTTGCCTATAAATTTCAGCTAAATTCTATATGCCTGAAAATGTTCGCGGGTTAGCTTGGCTTTTCACAAATTAAATATTCATATTTTTAATAAACACCAAGAAAGACAAACTTCTAGAAAAAAATTAGACTTCTTAATGGAAATAAAATTTTAATTAATTAGTTATCTTATCAAAAGGGATAAATGTGCCCTAGTATGAAAGTGAACTATAAACTTCCTTTACTTTCAGCAAGGGTGGTTCATTGACAAATGTTTGTAGTGGTTAGCTCTAAACTTTTGAAAAAAAAAAAAGTCATGTCCAAAAATTAAGGACAGTTTGTAATTTTAAGAAAAATGACAATATATAAAAAAACACTGATTTAAATTTTTTTCTAATATTATTTGAATAACCCTACAAAATTTGCATTATCAGCACATTAACAGCATTATTATCCATTTAACTCAGCCAAATGCCTATTTACCACCACTCTTTGAATGAATTGGATTACTATAGTCTGTTCATTTAGAACTGGTGCCTGAGACGAAATTTATTAGAAGCAGTCATCGAAAGCATTTTCTTCTGCAATGACAAGGCAACCGAAACAGAAGTAGTTCAAATACTGTAAAAAAAATCGGTCACTGAAGTTGTGTGATGACCGTTATGAAGCATTATTGAGCGTTTTTGATCCTGTTTCAGGCGCCAGTTCTAAATGAACAGACTATAACAAGAGGGCGATTAATTCTCACCAAATTGTAACTATTGCCAAAGGGATAATTGATTTATTCTACGTCACCTGTGTCTGTTTTTGTCACACAATCCCTGGCGGAGTGTTGTAAACATCAAAAAAGTTTTATCACAATATTAAAGTTACAAGGAATTAAAGAAGCTTTAACTTAATAGTACCTATAGTTAAGAAGTAAGAAGACTTCTTAATGTAATTCAAATGTTTTAACCTATATATTCTAATTAAATACAATTAATAAACATAAAAGAAACAAATTAACCCATTTTAGGCCAAGCATATAAATTTTATAAAATGTTGTAATATTTTCATTGAAACATGCTTAAATTACATTCATTAAGACACAAAAAAAGTTTCGTGCAGAAAAAATAATATTTAATATGAGAAATGAAATGTTGCGTTTTCGCAACTTTGGCCGAATCAATGCACCTATCTTACGGGGGCAGTCTATCAGTGGAAACCGTTGCCCGTCATGCGACGGGCAGAAATTTCGCTACGCTGTGGGATATTTTGTGGTTTTAGTTGTCTCAATACACTTTCCTACCTCATTCCCCACTCAATAAGAATGAAAGGGGCGTGAACGCTCTACTGTGGAGATTTACAAGTCATAAAACTGCCACGGGCTTTCCATTGAAAAGTCTTGCACCTGTGTTTTCCTTTACCTATCCCCTGAAATTCTATAACCCCCTGCCAATTACTTAAAATTTTGTGCACACAGATGTGCTGGACCCATTATCTATGGTCTGAATAGAGGTCAACATAGCTTGAAGGTCAAGCGCAATTTTCTAATGCAGGTGTATTGCAGGAAAAACTCCAGAACAGAAAGTGGATGCATAATTTATATTTAAATTTTTATTTTTTAAAGGTAGATAATAGTTTTAAACACCTCAGAGACTCAAATACATGATTTCATATGAAAGCTTTACATTTAATTAAAATAAATTGTAGAGGAAATGTAGATTTTAGAAAGTGCATTGCGGGGAAAACTGGAGTTCAGCAAGCGAATTCTCAAGTTCGAACACTCGTAAAGGGGCCAAAAATCGCTCGAGGTAAAAAATTTTTGCACTTTTCTTCTATATCAGAATATATTTTAATATTAGCATGCAAATATTTGAAATTTAGGTAATAAAAAAAAATTGACATTTTTAGCCGAATTTACATGGATTCGGCCAAAGTTGCGAAAACGCAACATTAAATTTAAATAAAAATTTTTTAGTTTATTTAGGAGATTTTTTTTATTTTTATTTTAATTATAGAACTTGTAACCTTAGTCCATTATAAAACCGTTAAATTGATCTTAAATGGATTAATTATACATTTTCAAAAATTCGACTTAGTCAGCAACTGTTTCAAGTTAGAAAAATGACGTATTTTGAAAATTTCTTAAAAAATAATGGTTACTTCAATTTAATTACTAATATTTTTTTAATGTCTTCAGAAACCTTAACAATAGCCGAAAAATAAAATTTGAGAAAAATATGCATCACAGTATTAATAAAAAAATATTTATTGAAATGTTGCGTTTTCGCAACTTTGGCCGAAAATGGGTTAAATAAAAATAGTGTAAAAAACGTTTACATTATATCGCTCACTACTTTCAACAACGTCATATCTCAAAAAACCTGATATTTCAGGAAAGTGATTTTAAAGTTTAAAAGTAGATTGAAATTCATTGCAAATAAATTTTAAACATCCGATTGAACTTTTTTTTCTATGCAGCATAAAGATATGATGGTCTTGCAGGATTATACTACTATTTCAGGGCTTTCTAAAAGCAGTCATAACTAAAAATCGTAAATTTTTGAGATAATACGTTGTTGAAAGGAGTGAGAGTTATACTACATTACAGTTAAAACTATTTTAAAGGATTTATATTTACTTCTTACATTATTTGTACAGGGGAGAGTGGGATACCTTGGGCATCCCCCCATTTTCAGATATAATTTTACAGTAAGAAAATAGTGTTTTTAGGTACTAATAAATGAAATTAAAATCTACTCTACTACTTTGGAATCTTTGGTTTGTGTCTAGTTATTAACACCAGCTTCTTTGTTTTTCGTGGTAGAAAGTTACTATCACGTGTGGTTAGAAAAGTAAAATTTAAAAAGCAGAAAGTTTAATAAAAACCTATAATTGTCAAAATATAGACAAAGTTTTGCAAACCTGTTCTAAATAATAGACTTTTTAAGACTTGCTGAAAAAAAAAGTAAAACACGTCCTTTTTCATCCCCTAATACTAAAAAACCATACATTTTTATCAACAATCGTTTTATACCTTTGAAAGTATATTATATTAACTACAAAATTCATGATTTAATTTTGCTTAACATGGTCTAACTCATATTTTTTATAATGCACAATAGTTTCAAGTAAACTTTTACCTGCAAGGAGTTATGGCTCCCTTCACTCACACTTTTATTCATCGTAATTCCCTAAAAGGTAAAATTATTTTCAGCTTCATGGAACAACATATATTTGTAGACATTATGACACTATTTAACTTGTGGTTTGATAAAGTTATACTGCAAATGCTCAAACTTTTTTTTAAGAAAATGTTCTCCATAATATGTAGAAGCGTCAGCGTAGTGGCATCAGATAGAAAACCTGTGAAATACCTGTGTGATAAATAAAATAGGGTTCGGTCCCTCTAAAGTTTTTAGTAAAAATTAAAACTTTATAAATTGCTTTATAACCTTTTTAACACCTAGAAGAAAGACAAATAACAATATTAAAAAAAGGGAACAATACTCCCCATCAATTTTATTCAATGGATTTTAACGAAACTTTTATTTTTTACTTGAAATTATTTTGGAATCAAATGAAGTAGACATTTTTGATGTTTAATCGATTTAGTATTTTATCTATAAATTTGTAAATAACTCTTTTATAACTAGTTATAGAATATTTTAATGATAAGATTCTACTTTTCTTTGGAAAGCTTAAATTTACAATAACATCCAAATTTCGTTTTGATATAAATTTGAGTGGAGTAGAAAAGGTTCAACATCTAAATTAACATGTCAATTTATTGAAATTTCGCACATTTCTATGATAAATTGTGAAATCTTAATTATGTACTTTATAATAATAGTTTTTTTATGTGCTATTCCCAAGTCAAATAAAATTTGTGAGTGTTCATAAAATATCTCGTTTTAGTATTTAATTTAAAATAAAGATGGCTCCTTAAGAACAAAATTTTACTGTACTTACAATTAGAAGACGTCAAACTTTGAAATATGGTGGGTTGTCTGTCTGAGTTGTCCCTCTACCATAAGTCGTTCGTCTTTATTGAGAGATGTCCCATATGGTATAACTGGAAAATCAAGTGCAAATCTTATTAAAAAGTGTTTTAGAAAGCTACAACCTATAATGTACGCCGTATGGGGACTTAATAAATAATTTTGAGGCAACCCTTTCCCAGAAAAATATATTTACTGACTTGCAATTCATTCTGAAATCCGAAGTTAATGCAAATCATTTAAAAAAAAGATGCGGCCCTCCGTTAACCTCCCACTTCCATGAAATGGCCCCTGAGCCAAAACAATTGCCCACTCATGGGTTAATTTAAAGGAGTAGATGAAAGGGATGAAGATGATGAGAGGATTGAAGAGGATGAAGAAACCCAACAAAAAATGTGGGTTTTATCAGTTTGGCTTTCATTAGTAAGTTACCCATATCGGCAATGAATGTTAACATTCAAAGCAACCTAGTAAAATGAAGGTACTCACTCAGATTTCAAAGATGATACTGTCCGTTTTTCTTCTGCTTTCCATAGGTATTTGGATTTTTCAAACTTAAAATGAACTGGACACAGACGCCTCCATGGATCATCCAATGCTCGAAATCCGGGGTTAAAAGCTTATGCAAGGAAAACTCAAGCACATATTAAAAAGAACAAAGATTCAAGCAAAATTCATCAGAAGCAGGAGCCTCTAAACAAGAATATTGGGGGCTTTCGTGCAAGAATCGGATTTCTCCAATTTCAATGCAGTTTTTCTTTAGTCGATTTTGGGCTATATCTTAAAAGTAGGGATGCTTTCGGCATGATTTTAGAGTTGTTGCATACGATTGGCGTAAGTACGGGATTCGAACGGGCCAAATGATTAGCAATCCACATACTTGTACCATGATTATTTATTATTACATCTATTAGGCGTGACCACCGTGGTCATTACCTATCTGGTACCTATAAGGAGTTTGAAGATAAAAACTCCTCAGATTTCTTTAAAAAATGCAGCTATTTATTGATAAACCTAAACCCTCCATATTCTTGCACTATAAAGCAATAACTAAACCAAACCTAAAACCTTAACGATTTCATTCGGTTTAGTCTTTTAAAAAGTTCAATGTTTAAGCTCTGTTTAAAGCTACAATATTTGGCAATCTATCTCTAAATTGGAGAATCTCCATATGAATAAAGTTACAGTGAATGTGGAGATACCTAGTTCTTGCTCCAAAGCTCTCGATTGTAAAATTTTAAATACATTTGTAACTTAGTGATATAATTATATTATTTTGCAAAATAAAGCCTGTAACATGATAGTTTCATAGGTAAACTACATTTGCATGCATGATTGGTATACTCGACCTTAAGGTCCTAAAAGAATAGTCCGGTTTTTTAGAGAAGGAAATGCGGACCTTGGACTAAAACCTTTGGAGACCCCTGCATAATAGCAATGGTTTCTAGAGTGTTTATTTTTGTTCGAGAAATAACTCAATTTTCGAAACAATATTGATACCCACGATTTTAAGTTTAGTGCCGTAAATAAACACCTAATTTTAAAATTTATGTTGCATGTAAACTAACCTATTCGGTGATATTAAAGATTACAAGAACTTTTAATAAGAAGATTTTACATCTAATATAGATTATTTTTAACGGAACTAAATTCAGTTGGTTTTCTGACATTATAAAACTGGAAATTACCTCTTGCGGGAAAAAAAAAAACTTTAATGACCCGTGCTATATAGGTCTAAATGTAAAATAAAGAGATTTGATTAGTTTTTCTCACTATGGTGTTAAGCTATCAAAGGAAATTTTTGTATTAATGAACAATTTATAGTACAGGACTAACAATATATCTCTAAACGAAGATCGTACAGAAGTTTGAAGAGAAAAAATTAGTACTTTTCAATGGAATTCTAAGAACTTTATGTGTGAGAAACTTTAACCCTTTCAGTCCTAAAGTACCCTAGATTTCTATTAAATTTTATAGAGACAAAATCGGTTAAGGACCTTCTTGAATGTCATTTAAAACTGCCAATAATTTGGTTTCAATGACTTTCCAAGAAAATTTTAATCTAATTTGTGTCTGAAATAATAATATAACATTAATGAGCTTACATACTAACAATGCAATGAGCGTAAAATAGATTTTACAATAAAATGGTCTGATAATGGGCAAGTATCACATTACCTTGTAGGTTTTTTTTTTCAGAAAGGCAAGCTAATTGCTAATCTTAACAACTTCATACTAATTTCCACATTTTTGAGAAACTGAATAACTAAAATTTTTTTAAAACAAGTTAAAATTTAATTTTAAAAAAGAAATGCTATTTAGATAACTATAGCTCAATTGTAGTCTTACCAACTTTATACTAATTTCAACTACATTTTTGAGAAATTCAATTACAAAGTTTTATACACAAGTTCATATTGAATTTTAATAAGGAAATGCTATTTAGATAACTATAGCGCAATTCCGGATAATTCAAAGCCAAAAGGACCACCACTAAAACAATAAAATTAAATTTAATAGAAATTTTAAAGGAACCATTTGTCATTTTCGACTCATTTAAGTTTTGAACATGAGGTTTAGTAATTCTTTAAACTTTTCATTGCCTTAACCACATTTCCAATGGCACATAACCTAGCTTTTACGACTGACATGAGATAAACGAAACCGTGCATTGTGGGGGAAAACTCTGTACTTCTGAAAAGTAAGAACTTCAATAAGTAATTTAAGCACCCTTTTGTAAGTAACAGGGTAAAAAAGTAGTTATAAAGGCATTTAAAGGTGCGAATCCTGTTAAAAAACCACATTTTTAAACCAATAAAAAAAAGTCGTTGAACGATGTCAAAAAAAAATCAAATCTTGTTTAAAAAAACTCTTAACTTCTATCTGATTTCCCTATGTCTGCAAAAATATTCCCTAATTTCAAAATGAAATTGGAAATTTTTTAAAAGTTAGAAAAAAGCACGAATACCTTCAAACAACCCTTATAGTAAAATGAGGGTCTAAAATGATTTTTTTTTTATCGTGTAAGAAAATTTCTGTGTTTTCATTTTTAAAACTATAAATATCATTCCATTGCCTTAAAATCTAAAAAGACCATAAAATATAAGGAGTTAGAAAGTTAATACCTAAACCATTTATAGAATTATATTATTGAATAAAAAAAATTTAATAGTTTAATTAATGATAAGTTAAATCCATTATTGGTCTTTGACTTCTTCGGGGTGTATGACATTATGGACTTATCTAGACCTGCTAGATCTCGGCGATGGACAAAAACATATAACATTATCCTGACAGTAAATTTATGAAAGTAATACATAGATTCAATTTAATGCAGTGATAAACATATTTCTACACGTAATTCAAGACTATCCTACAGCTTTTATTACTGTCTTTAAACTTTCTCATTTAAAAACTATAAAAGCACTAGCGTTAGATGAGCAAACCCCAAAAAATAAAATGTGTATACTCAGCCTAAACCATCCCTAAAATTTTGAATAATTTCTAGCTATTAAGAAATTTGGAATAAAAGCCACAGAGGGGGAAAACATTTCAAACATTTTCCACTTCTTTTTGAGAGAAAATACAAATTTCTACCATAAGGCAGATATCTCCTTGTAGGAGGAATGGGACTTTATCCCCTTTATAATAACAACATGATTTCAATTAATGGTTTTTACCATAGTAAAAAGAAACAATTCAGGCAACTTGGTTCAGAGCTTCAGCATCAATTGCGATTCTCAGAAAAAAAGTAAGAATATATATCCAACATGTGCAGATGTATTCCATATTCAAGTAACTCTTGAAAACAAGACAGATAGCACAGAATATTATGGAGTGAAACTGTGAACTCACTCAGAACCTAATTTTCCCTTTAATGTAAAAAAGTCTCACAACCCTTAATTAGAACAATAGAAATGGAGGGAATATAAGAATTTAAAAGAAAAATTTCTTTCATTTAGAATTTGACACTTTCTCTCATTAGAAAATCAAAAGCTCTCCAAACCCTTAAATGGTACAATAGGAATGGAGAGTTATGATAATTTAAAACAAAAATTGCTTCATTTAAAATCTGACACTTTTTTTTTTAATTTAAATTTCTCAAAACCCTTAGATGGTACAATAGAAATGGAGGGATGTGATGATATGACACAAAATTGGCTTCATTTAGAATCTGATTTTTTTTTAAATTAAAATTTCTCCAAACCCTTAAATGGTACAATAGGAATGGAGACATGATAATTTAACACACAAATTGATTCATTTGGAATCTGACACTTTTTTTTTTTTTAGAAAATCAAAACTTCTCCAAACCCTACGTTGGTACAATAGGAATGGAGACATATGATAATTTAACACACAAATTGATTCATTTACAATCTGACACTTTTTTTTAGAAAATCAAAACTTCTCCAAACCCTTAGATCTTAGATGGTACAATAGGAAGGGAGACATATGATAATTTAACACAAAAAATATTCATTTAAAATCTGACACTTTTTTATAGAACATCAACATTGCTCCAAACCCCTTTAAATGGTACAATAGGAATGGAGGCATATGATGATTTAACACAAAAATTTATTCATTTAAGATCTGCCACTATTTTTTTTTTAGAAAATCAAAATTTCTCCAAACCCTTAGATGGTACAATTACAATAGGAACGGAGACCTATGATAGTTTAACACAAAAATTGATTCCTTTAGAAGCTGACATTTTTTTTTTTTTTTTTTTTTTTTTTTTTAGAAAATCAAAATTTCTCCGAACCCTTAAATGGTACAACAGAGATGGAGACATGATATAATTTAACACAAAAATTGATTCATTTAGAATCTGGCATTTTTTTTTTCGAAAGTCAAAACTTTTCCAAATCCTTAGATGGTACAATAGGAATGGAGACATATGATAATTTAACACAAAAAATTATTCATTCAGAATCTGACACTTTTTTTTTTTAGAAAATCAAAATTTCTCCAAACCCTTAAATGGTACAATAGGAATGGAGACATATGATAATTTAACACAAAAAATTATTCATTTAGAATCTGTCATTTTTTTAGAAAATAAAAATTTCTCCAACCCCTTAGATGGTACAATAGGAATGGAGAGATATGATAATTTAACACAGAAATGGCTTCATTTAGAATCTGATTTTTTTTTCTTTTGAAAATTAAAATATCTCCAAACCCTTAAATGGTACAATAGGAATGGAGAGATGTGACAGTTTAACACAAAAATGGCTTCATTTAGAATCCCCTTTTTGTTTTTCTTTTTTTGAGAAAATCAAAGTTTCTCCAAACCTTAAGATTATACAATAGAAATAGAGAGATGTGACAGTTTAACACAAAAATGGCTTCATTTAGATTCTGATATATTTTTTTTTTGAAAAGTAAATTTCTCCAAACCTTTAAATGGTACAATAGGAATGGAGAATGTGACAATTTAACACAAAAATGGCTTCATTTAGAACCTTTTTTTTAAGAAAATCGAAATTTCCCCAAACCCTTAGATGGTACAATAGACACAAAAATGGCTTCATTTACAATCAGATTTTTTTTTTTTTTTTGAAAAATAAAATTTCTCCAAACCCTTAAATTATACAATAGGAATGGAGAGATGTGATAATTTAACACAGAAATGACTTCATTTAGAATCTGCCACTTTTTTTTTAGAAAATCGAAATTTCCCCAAACCCTTAGATGGTACAATAGACACAAAAATGGCTTCATTTACAATCAGATTTTTTTTTTTTTTTTTGAAAAATAAAATTTCTCCAAACCCTTAAATTATACAATAGGAATGGAGAATGTGACAATTTAACACAAAAATGGCTTCATTTAGAACCTTTTTTTTAAGAAAATCGAAATTCCCCCAAACCCTTAGATGGTACAATAGACACAAAAATGGCTTCATTTACAATCAGATTTTTTTTTTTTTTGAAAAATAAAATTTCTCCAAACCCTTAAATTATACAATAGGAATGGAGAGATGTGATAATTTAACACAAAAATGGCTTCATTTAGAATCTGCCACTTTTTTTTAAGAAAATCGAAATTTCCCCAAACCATGGTACAATAGACACAAAAATGGCTTCATTTACAATCAGATTTTTGGTTTTTTTTTTTGAAAAATAAAATTTCTCCAAACCCTTAAATTATACAATAGGAATGGAGGGATGTGATAATTTAACACAGAAATGACTTCATTTAGAATCTGCCACTTTTTTTTAAGAAAATCGAAATTTCCCCAAACCCTTAGATGGTACAATAGACACAAAAATGGCTTCATTTACAATCAGATTTTTTTTTTTGAAAAATAAAATATCTCCGAACCCTTAAATTATACAATAGGAATGGAGAGATGTGATAATTTAACACAGAAATGACTTAATTTAGAATCTGGATTTTTTTTTGTAGAAAATTAAAATTTCTCTAAACCCCGAAATGTTACAATAAGAATGGAGAGATATGATCATTAAACACAAATATGGCTTCATTTAGAATCTGACACTTTTTTTTTAGTCTCCAAACCCTTAGATGGTACAATAGGAATGGTGAGATGTGATACTTTTGCACAAAAATTCCTTCATTTGGAATTTGACATCTTGCTTTTAGAAAATTAAAATTTCTCGAAATCCTTAAATGATGCAATAGGAATGGAGAGAAAACATATAAATTTAACCATCTTAGAAAATAAGAAACTACTTAGAGTAAAGGATTAGAAGAGGTCCCTCTTAACTAAGTGCCTCACAATTTTGATAAAAAGAACATAATATTTGTTCTTTATATAATTTTAATGAATAATCTGGCCTAACTTAGTGGATTTTTTTGTTCAAATTTGGAATATGGACCTATTAGAAAAAATATTGCTTCCAAATAAGTTCCTCTACTCTCTTTCATGTTGAATTCATAGAAACAATTGAGATGTACCTTCTCTAGTTTCTTTCAGCATTGAGAAAGGGATAACATGAATTCAACATGAGAAGAATTATTCCTTTCAGAGGAATTTCAATTGACACTTGCAGAAAAGTAAAACAAAATGGGGATAATGTAGAGTAAAAAACTCTTATCCCATATAAAATAGGTATTTCAAATTAATAAAATCATCAAACCCTTAAATGGTAAAAAAGGAATGGAGAGAAAACATATAAATTTAACCATCTTAGAAAATGGGAACCAACTTAGAGTAAAGGATTGGAAGAGGTCCCTGTAAGTGACTTACAATTTGGATTAAAAGAACCTTATATTGGTTCTTTATATAATTTTAATGAATAATCTCGTCTAACTTAGTGGATTTTTTTGTTCAAATTTGGAATATGGACCTATTAGAAAAAATATTGCTTCCAAATAAGTTCCTCTACTCTCTTTCATGTTGAATTCATAGAAACAATTGAGATGTACCATCTCTAGTTTTTTTCAGCATTGAGAAAGGGATAACATGAATTCAACATGAGAAGAATTATTCCTTTCAGAGGAATTTCAATTGACACTTGCAGAAAAGTAAAACAAAATGGGGATAATTTAGAGTCAAAAACTCTTATCCCATATAAAATAGGTATTTCAAATTAATAAAATCATCAAACCCTTAAATGGTAAAAAAGGAATGGAGAGAAAACATATAAATTTAACCATCTTAGAAAATGAGAACAAACTTAGAGTAAAGGATTGGAAGAGGTCCCTGTAAGTGACTTACAATTTGGATTAAAAGAACCTTATATTGGTTCTTTATATAATTTTAATGAATAATCTGGCCTAGCTTAGTGGATTTTTTTGTTCAAATTTGGAATATGGACCTATTAGAAAAAATATTGCTTCCAAATAAGTTCCTCTACTCTCTTTCATGTTGAATTCATAGAAACAATTGAGATGTACCATCTCTAGTTTTTTTCAGCATTGAGAAAGGGATAACATGAATTCAACATGAGAAGAATTATTCCTTTCAGAGGAATTTCAATTGACACTTGCAGAAAAGTAAAACAAAATGGGGATAATGTAGAGTAAAAAACTCTTATCCCATATAAAATAGGTATTTCAAATTAATAAAATCATCAAACCCTTAAATGGTAAAAAAGGAATGGAGAGAAAACATATAAATTTAACCATCTTAGAAAATGGGAACCAACTTAGAGTAAAGGATTGGAAGAGGTCCCTGTAAGTGACTTACAATTTGGATTAAAAGAACCTTATATTGGTTCTTTATATAATTTTAATGAATAATCTCGTCTAACTTAGTGGATTTTTTTGTTCAAATTTGGAATATGGACCTATTAGAAAAAATATTGCTTCCAAATAAGTTCCTCTACTCTCTTTCATGTTGAATTCATAGAAACAATTGAGATGTACCATCTCTAGTTTTTTTCAGCATTGAGAAAGGGATAACATGAATTCAACATGAGAAGAATTATTCCTTTCAGAGGAATTTCAATTGACACTTGCAGAAAAGTAAAACAAAATGGGGATAATTTAGAGTCAAAAACTCTTATCCCATATAAAATAGGTATTTCAAATTAATAAAATCATCAAACCCTTAAATGGTAAAAAAGGAATGGAGAGAAAACATATAAATTTAACCATCTTAGAAAATGAGAACAAACTTAGAGTAAAGGATTGGAAGAGGTCCCTGTAAGTGACTTACAATTTGGATTAAAAGAACCTTATATTGGTTCTTTATATAATTTTAATGAATAATCTGGCCTAGCTTAGTGGATTTTTTTGTTCAAATTTGGAATATGGACCTATTAGAAAAAATATTGCTTCCAAATAAGTTCCTCTACTCTCTTTCATGTTGAATTCATAGAAACAATTGAGATGTACCATCTCTAGTTTTTTTCAGCATTGAGAAAGGGATAACATGAATTGAACATGAGAAGAATTATTCCTTTCAAAGGAAATTATTTCAGTTGACACTTGCAGAACAGTATACCAAAATGGGGATAATTTAGAGTCAAACTATTTTCCCATATAAAATAGGTTTTTCAAATAAATATATCTCTAAACCCTTAAATGGTACAATAGGAATGGAGCGAAAACATAAATTTAACCATCTTAACAAATAAGAAACTACTTAGAGTAAAGGATTGGAAGTGATCCCTCTTAAATAAGTTCCTATCAATTTGGATTAAAAGAACATAATATTTGTTCTTTATATAATTTTAATGAATAATCTGGCCTATCTTAGTGGATTTTTTCTTTCTAATTTGGAATATGGACCTTTTAGTAAAACTAAAGCTTCCAAATAAGTTCCTCTACTCTCTTTAATTTTGAATTCATAGAAATAATTGAGATGTATCATGTCTTGTTTTTCTCAGCATTGAGAAAGAGACTATATGAATTCAACATAAGAATTGTTCCTTTCATAGGAATTTCAGTAGACACTGTTAAAAAGTATAACAAAGTTAGGATACTTTAGAGTCAAGCTCCTTTCCCATATAAAATAGGTTTTGCAAATTAATATACTCTCCAAACCTTTAATTGGTACAATAGGAATGGAGAGAAAACATATAAATTTAACCATCTTAGAAAATGAGAAACTACTTAGAGTAAAGAGTTGGAAGAGGTCCCTGTAACTTTCTAACAATTTGGAAAAAATGAACCTAATATTGGTTCTTTGGAAAATTTTAATGAAAATATCTGACCTAACAATAGTGGATTTTTTTTTCAAATTTGGAATATGGACCTTTTAGTAAAAATATTGCTTCCAATTAAGTTCCTCTACTCTCTTTCATGTTGAATTCATAGAAATAATTGAGATGTATCATCTCTTGTTTATCTCAGCAAGTAGAGAGGATAACATGAATTCAACATGAGAAGAAATATTCCTTTAATAGGAATTTCAATTGACACTTGCTTAAAAAATGTAACCAAGTGGGGACAATTTAGAGTCACATTTTCCCCCATAAAAATAGGTTTTTCATATGAATATAACCTCCAAACCCTTAAATGGTACAATAGGAATGGAGAGACAAAGCATAAATTTAACCATCTCAGAAAATGAGAAACTACTTAGAGTAAAGGATTGGAAGAGGTCCCTGTAAGTGACTAACAATTTTGATTAAAAGAACCTATCACTTGTTCTTTATATAATTTTAATGAGTAATCTGGCCTAACTTAGTGGATTTTTTTTTTCAAATTTGGAATATGGACCTTTTGGTAAAACTAAAGCTTTCCAATAAGTTCCTCTACTCTCTTTAATTTTGAATTCATAGAAATAATTGAGATTTATCATGTCTTGTGTTTCTCAGCATTGAGAAAGAGATAACATTAATTCAACATAAGAAGAATTGTTCCTTTCAAATGAATTTCATTTGACACTTGCTTATAACAAATTGGGGACACTTTAGAGTCACACTTTTT
Organism: Tetragnatha montana; assembly: GCA_963680715.1. Lineage (NCBI taxonomy): Eukaryota > Metazoa > Arthropoda > Arachnida > Araneae > Tetragnathidae > Tetragnatha > Tetragnatha montana. Next base: position 42,866,224 of record OY796681.1, on the reverse strand, counting down.
CCCATAAAAAATAGGTTTTTCATATTAATATAACATCCAAACCTTTAAATGGTACAATAGGAATGGAGAGAAAACATAAATTTAACCATCTTAAAAAATAAGAAACTACTTAGAGTAAAGAGTTGGAAGAGGTCCCTGTAACTTTCTAACAATTTGGAAAAAATGAACCTAATATTGGTTCTTTGGAAAATTTTAATGAAAATATCTGACCTAACAATAGTGGATTTTTTTTTTCAAATTTGGAATATGGACCTTTTAGTAAAAATATTGCTTCCAATTAAGTTCCTCTACTCTCTTTCATGTTGAATTCATAGAAATAATTGAGATGTATCATGTCTTGTTTATCTCAGCAAGGAGAGAGGATAACATGAATTCAACATGAGAAGAAATAATCCTTTAATAGGAATTTCAATTGACACTTGCTTAAAAGTGTAACCAAGTGGGGACAATTTAGAGTCAAACTCTTTTCCCATACAAAATAGGTTTTTCAAATTAATATAACCTCCAAACCCTTACTAGGTACAATAAGAATGGAGAAACAAAGCATAAATTTAACCATGTCAGAAAATGAGAAACTACTTAGAGTAAAGGATTGGAAGTGGTCCCTCTTAACTAAATTCCTAACAATTTGGATAAAAAGAACCTAATATTTGTTCTTTATATAATTTGAATGAATAATCTGGCCTAACTTAGAGGATTTTTTCTTTCTAATTTGGAATATGGACCTTTTAGTAAAAAAAAGCTTCCAAATAAGTTCCTTTACTCTCTTTCATGTTGAATTCATAGAAATTATTGAGATGTATCATGTCTTGTTTTTGTCAGCATTGAGAAAGAGGATTACATGAATTCAACATAAGAATTGTCCCTTTCATAGGAATTTCAGTAGACACTGTTAAAAAGTATAACAAAGTTAGGATAATTTAGAGTCAAACTCCTTTCCCATATAAAATAGGTTTTGCAAATTAATATACTCTCCAAACCTTTAATTGGTACAATAGGAATGGAGAGAAAACATATAAATTTAACCATCTTAGAAAATGAGAAACTACTTAGAGTAAAGAGTTGGAAGAGGTCCCTGTAACTTTCTAACAATTTGGAAAAAATGAACCTAATATTGGTTCTTTGGAAAATTTTAATGAAAATATCTGACCTAACAATAGTGGATTTTTTTTTTCAAATTTGGAATATGGACCTTTTAGTAAAAATATTGCTTCCAATTAAGTTCCTCTACTCTCTTTCATGTTGAATTCATAGAAATAATTGAGATGTATCATGTCTTGTTTATCTCAGCAAGGAGAGAGGATAACATGAATTCAACATGAGAAGAAATATTCCTTTAATATTAATTTCAATTGACACTTGCTTAAAAAGTGTAACCAAATGGGGACAATTTAGAGTCACACTTTTTCCCATACAAAATAGGTTTTTCAAACTAATATAACCTCCAAACCCTTACTAGGTACAATGGGAATGGAGAACCAAAGCATAAATTTAACCATCTTAGAAAATTAGAAACTACTTAGAGTAAAGGATTGGAAGTGGTCCCTCTTAACTAAGTTCCTAACAATTTGGATAAAAAGAACCTAATATTTGTTCTTTATATAATTTAAATGAATAATCTGGCCTAACTTAGAGGATTTTTTCTTTCTAATTTGGAATATGGACCTTTTAGTAAAAAAAAAGCTTCCAAATAAGTTCCTTTACCCTCTTTCATGTTGAATTCATAGAAATTATTGAGATGTATCATGTCTTGTTTTTGTCAGCATTGAGAAAGAGGATTACATGAATTCAACATAAGAATTGTCCCTTTCATAGGAATTTCAGTAGACACTGTTAAAAAGTATAACAAAGTTAGGATAATTTAGAGTCAAACTCCTTTCCCATATAAAATAGGTTTTGCAAATTAATATACTCTCCAAACCTTTAATTGGTACAATAGGAATGGAGAGAAAACATATAAATTTAACCATCTTAGAAAATGAGAAACTACTTAGAGTAAAGAGTTGGAAGAGGTCCCTGTAACTTTCTAACAATTTGGAAAAAATGAACCTAATATTGGTTCTTTGGAAAATTTTAATGAAAATATCTGACCTAACAATAGTGGATTTTTTTTTTCAAATTTGGAATATGGACCTTTTAGTAAAAATATTGCTTCCAATTAAGTTCCTCTACTCTCTTTCATGTTGAATTCATAGAAATAATTGAGATGTATCATGTCTTGTTTATCTCAGCAAGGAGAGAGGATAACATGAATTCAACATGAGAAGAAATATTCCTTTAATATTAATTTCAATTGACACTTGCTTAAAAAGTGTAACCAAATGGGGACAATTTAGAGTCACACTTTTTCCCATACAAAATAGGTTTTTCAAACTAATATAACCTCCAAACCCTTACTAGGTACAATGGGAATGGAGAACCAAAGCATAAATTTAACCATCTTAGAAAATTAGAAACTACTTAGAGTAAAGGATTGGAAGTGGTCCCTCTTAACTAAGTTCCTAACAATTTGGATAAAAAGAACCTAATATTTGTTCTTTATATAATTTAAATGAATAATCTGGCCTAACTTAGAGGATTTTTTCTTTCTAATTTGGAATATGGACCTTTTAGTAAAAAAAAAGCTTCCAAATAAGTTCCTTTACCCTCTTTCATGTTGAATTCATAGAAATTATTGAGATGTATCATGTCTTGTTTTTGTCAGCATTGAGAAAGAGGATTACATGAATTCAACATAAGAATTGTCCCTTTCATAGGAATTTCAGTAGACACTGTTAAAAAGTATAACAAAGTTAGGATAATTTAGAGTCAAACTCCTTTCCCATATAAAATAGGTTTTGCAAATTAATATACTCTCCAAACCTTTAATTGGTACAATAGGAATGGAGAGAAAACATATAAATTTAACCATCTTAGAAAATGAGAAACTACTTAGAGTAAAGAGTTGGAAGAGGTCCCTGTAACTTTCTAACAATTTGGAAAAAATGAACCTAATATTGGTTCTTTGGAAAATTTTAATGAAAATATCTGACCTAACATTAGTGGATTTTTTTTTTCAAATTTGGAATATGGACCTTTTAGTAAAAATATTGCTTCCAATTAAGTTCCTCTACTCTCTTTCATGTTGAATTCATAGAAATAATTGAGATGTATCATGTCTTGTTTATCTCAGCAAGGAGAGAGGATAACATGAATTCAACATGAGAAGAAATATTCCTTTAATAGTAATTTCAATTGACACTTGCTTAAAAAGTGTAACCAAATGGGGACAATTTAGAGTCACACTTTTTCCCATACAAAATAGGTTTTTCAATCTAATATAACCTCCAAACCCTTACTAGGTACAATGGGAATGGAGAACCAAAGCATAAATTTAACCATCTTAGAAAATTAGAAACTACTTAGAGTAAAGGATTGGAAGAGGTCCCTGTAACTTTCTAACAATTTGGAAAAAATGAACCTAATATTGGTTCTTTGGAACATTTTAATGAAAATATCTGACCTAACATTAGTGGATTTTTTTTTCAAATTTGGAATATGGACCTTTTAGTAAAAATATTGCTTCCAATTAAGTTCCTATACTCTCTTTCATGTTGAATTGATATAAATATTTGAGAAGCTGTAGCATCTCTTTTCATGTTCAGCAAGGAGAAAGAGGTAACATGAATTCAACATGAGAATAATATTCTTTTTACAGGAATTTTAGGAGTTAGTTCTCCTCTTCCATACAAAGTGGGAAAAATTTAGTCAAACACTTGTCTCTAATTTTCAAAAAAATATTTCAAAATAATATAAAACATTTCTTTACACTTCTATTTAAGGAAAACATTTAGTTTCAACCTTTTGCCATACTAGAATCACTTAAATAATGAATTTTACAATAGAAAAAATGGTTACATTGTTCAGACAGTTCGATATTGAAATTTCCATAAAGACTTATTAGGTTTAGTGTGTAAATCATAAGAATAATGCATTTGTTTTGTCTTTTAGAGACAATTAGATAACATTTTGACTCAAAGAGTCATTCTTAAATGATGTAAAGGTTTACAAACATTTCATTAAGTTGCACAACTTGCAAAAAGAAGTGGATATAGTCCTACTAAAACATTCCTAAAATTTTGAATAATTTCATGCATTATATAGAAAAAGATTTAAATTATTGGATTTTACCATAGTAAAAATCATCATTTTAGGCAACATGATTAAAACAGTTTTGGTAATGAATTGTGCCATAAAGACCAATTAAGACTAGATTCTTAATCATAACAAAAATAAAAATTCATTTTTTGGTTTTTTTTTGTTATTTAGATAAAATTTTGACTCAAATGGTCAGTCTTACAGAGCCTTTCTTTAGAGTTGGCTAGCTAGGTATTAATTTATAAATACAAAAAATCTACAAAGAAAACTTACAATAGTTATATAATCTACAAATAGTTGCAGTTCTATTTTTTTTCAAATCCGGTTAAAGTAAGCAAGTGTATTCTGTTCATTCATAAATAGTAGAGAAAAAATGCACTTAACCGCATCTGATAGTTGCAACTTCAAAATAAAAATTAATAATAAAAACTCTTTTCTTACAAAGCTTGTGCAGTTTTTTGATATTTTTTTATCCTGAAGTATAAATACTTTCCCAAACTTTTATAGCATAAAATTTTTCCAATTTTTTTCTAACAATAGTACTTTGATAGTTGCTAGAGAAGGTACAAAGAAAGTGTTTCTTTTCAATAAAAAATATTTGACAATTTTGATAATTTTTTATAACCAGAAGTATAGGTAAATATAATACTTTTCCAAACTTTTATTAGCATACAAATTTTACCTATTTTTTCCAACAATAGTACTTTGAATAGTTGCTAGAGAAAGTATAAAAATATTTTTTCATGATTACATCTGGATTAAATTTTCTTTCAAAAATTTTTTTATTGAATCAAATTTGTAAGTTTTTTATAATATTATTTTTTATATGTAACTCCAATTTAACCCCTTACGCACCAGTTTACTTCCAAATCAACTTAATGAAATCATATATCTGAATATTAAAGGACATAAAATCCTTCAGTGGTCATTGTAAAATCATTTTGATAAAAAAAAATACAATCCACCGAAAAAATAAAAAATCTGGTAAGATGAGTAGAAGATAAAAATATGACATACCGAGAGAGAATGTTCTTACTTTTCAGAGTCTGACAAATATGTCAATACGACAGTATGTTTAAAAAAATTGAAATATAAATTGTTATTTCTTATTCCCATTTAAAAACTCTTTTTGTTTATACTCTAAATTTACTATTCTTCATAACTATCTTAATGGGGTCAGTAACTGAAATGTTATTTATACTAATCACTCCAATTTCAGAAGTAAAGAACGAATTTTTTAACGAATATTTTAATAACTATACTTTAGTGATGGTCAGTTATTTAAACATTGTTTTTTAAAAGTGTATATCCAACCAGAGTAGTAGGGAAACAAAGCAGTGTTATTTATACTTAGTTCCAATTGCAGACCATTCCATGAAAATAAAACATTGAATAAAGTAAGAAAAAAATACCACTGGACAAACAAACTGGACATACAAAACACTGGAAAAATTAAAGAAATCATTCAGTTATAAAAATATGTATTTTAATATTCATAAAAAATAAAATAAGGAATAAAATAACGAAAAAAAAGTACTCACAAAACTCTTAGAACGCAAGAAACTGGAGAAACGCCGATAAATCTTCCAGCTTTAAATAAACTGTGTATAAACAAACGATATTTAACCCAAAATACGAAGTTTTATACCATCAGTTCTAAATTTATTTTATTTTATTCTGTTTACTTTTTGTCATCAAATTTTTATTCAACATGTCTGAATATTTTATTTTATTTTTCAATTTTAAAAAAAGGTTTTAAACATTATTTATAACATTGTTTTTAATTCTAAAAAATATCAAATGAAATTAAAAAAATAAATATTTACACGGTACAATCGATACATGTTGTTTTTGCCAGACCGGGTTCAGTAAGCTACAGTAAGCTGTAAAATTCTTACACAACATAAATTGCAAATTGTATTTTAATTTTCTTTTACTTGTGATTTATTACTTTAATTTAGCATTATCAGATTTTTATATGTGCGCGTATATTTTATTCAGGAAAGCTCTATCAAACACAAACGGCATCCTATAGACGAGTTCATTGGTGTGACGTCTCGATTCCCTTCAATACTTCCGATGTTATTTCACGAAATAGCGTTCAAATCAATTGGATGTACAGTGGAAGCTCTTATAACGACCTGCTCTTATAAAAATACTCTCTTATAAAGACCCAAAAATTAGTCTCTATAAGAGCACTTTTGTGCTCTTATAAAGACTAATCTTCGAATCGATTCAGCTTATCGAATACTTTTCTGGATCGGTTTGTGTGCGTCACACAAGAATTAGCCAATAAACAAATATCAGAGTATGACAAACAGCACCAAGTAATGATCGCATCTTCTTCTCGCTTGCTTTCGCACGGGGTAACCGGCTACAATTCCAAACGAAACCTTTCGCTACCTAATGTCCTTGTTGATTTTAAACTTTAAATTTATTAGCGTATTCATTTATCTCTCTTTATTTCCAACTTTTTGACTTATATTTAAGACATAAATTTTTCAAATTGCATACAGATGCAGGTGAAATTGATGTAATAAATTTTGTTAAGCATCAGACCTTTCTAAGGAAGCTAAGGTATGCAATAAATTAATATCAAAATCAAAATTTAAAAAGCAAACGCAAATATTTATACTCTGTAAACTATTGATCTTAAACTTTATATAAATTAAAATAAATAAAATAAAATAAGGTAATATAACTTGAAATTGGAAGTATCAAGACTTCATAAAATAAGAAATAATTGTTTAAAGTGAGGAAAGATCAATTGGATGATTCGAACTGTGTTCTAAATCCCAATGATATCGTTTTCAGGTTGAGATTTCCTCCAGACTTTATAAATTAGTCTACTAAAAATACATCATTGAGGGAATCGAGTCCACCTTCCCGAAAAGCATCAAAATTGATAGTTTAGCTTAACGAGTTTATTGCTTTTAAACGAGTGATATTCTACACTCGAGTGTATCACTCGAAGTTTGCTCTTATAGCGACAAAAAACTCGGTACGGATTAATTACGCTATAAGAGCTTCCACTGTACTACCAATACTTTCAGTTAAAGTAATATGTTTTTCCAGTTGTAACACGTCCATAAACCGGGTTTTAGAAGATAAAATAAAATGTCCTAATGTCCTATCGTTAAGATAAAAAACACCTTTAAAATTAAATAAAGTTACAAAGTTTTTCTAATAATTAGAACTTACCAAAACAGAATATTTCAAATTAAATTGAGCACAAATCAAACAATAACCACAAGACTTACACTTAACTATCATGATAAACTACTATAATAAAATCAGATTCAACCACAAACAAGATCTAACTTAGTAGTAGGATAATTACTCAGTGATGATGGTATTATGTAGGTATACGAGTAGTTCGTATCATTAATCATAAAGCACAATAACTTACTTAATAAAAATGTTTACAGCAGTGGTTCACAAACCAAAAGATGCATGTTTAGCATACTTTTTCTTGAATTATCACTAAAGTTATACTGAACGTAATGGAAATACAAAGGTACCTTTATAATTGGAAAGGGGTCAAAAGGTCCAGAACCACTCTTTTAAACGTTACCTGAATTCACGTGAAGATATCCAAAAAAACAGTAGACTGACGAAGAAAACAATCAACAAGTTCGCACAATTTAAATTACACAAAGGATTCATGGCGACCTTCTTCCCCCGCGAAGCAAATTGCTAAAAGCAGGTGTCAATCAGGTTACCATGGAGATGACTTTCCGTTCAGCTCGTTGAGGGAATCTTCTGTTTTGATTGGGTAATTAATCATGTGACTGCAGTATGGTTACAAAGATCGAGTATCGTCCAATCAAGATCGTGGATTGGATGACATTTCTTTTTATTTTTAGATAATCAGGTGGTTAGTGAATGAAAAGGACTAACTTAAATATTGTGGAAAATGCATTTTGATTTTAGGGGGGGGGGATGTACCTTCTAAAGTTCATTGAGTTGATTTTTTTTAAACTTTCGTAGGATTTAAAGAAACTTTTTTTTTAAGATCTAGGGTCAGGGAACGTTCCAATTAATACAGTTTATAAGCGTTTAAATTGGTAAAAGTCAATACTAATAGCAGTTTTATTTCATAAAAAAGACAGATAGATGGTTAATAGTTAGTTTGAGATTTTAAATACCGATTATTTTTCGATTAATTTTACCTTCCAAATGAAAATTTATTCGTGTTTCATGATTGATAGGGTTTTAAGGATGATTCTTTGATTTGTCGTTTGTAACTTGGTAGTCCAATTCCAGATTTGTACTGTTTTTCACTATGAAAAATTGGGATTTAATGGGAGTTAGTAGTTTTAAAAAGGAAAATGTTTTGTTTGATTATGAGTGGAATTTCACAGAATTTAGTAAATTTCTATAAATATATTTTAGTAGTACTTTTCTATAACATAAGGTTAAAGTCACTTTTCATAAATTGAATTAAGTTACGTCTACTTTAAAGGTTAATGGTAAAAAAAGTTAATGGAAAATGGGAGCATAAATATTTTGATATGGTTTTGTAGACTAAGGTGTTAATAATAGACGACATTAGTCATTACGCCACTTGCTTGTTTGGAAACGTTGATTCCATCCGTGATTGGTTCCGTACGGATCCGTACGGATTTACTTCCAATCACGGAACCAATCACGGATAGAATCAACGTTTCCAAACAAGCAAGTGACGTCACACTAATGTCGTCTATATCCACTGCGCATGCATGCGCGTGCCGTGGTATGAAATATAAAAGTTTTATGGGATATGTAGCACATTTTCCAAACACAATATGTGTCGGAGTGGCACAGTTATTTGGATATTTGTTATCTACTGTCGTACCGCGAGGTGAAGAGCTATTGACGTCATACGATGATGCTGCGGTTGTTATAGAAACGGACTATTCCACTGAATTTTGGGGGTGATGGGAATTCACTTGGCGCTAAAATAAATGTTCCGAGCCAAATCTGAGTGGCTATCTTTCAGCTGTGTACTTCTTTCGATTCTAGAGTAACGAATTTTGGAATTTCCTTTCGCATTACATCTGATTTGATTAAATATTTCTAATCTGACCTTTTTCAACTGATCTGATCTATTTTAACTGATCTCATCTATTTTAACTGATCTGATCTATTTTAACTGATCTGATCTTTTTCAACTGATCTTAAATATTTCACCGAATCTGATCTATTTAATTTGATATTATGTTATGTGATTTACATCAATTTATCTGATTTTATTTTGGATATTTTATATTTTTTTGGATTTATAGTTACCGTGTTCATTAATCTTTCTTTTTAAACTCTCAAGTTGCTTATCATTTATCCTATCAAGTAGTTACCTTTAATTTTATTTGATCTGATCTACATCAACTAGTCTGATCTATTTCATATCTGATCTGATCTGATTTGAGAAATTTTTGTATTTATTTGCGCCTTAAATTTTTGCAATTGTTGCACCTTGTCCATTGATCTTTTTTTAAACTTTCAAGTTTCTTATTATTTATCTTATTATGTAGTTATAATTAATAAAATGACAACATTCAAAATTGAAAAGACTGAATTCTCAAGCACGTGCTATAGTTCACAATGTCACGGAGTTTTTTTGAAGAAGAAAAAGCACGAATTCTCTAAAAGTGCCCATTGCAAATGCCATCAAGAGTGCCCAAGCAACAGGAGTTTCAGAGTCGTCAGTTAAGAGGACGTACAAAATATAGAAAGCTATTATTGGAAAAAAAGATGGGTTGATCGAAGATATTGTAGACGAATTAGTGATTAATTTGTCAGACAGCGATTCAGAATCTTTGTCAAACACTGACAGCAGTAGCGTATATAGGAATTTATTTCGGGAGGGGCCCAAAATTACACCCCAGCCCCTCCCCCACATATTTAATAGGTCCAATGTAGCTTTTTAGGTGATAACTTCGGTTCTAAAAACTTAATATAGGAAAAGTTATTAGTAACAAAAATACAAGTACCAAAGGGGGGGTCTGGGGGTCCTCCCCCAGAAAATGTTTTGAAGTTTGACTAAAAAAACCCCAGGTTTTTAACTAGTTTTGGTACACTAAGTCCGAATTTTGGATGTACATTTTTATGAACTTAATATTTAAAAATTTATTAAAATAGAGTTAGAAGTATAAAAGGGGATCTGGGGACCTTCCCCAGAAAATGTTTGAAACTTAACCTCTAAAAACAGGGTTTTATCTTGTTTTTGGAACACTTAGTCCGAATTTTGGACATATATTTTTTGGTAGGATTTGGATTTCGATGAACTTATTATATAATAAAGTTGTTAATAATAAAATTCCAAGTACAAAGGGGGGGTTTGGGGGCCCTCCCCCAGAAATTTTTTTGAAATTTGACCCTAAAATACAGTGTTTTAACTTGATTTGGTACACCTAGTCCGAATTTCGGGGGGAGGGCCAGGGCCCCTTCGCCCCCCCTTATATACGCCACTGACTGACAGTGACTGCAGTTCTAGTGATAATGAGAACCTATAAAATATTTAAAAAAAATTAATAAATATTTCTATATTTTGTCTCTTTACAAGTTTCTAACGCCTCATTTAAATTTCAAGTATGGTGATTAAATTATAAAATTATTAATTTAAATGATATGAGCTATTTTATATAAAACTAAATATAGCTAATTCACTCAAAATAGCAATATAAAGCATACTAAACGTACAAAAATGTTTCATGCCTAAAGGTATTTTCGATTTTTATTAACGAGAAATTTCAAAGATAATCTATATTTTAATGTAGTTTAATAAAATAGGATTATCTTATTTTCATTCGCGAAACACGTTTCTCATTCGCCAAATGTACGCTTAAAACCCCAAATATTTCCGTTCAATTCATACCAGCTTCCCTCTTCTTTTGGACTCGTCTACTCACGGCAACCCTGTTCAAAGCTCTTCTCCTCGCGGTACGACAGTACTCTACCCAAGGAATCTTTCTGTGTAGAGTTTAGGCGGATTCATTCAAACACCTCTTTAATATTTGCTGTCTAGGACTGGGCGATCGATATATCGAAATATCGATATATATCGATATATCGAAAAATATCGATATCAATCCAATATCGATATTGAAATCGATATGTTTTCGATACATCGTCATATTCATATTTCACGATATATCGTCAATTCACGATATATCGTCTATTCACGATATATCGTCAATTCACGATACATCGTCTATTCACGATATATCGTCTATTTCGATACTTCACGATATATCGTCTTTATCGATATTTCCCGATTTATCGTCGCCTTCGATTTATCGTGAACTAGCGCTTTCAGCGCTAGACCCGGCGTTGCCCGGGCCCAGTAAAACTTTATATTTATACCTATGGCGCACGCGCTATCCCAGCGTTGCTCGGATATTATTGACGGGCTGCGCCCGTACTAAGTTCCTTTGACAGAATCTCATACACTTTGTAATAGTTGGGAAGTCATATTTGTTAAAAAATATTTAAACTTAAGGTGCAACAGATTTAGCATTTCCCAGACTGCACCACAAAGAGGCCCGCTGCATTACCGTCCATAAAAATGGATTAAAACAGTTAAATGAATCTATTCGAAGAATTAAACAAAAATCAGTAAATGTATAAAAAGCCAGAGTAATTTAAAGGCACAGCTTTGATAAGAGTCCTTCAGCTGCCATGTTTAGCCATAAGCTCAAATGATGACAACACATAAGCATATACATATTGCTTGTGGATAAATATGGCGGCTGGAGGACTTATCGAAGGCGTGGCAATTTAAATTATGTGTAACAAATGTACGAACAACCTCAAAGAAAAGGAAGCCTGATCTGCCTCAAAACCAAAACCGTTCAATTGTTATCTGTCCCGATGAATATCGCCAAGCTGTTTTAGTAGCTATAATAATTAAGAAAAAGTGTATAAAATGCCACAAATGTAATATTTAAATAACTTAAATTATGTGACTAAACACAAACAATTCCCAAACAAATATAAGACTTAACTACTTTAAAAACCAAAGCAACTATGGTGAATTTGAGTGTGGAAGAAATGCACAACTGTAATCAAACTGAAGTAAACTGCTCCATGGATTTTCTTAGTGTTAAAAATGCACACAGAAAAGTAATCCTAAAGTACTAAGTAAGATTCAAAGAATGAAATGAAAATCAGTTTCAGGATAGCACAAAAAGCACTAAATGAATTAACGACGAACATCATCAAGAGCCAAACATAACAAAAAATACAGCGTTAAAGGGAAATGTATGTACGAAAAACGGAACAAAAGTAATAAATCAGAATAGTAAGAAGCACTCACTAAATGAAGAGGAAAAAAACACCGTTCACCCTTCGCGGCCTCTCAGCGAAGTAAATCGAATGTAAACAGCCAAAGCCATGTTGCTTAACAATCGGCGTTCGAAAATGAAAAGCATAACTGAAAAAACTTTATGCAATCCCCACCACAGAATGGCAAAAGAACGAAAGGCAAATCAGTTTCTGGATATAAACCGATACTTTTCACCAAATTATGTAAACAGACCGAAGAATGAGAATAAGTGTTGTTGAGTGTTGTTGCCCCTTGGCTGTTGCCAGGTTTCAAAGAGAAAATGGCTGCACCTAGATCACGATGATTCTTAGCATTAGGATATTTGACAGGACGAATCCTAACCACTCCGAGAGTAGGAGAAAGAGAGTTTGGACCAATCATATACGCTGTAAGCACAGCGCGGACAAATAAATAAACAGACAAACAGCGGGTTTCTATTTTATTAGTATAGATAGCGATATTTTTCGATACATCGTCGACTTCGATATATCGTCAAATTCTCCATAACAGGGCGTTTGCCCGACTCACTTTGGTCTCTAATTATAAATATGGGCTTTCTATTTAGGTTTCATGTTGCTTGACCACTGGTCAAGATTGCTCTATATGGTTAAAATTCATTATTAAATAAATGTTGGAGTTGCTAATTGATATTTTGAATTCCCTATTCTTATAACATGTCTCTTTCGTTCCGGTTGACCATTGGTCAATCCGATCAAGTTTTTGCTACTTCTATGCTTTGGCATTGAAGTAGGTCAAGTGGGGGCTCAAACCAAACGCCTTGGGACGTGCATCATTTTGGTCTTGACCAGTGGTCATATATCGATATATCGTGAATATCGATAATTTCGATACATCGTGGTTCTCACGATGATTGGAAACATCGGGATGTTTTCGATAACTCGTCTTAGTTCTCTGAAAGCCAATTTCAAGTCCATAATTAACGCTAACTGCTAAGTTTATAGAGCACATAGTTAAAAAATAATTTGGATTTTATATACTTACGATCCTTAGCTTCAAGTAAACCTAGAATATTCAGAAATTCTATTAAAAATTTCGACGATTAAAAAAGATTGCGAAAATGAGAATTTCGGTAAACAAGCTACTATGTCTCTGAGAAGGCATTTTTACTAATTAAATATTTTTAGTAACAAAAAAATACTTGATCTTGTATAAAATGTATGCTATATAATATTATGTTTTAATGTTTAATCTGTTTTTGACATAATAAATTAGGCGATTGATTAGGATTTGAAAAGTCTCTTCTCATCTCAACTACTTTAGAGGATTTAAACGCAGATCTTTAGTTATGGTGTTGTATTTGCTGTTCTTTATAAAAAATGATTTGCTTTAAATTTTTAATCCTACTTGAAAAATTATACTGTACTTATGTTGTTACGACCCTTATATCCAATTTTCCGTTAAAAAGTTTGGACTTTCATGAATAATTTGGAGGATGAATTAGGATTGCTGAAACGTATATTCAATTTCGAAAAAGGAACTCTCCTGCTGGCATGCGCGAAGAAGTTCAGCAATGGCGGGGATTCCCCTTTTTCGAAATGAAGATATTCTAAACTGAATTTACGTTTCAGCAATGTTAATTAATCGTCGAAATTTGTAATATAAGTCCTAACTTTTTTATACATATTTGAAAATAAAGGCTGTAAGAACATAAGTACAGCATAATTTTTCATGTATTAAGAATTTTAATCAAATCAAAAATCATCCAACAGCAAATACTGAAATAATACATTGCTTAGTACAAGAAGACTGGCGTTTCGTTCATCAAAACAGTTGAAAAGATATACTTTTCAAATCCAAATCAATCGCCAAATTAACTATCCAAAACGCTATACAAATCTTTACAGCATAAATTTTGTTTTAGATCAAGTATATTTACTATCAACAAATCGTAATAATAATGTCCCCTCAGAAATTACGTACTTCCTACCCTGGCAGCTCGTTTACGAAATTCTTATTTTTGCAATCTTTTAATCGTTGAAATATTAATTAGAATTTCTGAGTAATTTATGTTTACTTGAAGTTAAGGATCCTAAGAATATAAAATCCCAATAATTTTTTAAGTATGTGCACTACATTTTATTAGCCATCCATCATAAAAGTGAGACATGACATTGACAATACTTAGTTGAGACCATGGAACTCCCCTGAATTTCATAGGTCTTTGGACTCAACTTGAGGTGAAAAGGGGGTAGGGGTCCATCAAAAAAGGTTCAAATTCGGTGTTTGAATCCAAAAACTATGATTAAAAGAAAAGATGATTGCTTTCCCGCCTAATCTTCTAAAGCGCGGATTTACTTTCGGATATTCACAAAAAGGGGTCATCCAAAAATTCTCCATTTAAAAAAAATTAAAGTTTAGAAAAACATCAGTCGGAACCAAAGACACATGTCAATGTCATAACAATAGAGATTACAAAATATCAGTTAGCAACTCCAACATTTATTTTGTAATGAATTTTAGCAATCTTGACCAGTGGTCAAATGGGGTTTCCTAAGATCAGGGAACCCCAAAACAACAAACAACCACGAGACAGATGTTCAGAAAGGTCTCATATAGCGAGAAAAATTGGATTGACCACTGGTCAAAAGATCTTAACCAGTGGTCAAG
Organism: Tetragnatha montana; assembly: GCA_963680715.1. NCBI lineage: Eukaryota > Metazoa > Arthropoda > Arachnida > Araneae > Tetragnathidae > Tetragnatha > Tetragnatha montana. The sequence goes on along the minus strand of OY796681.1, from coordinate 42,851,154 downwards.
ACCAAAATGTTGCAAGTCCCAAGGCGTTTGGTTTGAGCCCCCCACAGCATTGACGATATGACGATATTTCGACGATATATCGAAATTGACGATATTTTGACGATATATCGAAATTGACGATATATCGATATTTGACGATATATCGATATTTTGACGATATATCGATATTTTGACGATATATCGATATTTTGACGAAATATCGATATATCGTGAAATATCGATATTTGATCGACGATATATTGCGACATCAAAATTTCAATATCGCACAGTCCTATTGCTGTCACAATTAGCTTATCTTAATTTTTTTTTAATTACTAGGGAGCTACCGCCCCCAGCTCGCTATCGCTCACCAATCCAGCTAAAGTGCTTGGGCAGGACCTATTGGATTGCTTCGCAATCCTCACAAAACCCACCTCCACTGAACTTTTTTTTTTTTTGTTTTTTTGTGTTACATATATTTTCAGGTATGTGTGCTTGATCTCAAGGATCCGCCCACTGAACTTAACTCACTTTATAAAACAATAAAAACAATTAGCAGAAGAAACGTCAACCAACTTTCCAAAAGTACGTCACGGGTCATCTCCATGAATAACACTTTCTCGAAAGTTTGAACATTTATTAACTCTTACTTATCACTAATTTAATCAAAATGTTTTTCTTAAAAATATCCTGCGCATCTATTAATAGCCCTGTTCTTTTACCCTGGACCCCAAACTTGTAAGTCGGCATCTCGTCCTCAGACTTCTGCGAGTTCGTAATCACTGGTTTAACCACTGTGTTTGCAATAGAGCATTTTCAATCACATGACTCGGACCTAAAAACGGCCTTAGCAACAGAATTGTTACAGTTTTTTGCCCTACAGAGGTTAACAGTTAAGGAAAATGACTAGCCGTGGAATTCTACTATTGGAGCATTTGCAATCACGTGACCCCATACTTAAAAACCGCCTTAGCAACAGATAAACAACGGCCTTAGAAGCAGTTAAAAGCCCTACAGAAGATACACACTTAAAAGAAAATAACCGGTTGTGACGTCACCTGAAAACACTCTATAGTAATGAATCAAATTTTCACTTTTTTTCATCGCTTTTCACTGCGAATCACAAGGGCGAAAAGAGAAAACGACTAGTATTAGCTCTTGGCTCTAAAATTCTCCCGATCCATTCATCATTTCCCCTATAACTGTTTTCCCGTGAAACACGATTTGATAGCTTCCTAAAAAAAAAAGTTGGGTATTCTTCCGCGCGATCTTTATCCTGTTATTTTTACTCATTTCTTTCTGAGAAAATATAAAAGAGCAGAGAGAGAGAGAGAAAAAAAAACAGGTTTTCACAGTTTCTCTCTTCTCGGATGTTCTCTCTCTCTCTCTTTCAATATATGCATTGCATTTTAAAGTTAAATTCTGGCCGAGGAAAAGAAATAGGAGGGATCCTCAGATGCCCCAGAAGGGAGGGGGGAAAAAGTCTCAGGGCTCTGGATCAAGACGGGGCTAATTTTTTTTTCTTCGAGGTTTTTTTTTTTTACTTTGGGGGAGGAACGATCGGAAAGTCGAGTTCAATTTTCGAGAAAGTTGTGAAAGGAATATTAAGGATTTTGAGCTTCTGTTATTTTGGCGGGAGCGCCTCGGTGGCAAAAAAATTTTTTTTTCCGATATTCCTTACTTGAAAAATGAGTTATAAATTATTCTACAGAGGGGTTTATGACTTTCGAACTGTAGTTAATCTGCAGGGATGTGTTGCTGCCATCTTCGGAAAAGTAATAACGATGTTTGCGGCAGTATTTTTTTTTTTTTTTTTTGACGATATATCGGAAAGTGTTTTCTTGGAGATTCGTTCTATGAGATAAGGATTTTCATTTGAAATAAATGCTTGAGGAAGATTGTGCCCTCAAATGCGTATAATTTTAAAGCTTTTACTCTCAAACATAAAAAGTCACTACTTACAAAAAATTCCGTTTGAATGAAAAAAAAATTACTTTGCTAACCGTTTCTTCAAATGAGGATATATTTGACAATTTGAATGAAAAATATTTGACAAAAACTTAATAAGTGGTATCAATCACTGAGCTACATAAAAAATATGGATAGCAAACTCAGCATGCCAAAATATGAAAATGCGTCATTACGCCAAGGGGGCAAAGATTATTTGAAGGTCAAGTTCTCCGAATTTGTTGAATGTTAAGCGAGACCAACATAAATTGTAACTTTATCTAAAGTCAGTTGGGAATCTTGGCTTGTTTTTGGGATTGATCTCCATCTGTGTTTTTCTTAAATCTAAGATAACTTTCTACTTTCTACTTCGTTTCTTTTTAGCTCGAAATTTTGTATTTTTCTTAAAATTAAGATTTTTAAATAACAATTAACTGGTTAGTTTCTTAAAACAATTAAATTTAAAGTTATTTTTAACATTATCATATTATCATGTTTAAAATCTAAATTAGATTTAAATTTTTTCTGAAGCATCCAGATAGTTGGATCACAATCCATCCATATTAAATTGCCGGATTACTACCACTAACCCTCCATTAAGAAAAATCCTGAAGATCATTTGCTGGTAGATTTCTGATATCATGCCCACTAACCCCAGTGAAAGAAATTAATCCTTCTCAAAAGTGGCTACTTATGGGTCTCCCCTTCCTGAATTACGTGAGGAAGCACAAAATCAAAGAGAATAACAAACTTTATTCATTCCCAACATTCAAAAAACCAAAAAACAAACAATAAAACACCTGCATATACAGGGTGGTCCTTAATTCATGGTACAAACTTCTAGGGGTGTTAGAGTACACCTAGACGATCAAGAATTGGTATAGGAAGGGGGGTCGCAGATACGCCGTTAAAGAGCTAGGACCTAATGTAGTGCGAGTGCGTTTCAAAAGGCCGTTTTTAGAAGGCCCGTGTGACGAAACAAAACATAATAAAATGAAAAACATTATTGCATGAGGTACTGGAGTATCCGTACTACTTAAATCCTCAATGTGATAGAAATTGGACCACTTGCTAAACCGTGGGGTGAGTTTTAAAACGTGCAATATTCATCTTTTAGCCAAAGAATGGAGTTCCCTTACATTAGTGTAATGGTACTTAGAAAAATGATGATCGGGAAGGAATTTTCAATGATCATACATTGATCATTGAAACTGTATGATCATTGAAAATTCCTTCCCCGATCATCATTTTTCTAAATACCATTAAGGGAACTCCGTTCTTTGGCTAAAAGATGAATATTGCACGTTTTAAAACTCACCCCACGGTTTAGCCAGTAGTCCAATTTCTATCACATTGAGGATTTAAGTAGTACGGATACTCCTGTACCTCATGCAATAATGTTTTTCATTTTATCATGTTTTTTTCGTCACACGGGCCTTCTAAAAACGGCCTTTTTTGAAACGCACTCGCACTACATTAGGTCCTAGCTCTTTAACGGCGTATCTGCGACCCCCCTTCCTACACCAATTCTTGATCGTCTAGGTGTACTCTAACACCCCTAGAAGTTTGTACCATGAATTAAGGACCACCCTGTATAACAGTTAAAAGCAGTGTTGCCACTTAAAAATATATTACATAATCGATATAAGGCAAATTATGAAAATATTAAAAACCTTTCGAACTGGTAAACATTAGATGGGAATCGAACCCATAATTTCTGACACCCAGTCTCCCCTATTAGACCAAAGTTTTTTGTTTTATATTATCCTACATTTAATTTATTCGAAACGTATCGAAACAAAAGACCCTCCAAAGAGATAGATACTATACGCAATTCAACTATGAGTTGTGCATTTCACCTGTTCCACCTACAGTGAGATGCGTTTTTTTTTTTTTTTTGATTCCCGCTTCTTAACTGTTATCTTTTTATCACACGGTCAGATCAGACTTTACTGGCCTCACTTCAGAATGAACGATCGGTTCTGTGTCGTAAGTTGTCACTGTCGTAGTGTACGTATAGTTTCCGCTGGGTGTGAATGTAATTAGCAACACTCCGTTTTAACGTGTGCTACTTTTCCTTTGAATTTGAAAAAACTGCCTGGTGGTTGTGGTTTAAAACGGTTGCAACAATGTCTCAAATCTGGAAAATCGAGAACTTCAGCTTTTGGAACAAGGATGTGCACGGTAAATGCATTGAAAGTCCTATTTTATCACGTTCTACTTATTCGCGTGTGGAACTGTATCCAAGAGGTATTAGTGGTCTCGGCGAATACCTAGTGGTACGTTTCTGTAATGTCCAAGAGGGTTTTTCAGGTGGGGATTTGTCTTTTATCGGCTCTGATGGATCCATCTTTTGCACACTACAAGTGAATAGAGTGAATATTAAAACTATTGCTCTCGACTCTCTTTTGGGGCCAAAATACGAAGACGTTATCGCCCAAATCAGAAAGAAAGAGTATGAGCACGAGGACCAATTCACTCTGCAGTTCATCCCTCCATGTTCTTACTTTAAACAACATATGTGTACAAATATAGATGTGTTGAAAATACCCTTAAAAATAGATAAAAATTTTATTGAAAGCGTAAAATTGGATGAATTAAGGAATTGTTTATTAATCTGTATCGAAGATGAGTATAATATTTCCTTCAACATTGGCCGTAAGGAGGAAGAAATGCAGCTTATATTAGAAGCAGTTTCTGATCATGGAAAGGCTGTTTTAGTTGAAAGCTGTATGAAATTGCTAAACAAAAACGACGCCCTTATAAGGTATGAAGAGAACAAACATGTGTTTTGGTGTAAAAATCCGTGGACATTCTCGGGTTCACTTAAATTTAAAGAGTGCATGGATGAAGGCTACGCTTTGAATATATGTTTTAAGATTGTTAAGAGTGACCTAAAGGAAAGATACAATCGCTCATTTTATAAACTAGGCAAAGGAGTTACCATAGTACAGAATACCCATGTCTGCGTTCCAGATGAAAAATCATCCAAGGGTCTTAAGTCTTTGTCTTCCAAACAGACTAGCGATTCAATGACAAAGCCCACAAAAGATCTAATGAAAAATGCCGCCACTTCCGACCTGACTGAAAATTCAGTGAGTGCTCTTTTAAAAGAACTCATGTGCCTCTACCAGGACCAAGACTTTTCCGATCTCCAGCTCAAATGTGGGACAATTTCATTTCCAGTTCACAAGAACATCCTGAGCGCCCGGTCCCCCATCTTCAAGCGTATGCTTTCTAACGACATGAGGGAGGCAGCGTCTGGCACTGTGGACATCGAAGACCTGGACGCCCCCACGCTCGCTCGTTTCTTGGCCTTCCTGTACACCGGAACAGTCGACGACTTGCAAGGAGACAGCGCCCTCAAGCTCTACTACGCGGCCGACAAGTACCAGGTTCCTACCCTCAAGATGACGTGCGCTGCTTTCTTGTGTGCCAACGTCTCCATCTCGAACATGTGCGACATTTTGTCGCTTGCGGACGAACACCAAGACGCCGTGGTCCTTTCAGCAGCACGAGACTTCATATTAAATAACTTAAATGAAGTTTCGAGATCTGAGGAATGGAGAAGTTTTATGAAGAGTCAACCCTTACTGGTTGCTGAAACTTTGAATCATTTTACTGCGAAAGATTTGGTTATTAAAAAGAGCGATCCTCAATAAAGCTTGTTCGTTTTATAACAATCAATATTACCAATTTTCGCAGATTAGAGTCCTGTCTCTTAACCAATCCAAAACTGTTTTGTTCACACGGCAATATCTCCCTTTGTATATTTTAAATATAATGATTCTCTTGGCTTTTTTCTTAATTGTGAGTGATTTTATTTAAACATTTATTATGGTTAGAGATTGGTTATGGTGTAAAATATTTTTTACTATTACATCATCATTTAATAACTCATATTATTACTAGACAGTTTTCAATTATTATGGCGTCTACTGACAATATTTGATCAGTGCATTTTATAGAAGCTGTTAAAAATCAGAGGTATTTTTCTATTTAATTTAAAGTTTTTTTGAAAAGTTTAAACCTAAAAGTAATGCAACCTTTCCTTACTATAATTAAATTCAATCGCTTATTTTCTTTGTAACTTGGCAAGTATGGATTATTTAATTCTGTTAAAATTATGTTTGAATTTAATAGTACCTTCTGCTTATTATTAACAATCTTATTTTAAAGTTTTCAGTTTCTATGGGTTCTTACTAATAGTGGCATAATGTATTTATAATACTTTACTAGCTATTGAATATTAAATATGTATAAAGAAAAACATGTGTTTGAACGCATGATTCTGTTGAATTAACAACCAAGTTATGAAATAACTAAAAAATTTTAGAAGGGTGTTTCTAAAAATCGAAGTCAAATATTAGTGTTTCCTTACTAATAATTGAAGTGAACCTTTTCAAAATTACTTTTGTACTATTATTTTTGTGTCATTTCTAAAAATAAAAATTACTTTAAACTATTATTCCTTATGGACACTGATACGTTTTTGGTTAACAACTTTTTAAAGTTACACATTTAAGAAAGTGATAATAATGCTTGAAGCGCCACACATTATGTAAAAAATATTTATAATTCAGATTTTAAAACTGGTTCAATGATTATAAAAAGGGGGGCTAGTAATGATTGAATATAGTAGTTATGTAAATGAAATTTTTTCAAGTCTCTCATTTTACAAATTTCATAAATGAGATATTTGCTGCAACAAAGAGCTAACTCCAAAAATAAATTCACATCAAATTCACATCAAATTCACTGGGTGGAAGCAAGCTTCAGTCGCCACATTAGTGCTATTTTACTACAACTGGGCAAGTAAAAAACAAATTAATTATTTCAATAAGATTTATGTTGAGTCAAATTTATAAAAGTTGCTACTATAATGTTTTTATTTACGCAAAACTAAAAAGTTGAAGAAATTTTGATTATTAGTACCTTAAGATCATTCTAAATAAAATTTTATATTACAATAGGGAAGGGTGGGGTAAAGTGGGTAATTTTTAATTAACCTTATGTAAATTGAACTTCAATTTAATTTTTAACCAATTTTTAGTATTGTATATTTTAATTTGTTCACAAGGTTTTCCATCTTTCAAAAATATAGATTCACTGCTATATCAAATTAAAAAATTGTGATTTCAAAGTGTGAATTTTAGTTTACCTACAAAATACATGGTTTACAAACTTCTGAAAGTCACTATTGTATTATAATAAACTAAAGTTCAACGTTGAAATATTTTCTCATAAAAGAATATTTGGATAACATTTTAAGCCAATCAAGTTAGAAAAATATTAATTATTTTCTGTTTTATATTTATTTTTTGTAGGTGGGGTTAAGTGGGCCATAGTTAGACATAACTCACAGGACACCCCAGAACCTATGTTAACTAAAGAACTGTTGGATAAGACAAGGTGTGTAAAAGATTAATTTTAAAGACCACCCTAATTTACAGTAGAGCCCTGCACGAACGCCTCTGAGCGCGGCTTAGTGCGGGTGTTCCGCGCTGGCGCGGATGATCCGATTTTTGCGATCCGCTCTCAGAAAACATATATCCGCTCCGACTCTACTGCACCGATCTAAAACGAAATCAACCGCTCTAGCTCAAATCGCCGCGCTGGTTCCGAATCGGATGCGCTCACCCGAGTTCGCCGCTCATGAATCAACGCGGGTGCACTAACATCGAGCTCGTTGCTAAGTATTTTGTTTGGAACTAACAGTTTCTCTGAGGCTATGCTTTCTTGTGTGCCAACGTCTCCATCTCGAACATGTGCGACATTTTGTCGCTTGCGGACGAACACCAAGACGCCGTGGTCCTTTCAGCAGCACGAGACTTCATATTAAATAACTTAAATGAAGTTTCGAGATCTGAGGAATGGAGAAGTTTTATGAAGAGTCAACCCTTACTGGTTGCTGAAACTTTGAATCATTTTACTGCGAAAGATTTGGTTATTAAAAAGAGCGATCCTCAATAAAGCTTGTTCGTTTTATAACAATCAATATTACCAATTTTCGCAGATTAGAGTCCTGTCTCTTAACCAATCCAAAACTGTTTTGTTCACACGGCAATATCTCCCTTTGTATATTTTAAATATAATGATTCTCTTGGCTTTTTTCTTAATTGTGAGTGATTTTATTTAAACATTTATTATGGTTAGAGATTGGTTATGGTGTAAAATATTTTTTACTATTACATCATCATTTAATAACTCATATTATTACTAGACAGTTTTCAATTATTATGGCGTCTACTGACAATATTTGATCAGTGCATTTTATAGAAGCTGTTAAAAATCAGAGGTATTTTTCTATTTAATTTAAAGTTTTTTTGAAAAGTTTAAACCTAAAAGTAATGCAACCTTTCCTTACTATAATTAAATTCAATCGCTTATTTTCTTTGTAACTTGGCAAGTATGGATTATTTAATTCTGTTAAAATTATGTTTGAATTTAATAGTACCTTCTGCTTATTATTAACAATCTTATTTTAAAGTTTTCAGTTTCTATGGGTTCTTACTAATAGTGGCATAATGTATTTATAATACTTTACTAGCTATTGAATATTAAATATGTATAAAGAAAAACATGTGTTTGAACGCATGATTCTGTTGAATTAACAACCAAGTTATGAAATAACTAAAAAATTTTAGAAGGGTGTTTCTAAAAATCGAAGTCAAATATTAGTGTTTCCTTACTAATAATTGAAGTGAACCTTTTCAAAATTACTTTTGTACTATTATTTTTGTGTCATTTCTAAAAATAAAAATTACTTTAAACTATTATTCCTTATGGACACTGATACGTTTTTGGTTAACAACTTTTTAAAGTTACACATTTAAGAAAGTGATAATAATGCTTGAAGCGCCACACATTATGTAAAAAATATTTATAATTCAGATTTTAAAACTGGTTCAATGATTATAAAAAGGGGGGCTAGTAATGATTGAATATAGTAGTTATGTAAATGAAATTTTTTCAAGTCTCTCATTTTACAAATTTCATAAATGAGATATTTGCTGCAACAAAGAGCTAACTCCAAAAATAAATTCACATCAAATTCACATCAAATTCACTGGGTGGAAGCAAGCTTCAGTCGCCACATTAGTGCTATTTTACTACAACTGGGCAAGTAAAAAACAAATTAATTATTTCAATAAGATTTATGTTGAGTCAAATTTATAAAAGTTGCTACTATAATGTTTTTATTTACGCAAAACTAAAAAGTTGAAGAAATTTTGATTATTAGTACCTTAAGATCATTCTAAATAAAATTTTATATTACAATAGGGAAGGGTGGGGTAAAGTGGGTAATTTTTAATTAACCTTATGTAAATTGAACTTCAATTTAATTTTTAACCAATTTTTAGTATTGTATATTTTAATTTGTTCACAAGGTTTTCCATCTTTCAAAAATATAGATTCACTGCTATATCAAATTAAAAAATTGTGATTTCAAAGTGTGAATTTTAGTTTACCTACAAAATACATGGTTTACAAACTTCTGAAAGTCACTATTGTATTATAATAAACTAAAGTTCAACGTTGAAATATTTTCTCATAAAAGAATATTTGGATAACATTTTAAGCCAATCAAGTTAGAAAAATATTAATTATTTTCTGTTTTATATTTATTTTTTGTAGGTGGGGTTAAGTGGGCCATAGTTAGACATAACTCACAGGACACCCCAGAACCTATGTTAACTAAAGAACTGTTGGATAAGACAAGGTGTGTAAAAGATTAATTTTAAAGACCACCCTAATTTACAGTAGAGCCCTGCACGAACGCCTCTGAGCGCGGCTTAGTGCGGGTGTTCCGCGCTGGCGCGGATGATCCGATTTTTGCGATCCGCTCTCAGAAAACATATATCCGCTCCGACTCTACTGCACCGATCTAAAACGAAATCAACCGCTCTAGCTCAAATCGCCGCGCTGGTTCCGAATCGGATGCGCTCACCCGAGTTCGCCGCTCATGAATCAACGCGGGTGCACTAACATCGAGCTCGTTGCTAAGTATTTTGTTTGGAACTAACAGTTTCTCTGAGGCTATGCGTTTGTTAGAGAAGCTTACACACAGGTTCATGTTTTTAGCATTTTAAAATAAAAGATTTAATAAGAAAATAAACGGTTTCTGAGATTTAAACCACAGAATAACGTTTAATTGTGACAGAACAACTATTTATTTTTATATAAATAAATCCTTTTAATTGAGGGTATAAGAATTTTGGAAGGCATTATTGTCAGTCTTTTAATATAAGTTAATTGGTTCAGACAGGGCCGTGTGGTGGTATGAGGCAAAGAGGCAGCTGCCTCAGGCGGCATTTTTCTGAGGGCGGCAAAATTCCCCTGGAATTTTTATTTTTTTACTCTAAAGGAGCTTTCTCTGCAATTTGTTTACACGTTTTTGTGGTAGGAAAACAGAAATAGTATTTTTATAGTCAAGCTGAAAAATCTGTCAGCTTGAAACTCGATCCAAAACAGGTGCCCGGCACGCGACCCCTCGCAGCCTTCGCAATGCAAAGAGAGGGGGTCGAGAGCGTCTTGTTTACGCGATGTTCTCAAACCCCTCTCTTGTATTGCGAAGGCTGGAAGGGGAAAGTGTGTCGGGGTCCAGTGATTGATAGTTTTTCAGTTTCAGCTCAGATTCAGCTTGACTCTGACCAAGGTTGTTAAGTATTTAAATACTTAGTAACGGAAATACTTTTTAAATACTTTAAAAGTATTTAGTTACATTAGTTACTTTTTCAGTATCGAACTGGTATTTAACTACAAAAATTTTAAAGTAACTAACTCTTTGTTACTTAAATACCTATGCTGTACTTTAGTTACTTTCTAAACCCAGAATTTAAAAAACGGAATCCAACATTGGAGAGGGGAACAAAACACTTCTTCCTGCTTCCGCATAGCCTGAGGGGAAAAAGCGTTCTCGGCAGTGGCCGACTGCCCGACCGGACACCCGGGCGACAGCGCTGACAATCCTCCCCCGACAATTTATAGCCCCCCTGTGTTGACGAGGAGCGGGCGCTTGTGTGTTCTCTGGGTGGCCGGCCGCCTTGCAGGTCGAATTGCAGCGCAGGAGATGGAATAGCCGATATGGCACCGTTTTATACTTTTATGGCCACTAATTGTTCGTAGTTTCTTGTTTTCCCACCCCACCTTCCACGAACCAAAGGGAGGGAGGGCACATTTTCAAGGGCAAAGGCAATCAAATTTTACCAGAGCCTCCTTCAGTCCCTTTTTGTTTGTGCTCTCGAAAAGCTGCAAGTTTCCTGCCTCCTGGATAGAAGAAGTATATTTATTTAAGAAGACCAACTGCTTAGAAGTATAATGTCCCAAAAAGAGCTAGGTTGTGTTTATATTTTTTTTTAAAGTAGAGTGAAGGGATTAAGGATTTATGTTTTCTTTATATTTTTATCTAGATAATTACAATTGATTTTATTTTTTGATATTTGTATATGACATGGGACTTGAAAATTCTCCAGTTTTTGCTCAAAAGGCCTTTTACAAAACGTAACTTTTTTTAGTGGACGTTTCATAAGTGCGAAAATTCCGGTCAATGTAAAATAAAAACCGTTCAGTTAATTCCAGTGAAGAATCAAAAAAAATTATATAGCTTTACCCATGTAATAATTTAGTTTTTACTAACCGTAATTTTCGTATAACCTTTTGTATTGAGTTTTTTAACAAGATACTCTGATTAAAAAAAATTAACTAAATAAAACAAAAATTCCGAATTACACTATATACAAATCTAAGGGTATTTTATTTTTTCATTCCATAAGTTTAATTTCATGAAAGCAAACAGTTTTAAGGAACCTCCAAAACTGTATTTATGAAGAAAAACTAAGCCCCCCCCCGAAAAAATATTACCATCCTTTAACTTTTTTCATATTGATTGTATTTTGGTAATTAAAATAAAATCCTTCCATAATAATAAAAAAAAACAGTTAAAACTTAAATATTCATTTTTATAGTAGTAAAATAAATTGTGTTGTAATTTATATATTTAAACTCCTGGACTTTTATTTTGAAGTTTAAATATAATTTCTATGAAGTAGTTTCAAAAATTAATCCATTCCCGGGAATGACTGAAATTCCGGGGATTTACCGGGAAGATTATACTATGACTAAATATACTAATGACCTGAAAAAATACTATATTATTTATTTATTCAATTTTGGGATTGTTGGTCGTGTCTTTAGGAATTTAAATCCATAGGGGAGAGTACCCCAAAGCGGGTATGCTAACTTTGAAAGCTCAAAAACCTCAATTATTGTTTGATAAATGTGTAGCTTCTAAAAATGAATTTTGAATAATTTACTCAACTGTTCAAATGAAATGCATGTTTAAATCTACTTCTCAAATGGGGCACTTTTGAACATAATTTCTCAATTCTTAGAATGATGGTTTAGGTTAGAAATTCTCTCGTTAGTTCTGAATTATCAAGGATGCAGTGTATATGAAAATCACAAAATGTTGCTTTTATTGCTGAAAAAAAAAGTGTTTTGAATCATGTAAAATATAATTGCCCTTATTGAAACTAATTAATGGTAATTTAATTATATTACTAGAAATTGGTTAGTTTTCTACAAGCTACAACGCAATTCCCCCATAATTAGAGAATTATTGGGGGACTTAATTATGTATCATTAATTACTAATTAAATATATATCATTAATTACCAATCAATAAGTTATTTATGATTAATTTTAATTGAATATTTACATTAATTAATCTTAATTTGAAGTATCAATTATTTAAAGGAAAAATACATAAGGGGCGGCATTTCTAGGACTTGCCTCATACTGGGTAAATCTACCACACGGCCCTGGGTTCAGAAGGATTTCTAAACAGTATAGCATTTACAGATTAGTATACTAATATACTAATTCAAATTAGGAGTTTTTGTCGTACGTCTGTGGTATAACTAATTAACAAATGCCCATTTTCAAAACACTGCAATTAACAGGCTACTTCTGAAACAAACAATACGATTGACAATTTATTCAATTGTAGTTGTGAGAGAACCTCCAGTTATCAATTAAATCAATCGTAATTCTGAATGCCTCCAAGGCAATTTATTAGGCATTTTTGGATCGCTTCGCAATTTCACGGGAGTGGACCGCAGCTTTAATGGATCGCTTCTCAACTTCACCGAACTGGTCCGCAACTTACTGGAAGTGGTCCGTAAGTCAACGGAAGTGGTCCACAAGTCACCGGAAGTGGTTCGTAAGTCACCGGAAGTGGTCCGCAACTTACAGGAAGTAGTTCGTAAGTCACCGGAAGTGGTCCACAATTTACCGGAAGTGGTTTGTAAGTCACCGGAAGTGGTCCGTAACTTACAGGATGTGGTCCGCAGGTCACCGGAAGTGGTCCACAATTTACCGGAGTGGTCCGCAAATCACCGGAAGTGGTTCGTAAGTCACCGGAAGTGGTCCACAACTTGTCGGGAGTGGTCTGCAACTTCACGGGAATTGCGGACCACTATGACAAGTTGCGTACCACTTCCGGTGACTTACGAACAACTCCCCGTGAGTTGCGTACCACTCCCGGTGACTTACGAACAACTTCTGGTAAGTTTCGGACCACTTCCGGTGACTTACGAACCCCTTCTGGTAAGTTGCGGTCCACTTCCGGTTACTTAGGGACCATTTCCGGTGACCTGTGAACCACTTCCGGTGATTTATGAACCACTTCCGGTTCGTTGCGGACCACTTCGGTAAAGTTGTGAACCCTTTGGTACGAACCCTGAGAATTTTCTTGCATCCCCTATAAGTTCCTTCTGCAATTAATTTAATTGCATGGTGAAATTAATTGCACTTGAATAATTAATCGTCATCCACAATTAAAGTTAATCGCGATTGAGTTTTCAATTGCGATTGAAAACTCAATCGTCCGTGACAATTAACTTTAGTTGCAATTGAAATCAATTTAATTACTTTTCAGCCGCAATTGATTCAATCGCGGTTGAATTTAATTGTACGATTGACGATTGAAATTTCAATCGTGTGAATGCCCACAAATAAACTTTATTTGTGCAAATTATAAACAGAAAAATACAATTAGATTTAGAATTGCCGATCTCTTTCCGGCGCGCCGCGTTCTCGCTAATTCGCCGCTTTCTCGCCAACTCGCCGCGTTTTAGCGAACGCGCCGCTTTTTTTCCAAGTCGGATGTTGAGCGCCGAGTTGAACGCTGATGCGGGAAGCCGCTTCCGCTCAAAAGCTCTCCAAATCGTAATCCGCGTCAAAAGTATGAATAGCCGATCTAGAGGCAGCGCGTGCAGGGCTCTAATTTACAGGGTGATTATAAAATAACCACCTATTCAAGATCCTTTAGCTATCATACCGTTCATAGGAACCGAATGAAATCTGGTAGAAAATATTTTAGGGATGTGGATCGAAATAATTTTCAGTAGTTAATTATTTGCAGTTAAAATTTTCTCAATTTAATATGATTTTTCGTGTATTTTCACTCAAATGTGAATGTGAAATTTTTGAAGGTCTCTGTTCTCCCTAAAAATAAAAAGCAAAAAACAGGGCCCCTATTTTTCCAAACCAAAAAGGGGGTAGGAAGCAAAATTTTTATAACTACTGACGCTAGTCATTAAAACTGGAAAAAAATTAAATTATAGCTTTTATACATGCAACAGTAAATATTTGTTTCTTTGTACGTGAACACTTTCAAAAAGAAAGTTTTGAAGAACAATCATTAAAAATGGATGCAAAAAAAATATACGGTTTTTCTTGGAAATTTAATAATAATCTAATTTGGTTAGTTAAACTAAAAGGTTCCAGTAATTACTATAAAAATAGATCCTATATTTTTTTTCTTCTTGAGTAGAAAACAGAGAGGGAAATGGACTCATTAGGTGGAAAGACATTTTTAAACCCATAATAGTTGAAAAATGAAGCAATAAAATGTATTGCTTTATTTCTACATTATAAGATAAATTGCTTTTTGAAGTATCTTAATGGTCTAAGCATCTTTAGAGAGTTAATATTTCAAATTATAAGAAAATACATCTATGAAAACATTTTTAAAGTTAATGACCATTTAGATGTCTTTTTTAAACTCTTGCATACCCAGAAAATAAAAAAAAAAACATATAAAATTAAATTATATACCCCGAGTATTTTTAGAAATTTTAATTTGCTAGATTCATATCACAAAGGAAGCATTTAATTGTAATTAATAATTCATTCAAGTTCTTTTTTTTTTGCTGGAAAAATATTTTTATTATGGTTATATCTTTTTAAAAAATGGCTGGACTTCTTTCAAGATCTTTCTTGACAAATCTGTTTCAGTACGTAACAAGAATTTTTGCCGTGTCTATAGGGAAAATAAATTTAAATTTAGAAACCAGAAGCTAAATTGATGATGATGTAAGCCGGTTCAGCAAATGACACTTATCTTCAATCAATTTTCTCGATTGCTATTTTTTTTTGTTGGTGTTATTGAATCTACTATATGGCCGAAACGCTCTACTGATTTTCCAAATTATCCAATTTCAGCAGTGGAAAGATAACTCAATCTCTAAAGATTGAGTATTTCAATTAAATTCAGAGAAGATTGTTCATTATTCGATCCCCATTAAATTTTAAAATTACAAGAACGATTGGAAGTGTCAGGTACCTGAGAAAAATATATCTGAAATAAGATTTTTTTAATTTAAATTTTAAGGTATCATTAGTATTTGATGCTGTTCTACCGTGGTATCAAAAGAATTTTGAAAAGTTTGAAGTACAATTTTAATTTACTACTTTCCAAGCAGAATAATCTAACTAAAGAATAGGATTATAATTATGACCATACTTTATAATTACAACGTGTTCTTTTAACCGGGGAACCGTTTTAACCGACCTCTCTTTTAATCAAATCTCTGTTTGAACAAAAACAGGGGGAAAACAGATTATACGCAGCAATTCTTCTAGCTTTAAGTCTTTCTTTAGCAGTAAAACATGTGTATTGTATTGTACCACTTAGGCTCCATGCTTTATTACACGGGATAGGCACAAACAAAATAGAAAAAGAAAATAAAAGAATGGTGCGCTGACGTACTCTATATTATAGTTTTAAGTTACTGTAACTGTTACCAGAGACTATTAGTATAGTCTCTGTGACAGTATAGTTTTAATAACAAACTGACGCATTTAATCATTTTTTTACTGTAAAACTGAACTGAACTTTCATAAATTAAAAAAAAATTTCATTTTACACTTTAGCAGTAAATTTGTTTAAATTAGCTATCTGCCGAGATGGTAATAACCTTAAAATAAAATAAAATACATCCTTCAAGGCACCACACTCAGACATCTTACCAAAAGACATTGCGGCAATTGCGGCGTCTTCACCAACACAAATTTGAGGAAACAAACCACCAGGAAATTCCAAGGTATAGGTATCCCCAAATGTCTTACAACAACACGAAGGAAATTTTACCCTTAAGATCTCAAACCTATATCCTCCACGGGATCAACCCATGTATGTGAAACATTTGCATTTAATTTTAAACTTTTCTTTTTATCGTACATATAAAAATCTACTCCAATTTAACGCCTCATTACCAACTAGGAGTTGTAGTTATAAAAATAAGCCGTCGGATTAAATTAGATTTCTCTACTCTCGGTAAAAGGGGAAGTTAATCAACTATGAATCAAAAGATTTTCTCAACTAATTAAATTAACTAAATAGGTTTTACTCGGCGTGTTTCCTCTGACTGGGGAAACAATATCTTTCCTGGAAGCGTAAACCTGTAAAAACACTTCGAAATTAAAAAACGAGCGATCCCTCCAACCATAAACAGAACACTGCCAAACTTAGTTCTTAATTTACCAGACAGTCTCTTCACAAAAAGCTGACCTAAGCCTAACCGAGAATGCAAACATTTTCAGTACGAACCCATAGAGGCACAATAAACTAGAGAGAGCATCAGCTAACACCCTGAGTTATCAACATGAGGATTGAGGAGTGGCCTAAAGAAATCCCTAACATGAAAAGTCTCATAGGCGGATGAATTTCAGGATTTTAATTTAACACATTTATTGCGAGGATTTTTAACTAGTTTTTATTCAAAAGAGGACGTCCCTATTAGTTTCGTAATTTCGAAGTAGGTAGGAGGGGTCCTGGAAAATCGTATTGTGGAGGAGTGATACAAAAAATATTACGTCTCAATTTTTAATTCGTGTATAAGGTAATTCATTAGTTATCTATTTTTCTTTAATCTTTTTAAGTAATAGATGTCGTTTTAATGTGGAATAAGTATTTTAATTTTAATTAAATACTTATAAAACTTCTGAAAAAATAAATTTTATATTCTTTTTTTATAGAAGCTAGTTGTAATAAAGCATAGATATTTAGTGGTTTGAGGTAAAATACATGATCATATAAAATTTTTTTAAAGTTATGGGGTAAATCTCGCAAAAGAGGGAGAAGGTCACACTGATAAGTGGCGTAGCCAGAAAAATATTTTGGATGGGGATATTAAAATTTGGTGGGATAGTGGGTAAATGTAATACTTTTCTATGGTCAAAAAAGGAAAATTTCTGGCCTTCAAAGTGTGTTCTCACAATCACCTCATCTAAATAAAATTTACCAAGAGGGAAGAGGGAATCATAATTTTGAAGTAACTTTTCACATATCGATGAAAGTAACCAAATGTTTTGGAATATTTTAAATTAAATATTTTAAGTCAATTTTAATTATTGAATATTCCTCTACGCCAGTACATGGAATGAAATAGTCATTTTAGTCACTACTGAGGCATTTAACGTAGTTGTCGGAAGTTTTTTATTTCTCAGGGTTATATTTTTCAATAAGGACAATGCAGTGTCAGTAGAAATGGACTTAAAGAACCACTTCATTAGCAATAAAAATAATTTTCTTCGAGAAATGAGGGGGAAGATGTTCTACTTTCCCTCTACGCTTTCCGACTCTATGGGGGGTTTGGTTTGAACCAGTTGACGTATCTCCCTCGAAACAAATTTCTTTTCCATTGCATAAAATCCACCCGCAACTGCTGCCGCTGACAGGTAATTTAATTAATGAACCAATTAATTTAAGGGATTTTTCCCCCCTGTCCGTTATTAACGAGTAACTCCGAGACCACTAATCCAGAGGGGACCAGCTGGCTCTTTCGGCCAGATTAGGACACATTATTTGAATTTGTTTGACCTTTTTTCCCCCTTTTCTTCTTTCTTTTGACTACAAAGCACTTTCTGAATGCCGACGATGCTCTTTTTTTATTGACTGGCCGTGGTAGAGAGGAGGGATTATGGCTTTTTATGGAAAGCCCGCGTTCATTTTTAAGTGGGGTTTAATGGCAGAGTGTGTAAATGGGGACGATAATGGGGGAATAAATTAAAAGGGGAATTGGGTAGGGATTAGAAATTGATCGGGGAGATTAGCTGAGTACACTGATTAAGTTTTTTTGGATGTTTGTTTTGGGTTTTGTAGGTTGTTTTGGATGTGGCACCGCTTCGGAGATTGATTAACATAAAACTCAAATTAAAGCCAATCAAAATTACATTCGAGTAAGAAGTTAAGAAGCTTCCCTGTTAAGGTTAGCCAAATCCCAGTTAAAGAGAAGAATATAAATGTTAGTCAACTGATGAAACTTCAGTTTTTGGTAGTTAAAAGATCCGTATATTAAATAATAAAATTATTAATTTTTCATGATAATTTTATCAGTGACCAATTTAAACGTTTTACCTACCAGAATGAAAATAATAAATTTTGCAATTTGTTTCTATATTTTTTTTCAAGCATTTTCATACAAAAATGTATGAATATAATCATAGCATTTATTAAGACGGTTAAAAAAGTACACACGATTAGATGATATTAACAAAATATCTTTTTAAACAGCAACAAAAGTGTCGATTAAAAACAGGTACCAAATACTGTAGGAAGAGATAGCGGTAAGATATTAAGATTCTACCTCAAAAAAATAAATAAATAAAAGCCGTAAGATTTACCAACAATTTTTGGTCTCAAGAGCAGCATAATAATTGAAAGGAGATTTGGAAGAAGGAGGTTTGTAAAAAAAATCTTGTTTCAAAATAATTGTGCTTAATGTTTTTTGTATCTTTTGTAGTCACATACCTCCTTTATGACATATCTCTAGTAATAATGGTCCTAGAGAGATGGTGTCTGTACTAAAATGTAAGTCAAGACATATACAATACCCTATTCACCCACTGCATTAACTCATTTTTTAAATAATTACTTCCTTCATTTGTAGCTTATTCATTCATTGTATTTTCGGGCTCCCTATTAGCACGGCTCATACCAAATATGTCAAGTTTACGTAACTGCAACTAGAAGTAAACTAAATCAGGTCATCCATGACAAAAATTGGTCGAATCTTGAACAGGTTGGTGCTCTACTTGTGCTTTTACATAACTACTTAGAAAACTTAAGACTTTAACTCAAAGTAAGGTGTAAGCTATGTACTTTTAAAATAATATCACCATGGATTTCTGAACTCTCAATACCCCAAAATTTCCATCTTTTCTTGAAAAAAAACCCCACCGTGCTACTCGGTCACTCTATTTATAGTATCTGATTAAACAGTCCATCTCCCTTTTTCGGAAAAATCTTTCCTTCGCTGAAGCATCCCGTTTATGGCTGCACTTCAGCATTTCTCAAGAAAGCCTTCAAGTGTCATCAGGACTCTCTTCTCGACAGGCTGTTACGTACCGCAATTGACAAGGAACCTTTGTCAACTGCCATCTATTGGATCAAGAGAGAGCATTTACTCATCTCAACTGGAAACGCATTGGAAAGCTTGTGCGACATGTTTTTAATTCGTTGAAGTTTAAACAAAATAACGATAGCATGTGAACGGACTTTTGTTTTGATAAGAAGCCTACTTTTAAAAATGTTATTTTAAGTTACTGTAGTATTTTTTCTTGAGCTAGTGCTCTTAATTTATCTATCAATTTACACTGCCATAAAGGAAATATCGTCCTTTTTATATGAGGAATAAGACTTGCTTAGATAGAACGCGGATAAAAGCAGACAAAACACTGATGGGAATATGCTAGTTAAATAAATTTTTAGTTTGCAAAATTTATATCAAATAATAGAAAAACATTTCAATTTGGTAAGTTATTAACAAAATCAATAAATTTGATTATTGGTTGGTGTTTTAGACTTAACTTTTAACTTAACTTAACTTTAACTGTTTTAGTAAAATGTTCAATTGCATAACATATTTAGGGGAAAATAAATTAATTTCATGCTATATGACAGTATAATCCTTGTTATTATTTATAACTATAGGTACCTACACTGTAAAAATCTTAAAGATACTATTTATCATCGACCTTTTAGAATAAAAATTAAATAAAAGAATACAAGTAAGAAACGTTTAGTTAAAGAATTTTGAAATATTTGTATACAATTATGTAATAAATCAGTGATAATTTCATAGAAGATATAAATTTCGATTCATGCATAAAAAATTAGATTGAATGATTTCATAACTAATTTTAAAACTGAAACATATTGTGCATTTAAATTTTGACATGAAGAGTTTAAATATTTAAGTGTAAAATTAATGCCTATAATTTCTATTCAGATATGTATCAGTAGAAGAAAATACACAGAGTTTTGTTTAGAAGATTTTAAAGAATACATTTACTTTTATACATGAACCCATCATTATGTTACCACTGAGCTGTGTCATTAGTCCTCGCTAGAATCACCAAAAAGAGAACGAAAAATCAGGAAATTAAAAATATTGATCGAATACACACAGCGTCGTGTTAAACATATAATATCAAGTCCCATTTATCTTAACGATGGTTGTCGATAAAAGTTCTTAACTAAATAACTGACTGTAAACTGTTACTAACAATAATAACTGACAAATTGTTAATAATAATAATAACTGACTATAAAACTGTTAACAGGTAGCAAAAGTGCTATGGTATTTAGCATCTAAACAATATTACTTATTTTTGAAACACATATCTATAGGCAGCAAAAAATAATATAAAGCAAGTGTAAGAAAGTATGAAAATAATTTAATTTTATCTCAGCTGGATTCTTAGAAATAAGTTTACTATTCAGTGACTAAATTGGTTGAATAAAGCAATTTTATCTAAAAATATAATTTCCTTTTAAAAAGTAATTAACATTTTATCCAAAAATATTAATTTCCTTTTAAAATGTAATTAACCATTTTATCCAAACATATTAATTTCCTTTTAAAAAGTAATTGATAAATTTTACTCTTTTCATCTCAAGCTTGATTTGAAAACTGCTGGTTTTGAAAATGCCCTTATCCGTAATAAATAAAATAATCCGGGTTAATAAAATCCGTTCTGAAAGTATAGTAACTGCTTTTGTATTTCACATTTATTCCAATATGCTGTCTTTCTTTGATTTTATTAAAACAGCACTTCCGAATCGAATGTAAACATTGAATACCTTAAGAGGTTGAAAATTAAAATCATATTCAAATGGAATATTAAACAAGTGTAAGGAAATATTTATGAACTTAAGTACATAAAACTATGGATCGATCAGCGTTATATAAAATAGGATATTTTAATATCTTTTTAGACCTAAAATGTTGCTAGATCCTATTTAATGTAAAAATACTAAATGTAAATTTATAGCAAACAAAATAATAAAAAGGCATTGCATTCTAAAACAGGTAACATCTAGGAGGATATATAAAAATTAAATAATAGTTTGCTAGTGATAAATTGGTTACATAAAGATTTAACTTCTATAAAAAAGATTTGCTTCAAAAAATAATTTACGTCCAAAAACCAATTAAATTTTCTTGCATTCACTTCAAGCTGATTTGTGAATTTTGGATTTGAAAATAAACTAGGTATAAACAGTTCCATAAAACCCCTACTGAAAATACTACTTTTAAAACCGATTTGAATTTTTACATTTATTTTAATATTTCTTTCGGCATATATTTCGAAATTATTACATTCAAAAACATTTTAATATCCCTTGTAAAGTAACATTGTACATAAACATCAAAGTCACCGAATACTCGCTCTTTGTAATCAGAACTTATTTTCCCTTTCAGTACAGTTACAGTGTAGAGAAAACTCGCGGGAGAAAAATACCTCCAGACGGTTTCCACCAATAAAACGGAAGATAAGTTTCTTCCAGACATTGATCCTGGGAATTCATTTCTTCTCAAGTCATGTTCTGCTGACATTTATTGATCTTTGCAAGAAGAACCATCTGAGTAATAAAGGTTTTCACTCCATTTTTAGAAAGAGAGAGATATAAAATTCTTTTTTGGGGGGAATTTGATAGGAAGTTGTTAATGAGATTTTATTTCAAAATTGCAATGGAAGCTATTTATTATTATTATTAATCTTTTCAACTATAGTTTTAATCTTTTAGTGACTTATAAATTTATATTTCTTTGTCAGTTAACGTATTATGTTGAGAAATTAACGAGTTGTACACTTGTAGTAATAGAAGATAATAATTTTAGAGTCTGAATCTTTCTAGATATGAATGGATTGAAATGCACTAATTAGTACTTTAAAAAGCATTACTTTAAAAAAATCCTATTTACAGTTCAATAACTCAATTGTACGTTAACTTCACTAAAAGTTATAATTATTACATTTATGTATTTATTAATGATTTAAGGGAGAAATAAAGCTTACATATTGCCTATATAATTTATTAACAAATTTATTATGTAATAGTTTTTTTTAATTTTTAACTGAATTGTTTAATAGAGCATTTTCAATCACATGACTCGGACCTAACAACGACCTTATCAACCAAAGGTTACAGTTTTTTGCCCTACAGAAGGTTAACAGTTACAGAAAATGACTGGTCGTGGAATTCTTCTATTGGAGCATTTGCAACCATGTGACCCCATACCTAAAAACCGCCTTAGCAATAGATACCTCGTTACCTAGCAACCGCCTTAGCAACAGTTAAAAGCCCTACAAAAGGTTAACAGTTAAAAGAAAATAGCTGGTCGTGACGTCACCTGAAAACACTCTATGTCGTTATTTTACTACCCTTGCTTCAAAACCTGTTCTAATAAAAATGCTTAAAAAGTAATTTTATAAAGTTTAAAAGAGTAGAAAAGAACTTGTAAATAGAGATTGTTATGAAAGCATTTAATTTATTTACCATAAAAAAATATTTTTTCTCTGTTTATTAGAATGGGATGGATACTTTTTTATTTACAATTGTAAGGTATAAAAATAGTTCCCTAATAATTAACTTTCAACTGAAAAACTATTAAAAATTACAATATTATGATTGTACCACATATACTATCAATCAAGACCTGAGACACAAAATCGTTCGAAGAATTGTTATTTATGGACCCTAATTTACTAATCTGCCCCTAAATCTTGAGCCAGCCACAGTAAAATATTTATGGGAAACTGCTAAAAAAAAACGAACGATTTTGCTGGTAAGGGCGGATCTACATGCAACGGCTCAAGCTACGCGACTGGTCAAAATTTTCCTACAAATGATGACGTAAATACTACGTCACAGAACCAGGAACCAATGGCAGGACCAGGTTTAAATGGATGAGGAAATCGATAGGAAATTTTATACCGTTTTCCTCTTGACGTCCCGGTCGCACCGCTCATGTAAACCCGCCTTAAAACTCAAGATAGCTAAATTTCTTCGCTGCTCGAATTATTCTTAACGGCAATCTTCTCCCCTCCGCCATTTTTTCTCACCTTATCGGAAAGAGCAGCAATATAGTTAATGCCCACCAAAGAATTCCCTGAGCCTAACGAACCTTTCGAATGATTAACGCTTGATTTATTCCCCGCCCCGGCATAAAAGAAAACCAGTTTAGTCAAATTGTGGAGACCATCTAAGGACTTAGTTTGGATCTTGATGTATAATAAAAAAAGGTGCGAATAGATTGCTTTGGGGGCGAATTAAATTGGATTCTTTTGCTTTGTCAAAGATAAACGCCGTTTATATAAGAAATCTCAATGCAGTACCACCTGTCACCGATGTAATTTGTACAATCAATCTGAGAGAATTATTGTGAAGCGTTGTTTTTAGAGATACTACTACAATGTATTGAACAATATGTGATTTATTTTACTCGTTAGTTAGCGAAGTATCAAAAACACAGACCATAATAAGCAAACAACATTTTATGGGAAATGAGCACGATTAGTTTTCCGGGTTGTGGAGTAGTGTTTTTTTTTCCTATTGTCAGATGAATAATCAATTTGTAAACTTCTATATAAATGTTTCAAGCTTGTCACGAAGGGCTGGTTACAAAATTAGTATTTTACTTTATATTTAAGTAAAACCAGAATGTAAGTAATATAAGGGGATGTCTGCTAGTACAGAAGCTCTCAAAATAGAGGGAGAGGTCAATAAAATGTCACGTCAACTTTTAATGCGCTAATTCAGAGAAGAAAACCCCAATATTTTACTATTTGTTTTTCGTGAAAGAAAAGACAAATATGTCGTTTTTATTTGAAATAAGTAAATATTAATTTTTAATTAATAAGTTGCAAAACTACTAATAGTAATTAAAGTAACTAACAATTTAAAATAAATTTCTTTCGCTTCATTCATTTCAAAAACCTCTTATTTCTCTCCCTGGACAATCTTATTTTTACTGTACTTATATGCATGCATTACTGATAATAATATTATACATATGTGCTTACAAAGAAAAAAATGGATTTTATCCGTGAAGAAAAAAGCTATACAAAAATTGAAAGAGAATTCCTTTATTTGATTCAACTGCGTGTTTGTTATAAATAGATTTTTTCAGGTTATTGAAACATTTTATCAACACTGTAGCAGCATGTCTATAAAAGTTTTAGCCTAAATTCAAACTTGAGCATTTTATTTCACTGATGCCCATTCATTCATTTTGCTTACTATGGAGGTACTATTTTAGTTCCACAATTTTCATCTATTTAATTTAATCTAAACAGGTGTCAAGCTCAAATCGTATGCATACTGGCATTCCGACCGCATAAATATTAGCCTCGGGTAAATATTTAACAACCTATTGTTGTGCCTTGTCTCACTTTTCCTCAATACAGCTTGGGGTTGAAAGGATGAGATACTATTTATTTACAAGATCCAATGTCCATTGGGGAGGATGATGAGTTAATATTTACGGCGTTGCTATTACGGACCGCAGTTCGTCTTCGGATTGCACATGCTCCGACAGGTCGTCTTGGCAGAGCAAGAGGGGGGAGGTTTCTTCCAGAATCGTCGACAGGGACACGACGCTGGAACGACTGGACGTGGGGGAGTGGAGGACGATTAGCGAGTCGTCGGTCGTCGCAGCGTTCGCGATGCGGAAGTGGTTGATGATGCTCTGGAAGGAGTTCATGTTGGACAGGCGATCGGTGATGTAGCCGATGCCGCTCGTCTGCTTGACTTTGGTGAAGGCGATGACGATGAATATGAGGAAGACCACGCCGAGAAAGAAGGTCCCTGAGAAAGAAGAGGGTGAATATGAAGGAAGTGTCTATTTGTACGGCAAAAACGGCAGTTGGCGCATGCGCTGTAGGTCTCGCGGTTACGTAGCAGTCCCGGCGCTCCAATCAGAACCGTTGTATATATGCCGGCCAAATAGACAGTGCCGAGGATGAATGTCTTAGGATACTGGATGGAGACTCGTGAGACCAGAGAAGCTTGATTTGTGACGTGTGATAGTAGTTCTGATGGCGTCACTTGGCGATCGCTCTTTGTCAACAACTAAACTTCACTCTGAATTGTAAGTTGAATTCTGTACCTCAGAACCAAAAGGTCCTGTCGATTATACTCGACAGCAATGTTTCCTGACCTTATGACGTCACTGCTGGAAGAAGAAACTGCGTAAACAGAAATCCTGTTGGGTTTTTGGGAGGAGTATCGGTACGCAAATCGTGATAAAAAGACGCTGTATATACATGGGTTTAAAAAAAATATTTTTAAATTGACGTTCCTCATTTCCCTCAAAATACAGACACCCCGTTGGAAACTACTTTGTTTGTTAGTGACTTCATAAGGTCAGGAAACATTTCAGTGCAGCATAGTTTCTCCAGGAAGTAAGAAAAAGTCTTCCATGATATCCTTAAAAGTGATCTGTAAAGAGTTGAGATACACTTCTAGATATTTAGGGGCCGTTTATATAAAAAAAGGATATCCGCTTGAAGCAACCTTGAATGGGTGGGTAAAAAAAGGGAATCTAAAACGACCAATGTCAAAAATGCTAAAGAGCAAACAGATTGCTGGGTTTTATTAGGGGTGTCCTTAAGAGCAAAAAGAGGCTGAAGGGCAGAAATAGGCTCAAAAGTAAAGGGAAGCTAAACAGCCTTCTTTGAGTTGGGAACCACTGGTCTAGTTCAACTTAGCGGTTTTAAAAGATAAGGACAAGGTTAAATAAAAATTTGAAGGATAAGGCATAGCCATCTAGTCTACAACAAGCACGCCGGGACAGCTAAAAGGATGACTCATTCTCAGCGTCTTGGTTGAGGAGCGGGGGAAAACAGAAGAGAGAGAGAGAAAGGTTGGTTTTACCTTTTCTAACGATCAATTTAATTTGCAAATAATACGAACCTATCAGTATCTTCTTCACCACCAGAAAGACAGCGGCAAGGGGATGCAGCGTCGGATGGGAGAGGTAGGTCAATTTCAGACTGTACTTGTCGTACGGAAAATTAGCCTCCACATCGGTGACGTCTTCGCCTTCGTCCGACTCTTCGTCGCTTTCCCTACACTCGTGCATCCACATGTTGAACGCGCTGCTCGACAAACTCAACCATTCCGGGGGCTCTTTTTCGGTCGTAGTTGGCTCCGGTGTCGTTGTTGTAGAGACCTCGAACCTCACCGGAGCATGTAACCTATCGGTTTCAGGTTTTCTGGTCGTTTTAATAGGTCTTCTTGATGTTTTTCTCGTTGCAGTCGTCGTCGTAGGTTTTCTAGTTGTGGTCGTTGTCGGTTTTCTTTTAGTCGTCGTCGTAGTAGTAGGTTTTCTCGTGGTCGGTTTGTGATTTCGGCGATTTTCTGATGAGGCTTCGTTTTCTGCTGGTGGGGCGTCTAGGTTCTTGATGAGTTTGAAGAGTTTGTGTTTTATTTTTTTGCGAAGAGTCAGGTGAGACTTTCCGCTCTCGAAGGCGTTGAGTTCTTCCATCCAACTCACTTCGAAGTATATGACTACTATCATTATGAGAATTACTGTGAAAATCGCGATTGGAACTACGCAAATGCACGAAAAGTTCGATTTGCACATTTCGAGGTGGTCATTTGGTGAAAGCTGTTGTCAAGATCGATATTGAAGAGTTCGGGTTTTTTTTTCAATGATGGCAACACAAAAGAGATATAGTGTTGCTGATGTTTTCTTACTACCGATTCCCTGATATTGATTGTTGAGCGACTGCACTGTTGTCTGGCTGTTGTTGGTTATTTCAAATTTGTTTATTTCATTGTTGTTTCAGTTGCGAATGGCTTTTTTTTTAACGATGAATTGATTTTCTATTCTGCATGAATGTAATTCAAATAGGACATCCTTTTCTAGCAAGAGAACGTCAATATAAAAGAATAGGGAAATAATTCAATGAGGCTCGCAACTAATGGCCAGGTGCGCAGTTTATATTGATTTAGTTTTTGGACGTTGAGGGACATTGAATATGTTCGACATCTCACACAATTAAGAGGGTGCTTTTTTTAGAATCGTGCGTCACGCAATTTTGCCGTTAGACATGAAATCATATCGTATAATAATAAAAACATCATGGAGCTAATACATATGGAGACAGCTTTGAACACCTGCTCCATTCTTCTTCGTATGTCGACTTTCCCTCGATTTTTCCACTCAAACTGGGGTGGGCTGGGTTGTCAGATTGGCGACCAAATCGGACTGTTGGCGTGTTTGGTTTTTTCGCGTGCAGCCTTTTACGATCACTTTATACCAGTGGATGACTCGCGAGGACCTTTTTAAACTTATCTTTTTTTCTTCTTAAGGAAGTTTTATCTTCTGTAGCTTTAAGAATAAAATCTCGTTTGTTCTAAATCTCATTTTTAGTTGATGTTTCACCCAATTAACAATGCTTATCTCCAAATTTGTCTCCAATTTTCTTCTTTAGGAAATCTACTTCCTTCCCCCACAAAAACAGGTATTTCAAGTATTAAGTGGTGTTTGAAGAGTCCACTTAAAGAAATATTGTATTTTTAATTTTAATTCAGACAACTAATAATTACAAATATTTTAATACTTCAAAATGCCACTTACAACACAATTGCTTAAAATATTCTAGTGACTAATACCATTCCAAAATCCACTTTTATTTAAATCATTATAAAATGCCCTTCATCATTAAAGGTATCACGATCAAATTAATTAGTTTTATTCATAAAAAACACTTAATATTAAGTGCATGTATTCATTATATATTAAACTTAAGTTTCTTATTTAAATTTTTATACTTAAACCATTTATTATCTTGATACACACACATATAAATTTTTTTAACATCATTTAATTTAAAATTTAATTATTTAGTAAAATTAGTAAGGTAAAAATAAGATTTTACCTATGAAACGAAACGGTGGAGTTTTTAGTTGCTCTTTCACAGCAATTGATGGCGCATCAACTTTTAATCATGTTTCTATTTCATATGAGAGAAAAGTGTGATACATTTAAACAAATATCAAAGATTCTTATCTTAAATACAGATGATTGGTCATGTGGTCAGATGTCTCAAACCACCACCTGGCGTTAGGAGAGAATTAAAGCTGCCCCATCTTCTTTGTACCTTAGATTAGCGGGAAAATCCATAGAAATAATTTCAAGGAATATATACTATGTCGTAAATTATTTCTTTCTTTCTTTAAGTTTCTTTAATAATACGTCTGTTTTAAATTAACCAAACGCTGGACGCAAATGTTCTACACTTAATTCCTCTTTAATATGTTTTTTTTATTAGTTTAACTTTAAAGGTAAAAAAGAAGATCCGATAGTGTTCATAGATTTTTTTAAAATATGGCTTGTTACACGGTAAGAAAAGATTAACAAAGATTGTTTTACTCAAAACTTCCCCCTATCAAAAATAAAAACCTAAATCAGTGGTAAGAATTAAATACTTAAATTTAAAGTTGACACAATTATAGGAAATTTAATATTTTTGCGTCGAGAAGCAGAAGCATAATATATCTGCCTTACAGATGATTTGGCAATTTTAAATGTAAAAAAAAAACAAGTTATTTAGTTATTTCGAAGAACCACGTAAAGAAACTACGACAAAAACGCACGCCAAGGTCAGACCGCCAAGCTATGCCAACTTCCATTTTCTACCTCGACCACTAAATCCACAATTTTCTCCCTTAAATACTAGTTTAAACTAATCGGAAATGACTCAGATCGAATCAGGAGGGTTCATATTATATAATGTGAAGCTTTTTTAAAAAAAATTTCCCCCACAACATTCCGAAAATGCAGTTTAAAGTCGTTTTCTTCCAAAACCGCGGAGTTTAAAAAATTCACAGAAAAAAAACTAATCGAGAAAGGTACTTTTTTTCTTCACGGAATTGATTCATCGTTGTTTTCTCTCGTGTAATAAATTGTCGGCATCTTTTTTCTATCATTTTTCTGGGAGAAAGAGCAGTTTTTATACCTCAAAATTCACCCGCCTATGGGACTTCCAATGTTAAAGATTTCTTTTTGCCACTCAAACAGGTTCGACTGTTTTTGACATGCATGGTTGCCGTACGGAGCGGGGAAAGCTGTCTCTATTTGTATTAGCTCTATGAAAAACATCGACCAAGTTGGTCACGTTAAGAAAACAGGTGCGTACCCGATTTTAAACAGAAACAAAATAAATATTTTTAAAAACATTTTCAGTCCAGTCCTTAAGGGGAGTTTTATCCTTTCTATAGCCTCTTGTAATATGAATTCAGTAAAAAAAGTGGTTTCTAAAAAAGACAATATTTCATATAATTTTAATGCAATGTTCCCTTCTATTCAAATAATAAATCTGAAATAACAGTGTGTTTCCATTCCCATATGTATTATTACTTAGAGCTTTCTTTAATAGAAGAGTTAGGACCGGTAAATTGGAAATTCTAGATAAAATATTTTAAAAGAGTTCATTAAAAGACCGCTTAAATTTCAACACTGGAATATAAACCCTCACCATTTATATAAAATCAAATTTTTAATTACAATAAAACAACAACCCGCTTTGAGCTTCTCTCCCTTATGTTATATTAATGGAGATAACAAAAATTTGGTCATATATAAATATTTTAATACAGATATCGGAACTGAACCAGGTGCTATATTACAACCGGGTGTCACCCTTCTTGGAGATTTTTTGGCACTATTCTTGGCATCATAATCCACTATCCAGTTTATCCTCCTGCAGTATATCTGCCGGGTTGCTAGAAAATGAATTATCGCCCTTAGTAGGCAACTAGTATAAAAAACAAGTAAACCCTGAACCAAAATAGTTAATAAATCCTCGACGTAGACAAGAATCAAAAGTTTTATTATTTAGTTTTTTCAGAAGATGATTTCAGACGACAAAGGAGCCGTAACTATAAGAAAACTATACATTTTATAAGAGACAACTATACATTCAATACTGCTCACGCTCTCTGCTAGAGAAATTTCCCATGGAAAAGTTTTATCACTGACTATAACTTTTGTTCAAACTTTTCCAGACGGTTTGTGGTAGGTAAATACTCAAAACATGAGACATACATTTCTCCGGCACGGCTTGGTATTTTTCACGAACGAAAAATCATATAATACATCTTCCAACATACACCCCAAAAAAAAATATTTCAAACATGGGAACATGAAAAGCCACCCATAAATCATCCTGAAGAAAACACAGAACAAACAAGATAAATTTCGAGGAGCCTTGAGCCGAACACCGATACAAATTTTTGCTCCCGTGTCCGGTTTTACATTTCCAGAAAATAAACTGCGAAATTCGCATCCATAAGGCGATGTGTCACGGCGGATGAAATATTTAGCAAAGCGCATTTGGGTCCCCGTGACAGCGTGATTAATAGATCTGCCGGAGAGGGCGCTTTCACCCTAAACTTCCCACCTATGACGTATTTATGGCCTTGCTGGAATCGTCGAATGGGCCATTCAGAAGGGATGAGAAAAATGCGCGGATAAAATGCCTGGGCTCTATTTTGCATGGATTTTTTTTTCTTATAGTCGATTTCGCCTTTTATGTGGGACCTTGGGGAAGGGTGTTTTGTGAATGGATTTATATAGGTGGCGCGAAAATATTGGGGGAAAATAAAAAGCGAGGGTTAAGCGGAAGAACGCAGCTATATTAGAAGATTGTGTTATTTCAAAATAATTAAGTGGAAACAAACCAAGTAGTGAAAAAATTTTAAAACAATTCAATGAAAATTTACGAGTTATTTATTCAAAGGGAATGTATGAAAAACGAGCTATGTTTTGATATGAAGAAATTAAGTTTATAAGATTTCTTATTACCTTTTCATTTGAAACCAAAATATTCTTTCAAACATCCCCTACTCTTGAGCCTCTTTGCTTTTCAGCATCCATTTTCTAGATTCAGCATCTATAATCTCTTCAGCGTCTTTTTATTTGAGCCTTCCTCTGTTCTTAAGTATATCTTTACTCTTAATAAGCATCCCTTTATTCCTCAACACCCCCTTTGTCTTTTAGTATCTCTTTTCTCTTGAGCCTCTCTCTTTTCTTCAGCATGCCTTCCCTCTCAGTTTTAACCTTGATGTCTTTTGATCTCCTTTTATTTTGTCCATGCATGACTGTCTCGCAGGCACAGATATCTTAACTTTTTTTTAGTGATCCCTACTTTTAGAAGTGTGGCACGTCACCTCCTTTAAGACCTCTTTCAACAATCTCACTGACCACCGCCGGTTGGAAACCACTGAGTTGTAAAATATGTAATAAAAATTCACGACACATTTTAGCATGTTTATAAGAATCTGTCAAACATTTTTTGAGAATTGTCTACTCTCTGTAGCCTTATTAAAATGAAATTTAAAGATTAAATGAAGTCTAAATTAAGATACGAGATATTTTTGTACTTCAGAAAAGGAAACGTTTGATGGTAAGTTATTTCTTAAGAAAAGATCTTGAGTTCCAGTAAGTTAAGCTTGAGTTAAGTAAGTTATCTAAAGTTTAGATAAACGTTTGATAGTAAGACATTAAGTTTAGATACATTTAATGCCTTAATATCAAATGAAACGATCTAACGTTTCATTTCCTGAAACACAAGAAGAACGGTAGATTTTCTCCTATCAGTTTTCCAATGTAATTAGACCATTTAACCCAGCGTATAATATCGATGAAACCCTTCTCCAACAGTATTTCTGCCAGAGAAATAAATTTATATTTCCAACTCTTTCCAGAGAAATGCCTCACTTTTCTTTCACCTAATGGCTTTCTTCCAGTTTTCTCATTTCTCCCACTGGATAGGACGCAGTAAGTCTAAAAGAAAACATGATCCACAAAATATATCACATTGGCTGATAAGAGCGGAGATATATTTTTATTGCATCTTTTGAACTGTCATCGTCAGCCCGAAGTTCTGCAATTCCTCCTCCCCCCTAAATGGAGAAAATATGTTGCGAAGGGGCGATAGCACCCCGAAACAGTTTCCTTTCTGGCGTCGATTTCGTCGAGCTGGAAGTTGGGGAACGTAGTAGTTTTGGAAGGGGTATATTTTATGTACGGAATGAATGCATTCAAATACCGTGTACCAGCGAAGTTTTACGAGTATGTATATGAAGACATGATAATAGAAAGGAAACTCGGTGATTTACGTAAAATATGGGGAGTTTATTTGATGAGATATTTGGTAGACTTTTAGACAGCTATTTCCAAGTCTTTTATTATTCGAGAAGAAGGTGAAATCATGTTCCTGTATGATGTGTGGAAGAACCCAGAATTTATGTTAGATCCCCACATAGCATGTTACCTTATGGTTTAGTTTGTCTTTTCATTGTCATTGAGTTTCAATTGAGTCACAAAGTTTGCCGGAAAACATTTCCGAGGTATATTACGGTTTTTATGAGAAGGTCGCAGAAAATGCTAGAAAAACCTTCTCCAAGCCCGTCACATTAATTGTTAGCTTTGTTTTAAATTTTTTTTCCGTCAACTAGCGCAGGTTGTTTTACCTTGTCAGGTTACCCAGTTTGTCAATGACAACCTTACAAGAACCTCAAATGGGTTAAGCCCTAAAGTTAAAACAAGGCTTATAAAACCTTACATTGCTATAGCT
Source organism: Tetragnatha montana (assembly GCA_963680715.1). Lineage (NCBI taxonomy): Eukaryota > Metazoa > Arthropoda > Arachnida > Araneae > Tetragnathidae > Tetragnatha > Tetragnatha montana. Next base: position 42,818,004 of record OY796681.1, on the reverse strand, counting down.
AATGTGGGTATAAAAATACTTAATCTTAATCCTGTAAATAAATTGTAGCATTTTTTAGCAGATTAAAAGCAAAGGAGTGATAAGTGGCAAATAGCTGATGAACAGCAAAAGAATGCTCAAAAATGGAGAGTCTCCAGAACAAAGGGATTCTGGAGAGCAGAGAGAAGCTCAAGAGCAAAAGGATGCTGAAGAGCATGAACAACTAGATACACATACAGGGAAAGGATGGTCCGTGAATGATAACACTTAAGGCTAAGATCTACAAATCCTGATATTACAATAAAATACCTTTATTCATAATATGGCATCAAGCTATCATGCCAAAAAACTTTATAGTAGGGGAGCCCATGATGCTAAATGTGGATTTATTCGAGCGCGTGAGATAATCATAAGGGAGATACCTTGCATGCTTTTGAGTAACTCCACCAAATATAAGCTCTCCATGTTGGTGGGTTTGTTTAGAACAGCCCGTCAAAATTTGAAAGAAAACTAGTTACATTGACATACTCGAGCGCGTCAGATTGGCTACCAAGACAGTTTACAACTAGTTGAGCCTAGTTTCCTGGCTAATATTAGTCTATAAACATTTTGTTTCGTACATTTTTCTCAAAAAGAGCGATAGCGTCTTACCGGTCTTGGCTTTACTTTGCAACTTTGTAACCCTCCCGCTCCCTTATCCACCGCTCAAATCGGCAGATTTTAGAAAATGTACACTTTTTAGCTGGTAACTAACCTACCTTATCATTATCTGACGCGCTCGAGTATGTCCATTTAATTTTTTTTTACAAATCTGACGGGCTGTTCTAAACTTACCCACCAACATAGAAAGCTTATATTTGGTGGAGTTACTCAAAAGCATGCAAGGTATCCCCCCTATGATTATCTGACGCGCTCGAGTTACTACCCAAAAACACTCTGGGCTCCCCTACTATTAGACGATGGTCAAAAAATTCTAGATTTTTCCAACAATTACTACTACTCACAGTATGGCAGACCAACTCTGCTAAACACCTCAACGCATTCTATACCTGAAACAGGATATGTTTTGCCACCACTAAAAATTTATTACTCACAAAAACGCAATTCATTTTTCATGGGAAAGAGAAGGGATTGCATAAAAGTTGGCTACTTGATGGAACATTTTTCATCTTGTGACTAGAAAGAATCCATCACTGTTGAGTACTTATTTTCAGCTTCAAATACTCTAACTGTTATTCTGGGGGCTCATGCATTTATAAAAAGCTCTGTCACTCGGGCATTTCACAGTATTTTCTGTCCTATTGCTTTCATATGAAATATTTTGGAAAAAATTAAACTTTTCCTATGCTAATATCAACATGATATGTCAACTTGACCTAGGTAATAGAAGAGGGGTTTAATTTTTAAAAATTAATTTGAAAATATTTTACTAAACATACATTGATATTTACTTTACTTTTATTAATTTATAAAAGGATATTTTTCTGATTTAGATGTAAACTTTTCTTCACTATCAAAAATCAAAAAAATATAATCTTTAGCTGAAAAAAATTCGCAATGAATTGAAAATGATTCATTATGAATTGAAAAAACAGTAATTGTATTGCTGGTTTTATTACTACTGATTACTACATATTTATGAGGTTAAAGCACACCAACAATTAAAATGCATTTAAAACTAATTACGTAACTTGTAATTAAAAATGGAAATTGAACTCTCAATTTCGAATTTGGGTCCGTTCAAATACTATTAAATAAGCTAAGGAAGGAATGAGGGACGTTTGCCATTTTTTATTTTTGCTCAAAGGGAGTAGGGAGCATGAGTAATGCTTACGTAAGAAAGTATAAAAAAACACTTTTTATTTTTAAAAAAAATCTTGTAATATAAAAAAAACAGTGAAAATTTGACAAAAGGAAAATGAACTTGAAAAATTGTTTCAATGTTTTCTGAGGCCTAGCTCTTTGACCAAGAAAAACCTAAACCATAAGATGAATGTTAAAATTAAAAATTTTGTGTCTTTTGGATGATGGTTATAAACAAAAAAAGCAGGGCGGTTCATCAGTATATAATTACAAGTAAGACAATCAAATTAAGCTAATTCTTTAATTGTAATGACAAGGAGGAAAGGAGGGACCTCACCTAAAAACATGTTTATGTTCTAGTTGAACGGCCCCTTTGATACCTAGAAAGTGTTGTTGGTAGAATGAAGAGATGGCCCTTACATAATTCAATTCTAGGCTAAGTGGTTCACGGACTTGAACGTATTTTAAAGCCACCACAGTCTTCCCATTCAAACTCTCACCTACCTCTCCAACATAAAACTATACGCATACACGAACGAAAATCCCCCGAAAATTTGACTTGTAAAGCCCGAGAGAGAATCCGTACACTGCCCGAGACGAAAAATCGGAGCGGATGAAAAAAGATGAGCAGAGAAGGAGCTGTCTTGAGAAAAGCCATTTCACGGTCCGGCAGGCCTCCCTCCCTCCCTCCCTTTGTTTCCTTCCTTCCTTCTGGACGACCATTATCTGACGTCCGGTGGTCAGTCTGCCCTTCCTGCTTGACAGCGACTTCAGGATTAGAGAAGCTGTGTGTTTTTTTGACGGAGAGTTTTCTGTCTTTGAATGCACCCGCTTTATTGTACGGAGATAACGAATCGGAAGAAATGGTTCTGCTGCTGCAATGATGGGAATTGTTTTTTGTTTCCATGGAAATCGGAAGAGAAGTGGAATCGGAGGAGCCGTTTTGTACCTGATGCCCATTAGGGGGATAATATAGTTAGGGATAAAATATTGAGGAAATATTTCGACATATTTCGTAAGCTTTTAGCACCTAAATTATACAAAAGTTTAGGGGAGACCGGGTTAGTTGGCATAGTTTTTCCATAGATTTCCATGGAAATCGGAAGAGAAGTGGAAATGGAGGAGCTGTTTTGTACCTGATGCCCATTAGGAGCAGTATGGATAAAATATCGTGGGACTATTTCAGGCTTTCACCTCCTAGCACCTAAATTGTACAATAGTTTAGGGGAGACCGGGGTTATTTAATGGCATAATTTTTGTTTATTGATGTATAACTTTTTTCTGTAATACTTAGATAATTTGTTTTTGCTATGGATAGGTTAACCTTTGGGCTAAAAATATACGTTGGGTTTATAATTTTAATACGCGTTTAATTAACCTAAAAATTTTTTCTGAAATTAGCTCTCGAGTATGCGTACAACCACTCCTATTCTCAGTGTAATTAGAATTGGCATTTCAAAGGTCAAGTCTTAAACCTCGTTGCTTGGGTAACGATGCGGCAAATATAAACAACACTATTTTATTATTACACATCATTTAAGGCAGGGCGCGAAATTGTCACTCGCCAACTCCTCATTGGCGAGTAAATTTTTGACTTTTACTAAAGGCTTGATGAGGCGTGGAAAGAAATTAAGATTTGTAGAAACCATGGTAACAGATAGGGGGAAAATGTGAAAAGTGGAAAAAGTTGCGTAACTTTGTGTGATACTCCTATTCTAGTTACCCTATAATGTTTGTATACACAATTAATTTGGAACCACCTAGTAGGTGAGATGCTGGGAATGGCAGTAACAAAGTCCAAAGTATGAAATTAGATAAAGAATCTGAAACGATCCCACAAATCCATTCCTAATTCATGTGATTCATAAATCTAAATCTAAGTGAAAAGTTCACTTCTTATCTTTTAAGAGGAGTCCCAAAATGCATTCTCCATACGATTAATACAGACGTTACTTAAAAAAAACCCTTTCAAATACTCAAAATTATGTTAATTGGACTCATACGGCTTATACTAAGAATGTATAAAAGGAAGTACTAGTATTGCTTGCTGATCGCGTTATTAAGCCTACAACCAGTTGTGGAAAATCCGTCATCAAAACTTTTCGTTCCAATTATCAATAAAAATAAAAAAGTTTCCCATTAGCTTCATTAGTAGATTAGACATCCGCTTCCTTAACCCTTTTAGTCCTAGTCGCCCCAAAAGTTTCATAGGATTCAATAGTAATCTTGGACGGCTTATGATTGAAAGGGTTAAACACACTTTCTAATAATAATTACCATGAATTAAAGTAGTTTGAAAATACTTTAAGATTGCCGCATCTAACTTGGGATAAAGGTTTTTAGTTTGGAGTGAACCTCAATATCCGAACTCTAATTGAGAGAGAAAATTTGAAAAATGGTTTAATTCCTCTAGAGTTCTTCTAGCATGATGATTCAGTAGATTCAATGCAAGCCCGAGATTAGGGAGTCTCAGCTTTCAAGTCATTAACTTCGGAAAGGGTAATTAAGAACCTGCTAAGAGTCTCTCAGTACTTCGTAGTTTTAAAGTCAGCATTCTCCACTTAAGACCTTTAAGCCCGCGTTCGCTGCTCTAAAGTAATTATGTCGCAGCAGAAAACACACCTAAGGGACTATCCGGTTCGCGTTAAACTTGAATCTGATGGGTACCTTTTGTGCAGCGTTGTATCTAATAGAGTATTATTTAACCGTTCCTTAAAAGCTGTAATATTGTACGGCCCTTTTCGTTTTAGATATTTTAACGTGGTAGTGGTACTCTGGTTTTGGAGAGGAGTAAATTATTGTATGGAACTTCGTAAAAGGGGCGTTTACTAAAACTACGTCACACAAAATATTCAGGAGTTTTATACATCTTGTCACATTTGAGCGACACTCTCTACCCATGTCACAATTTTGTAACCCAAATTTTAACTCTAAAAGTTGAAGTTAGTAATTTCGTATTTCTTGTCTAATCAAAACTAGTAGTTGAAATAATCTTCTATAGAGTGTTTTCAGGTGACGTCACGACCAGTTATTGCAGGGCAACGCGTCTGTTGCTAAGGTGGTTGCTAGGTGAAGAGGTATCTGTTGTTATGGTGGTTGTTAGGTGTGGGGTCACGTGATTGCAAATGCTCCAATTGAAGAATTCCACGACCAGTTATTTTCTGTAACTGTTAACCTTCTGCATGGGAAAGCGTCTGTTCCTAAGGCCGTTAATAGGTCCGAGTCATGTGTTTAAAAATGCTCTATAAGATTTTTTCCATTGAAACAGCAGTGAAAGAAGAATATAGTATTTTATTTAGAGTTTAATAAAGCTTAACTCCATGGAACTACCTATTGAAACTATGTAAAAATATTTAAAAATATATCACCAAGTTTTAAATATCAATATATTTAGTGAAATATTTAGGTCAAGCTGATGTGCAAACTAAGTAATAATAATAGAAAAGACAGCGTTTGCTTTGCACATTTAATTAAAAGATTTAAAAACGTTGTCTTTTCTATTATTAATATATTTAGTGTTTGAAACGTTTGTTGTTCGACTTATGTGTAATAAAAAATATCGTAGTTCTCTCCAAATGGTTTATTATCGTATCATATCTACGATATTATGAGTTTATCCAATGAAGTGATGAAAATTTAACGTTAATAGGTGTCTTTTAAGTAATATTCGCCTTTTTATATTTGATTCAATGCATTGGCTAAAAATATAAATTATTTGATAATTAATTACAATGTTTGTTGAATTCCTTTTATTCATGTACCAAAACAAGGTCTTTATAAACAAAGTCCTCAAAATAAATTTCTACTCACTAAAGGACATTAATAAAAGATCAACTTGAATGGAAAGCATGTGGAAATTAACCCGTGTATTAACAAAGAAAATAATACATAGAAGAAAATCATAACATTTAAAGATCTAAGGTGTTACATACACCGACTTTTACTCAGAGCTATCTGAACATTTTGTTTCAGGGATGGTAGAAATTTTTGACGAAGGTTTTTATAGGGAAGAATATTTTTTAGCAAAATTTTTGCCAAAAATTCATTATATTAAGTCAGGGAGAGTAACCCGTTTAATAGACAGAAGTTTCTTTAAAACGGGTAAAGATTCATAAGGCAAATCTGTCTTAGTAAATATGAGATCAACGCAAAAAAGTATTTAAATATGGGTGTTGAGAAAACACAGTGTGCAATAAAAAGGATCGTAAATGTCACGTATAATATTGTCTTACTATTTGTCATAAGAATGTTTTATATCTGTATCTAGTAGTTGTAACATTGCCACACATTTATTTTGAAAGTATTTTACATTCGATGGGGATTTTGATCAGGAAACTTAATACTGCAGTGGCAAAATTTTCTATATTTTTAGAATATGGAACACACTATTTTAATATTTGTCACACAATAAATTATCTTCTATATCAGATGAGTTGTCTCTCCGACTGATAAAACAATTTTACAGATGGTTCTGAGTAGAATCCGTTATAAAGCACACTGAAAGTATATAAATCGATCTCACTATAGGTAAAGGTCAAAAGCGTGCCAGATAGAATTACTTGGCGTTTATTTTCTTATTCCATAAGGAAAAGCATGCTATGTTTTTTTAGGGTCTAAAAATATAAAAAGCACTTCTCTGGTTCGTCTCAAATATTAATTTCTATTGAATGAATGCTTCGTTTTTAACCCTAAGCCACTGATCGATTAAATGGTTTGTCATAGTCAATTATGCTTAATATCATGCAACCCATAGACCACTGGTCACTTTTCCCACATTTTTTTGTTGACTTACATGATATATAATCATTTTATGATACATTAGCGGTCTGTCTTGGTCCCTATCCTTGACCATATGGTCATTTCTTTTTATAATTTAGCTCACAGCTATAATTCATAATAATTTCGTTTGAAAAAATCCCACAGACTAAAATAGCTGAAACTCGGAAAACGTAAGCCAAAGAGATCAACTTAAACACGACATACAGGCTAACCATTTCTTGAATTATGGCATGCAATTAACAACTTTTCCCACTAGGATCGCCCCACATACACCTATAAATTACCATACGTATTGTATATAGATTTGTGCTTTGCCTGAAGCTATTACCATCTATCGCTTTAATGATTTAAGTATCCGGCTAACCCAAGGATCGGCCGGCAACTGGGGGACAGCGGTTCGCTTCGGACCACGAGAGGTTATTTCTTGGATCGCCAAAGTGTTTTGAAAATTAATATGTTTTTTTTTCAGACAAAAGAAATTAGTTTGACCATTTTTTCAAGGATCAAATTTCCGGAAATTTCTTTGGGGAAACCCTCATACCCTCTGTTTAATATAAAGCTGTTAAAAATAATTTACAAGAAATTAAGACAAAGGTTAATTCAATGGTTTCAAATCTTATAATTTTGGAGGAAATGTAAAAAAGTACATTCTCTTACGTATATGCTTAAAAGAACAGTTCTTTGTAGTCAATAAATATCATGGCTTTGGGAATGCATTCTCTCGCTGACGAAATCTATTCGTTTTAGTGATAGCATTATCAATGTTTCTTTAAAAAAGTAAATTTGATTTATAAGTAGTGATGCTGTGATGTGAAATGGATTTAAAAGCAATTAACAAGAGCTTTGATTAATTTAACAATTTAATTTAGAAAATAGCGTACACTATCAAGGTTTATAGAATATAAGGTTGGCTCTTCACATAGACATGGAAAAAGCTCGTGACGTCTCGTTTCCGCTGCCAGTGACGTCATATGTAACGCCTCCTAACTGTTTGAACAACCAGTCACTTTCAGTTTGAGTGGAATAAAGGAAAGATACTGGTGGCATGGAAACTTTACGCTCCGCCTTAACAAGCCTGATTGGCCAGTGTAAGCTTTGGCTCGTCACTTCCGCTGCCAGTGACGTCACTGGTAGCAGTGTCAGATGGGCCCCCTCTGGTACACTATAACACTACTCAAATTACGTCTGTGTAAAAATATGTGTATCTGAAATAAGAATTTAAAACTAATTAAGTACCTTTTTTCTCTGTACCTCGATAAAAATTTTAAAAGTTATTTGGACCCCGAGTAAATTTACTTGCTGACCCCTGGGCTAGCCTCTGTAGTATCTAGTCAGGCGTCGGCTTAAATAACCATGGCATGTTTTATGAGCTTTGAACTAGTTGCCTGGTTGTGGTGGTTGCTATGCTATAGAAACACTACTAAACGAATGGATGTAAGAAAAGTAAACGAGAGCTCATCTTGTGATAGACCACGGCTTACTAGATACTTATACAGGCTAGCCGAGTTTTAAACAATGAAAACCATTTGACAACTTTTCCCGCTTGGAGCGCTACAAGACCTACCTATATCACCCACCGACTTCAACACTGTGGATATGCTTTGCCAGTTGGTCCAGTATTGCCATCTGGATTTGCAATGATTTCCCGTACTCGGCTAGCCTGTATAAGTATCTAGTAAGCCATGGATAGACAGACAGTATAGGTTCTACTTATAATGGGATCGATTTATATGCACACTGAAATACATAGACATTTTAAGGGAAAGAAAATCCCTGCACCCCATTGAGGATTAGGAGGGGCATATACTTTGAGGAGGGGTCCCGGGTAAAGGACGCCTCGTGAACCTTTTCGACGCCAAGTGAGTAAACCCTTGGAGCCTGCTCGACTCGGGCTGATCGCAATTGAGTTCGCAAGTATTCACACAGGCGTTCACCCCGCAAGTTATATGCAGTCCTCTGGCCGTCATTCTGAACCTGTTGAGCTCAGCGTAGCTAATCAAATATCCCGAATCGGACTCCAACGGGACGAAGATCTGAAGAGCGGTTTGGCCGTCGCACCCGTGGAAGTCCGTCAAACTGCAGAACTTCGTGGTCTCGCCCAGTCTGGGTTGATCGTGGGCCATGCAGCTCCTCACGACCATGTCGTTGTAGAGTCCCCTCTTGGCCAGTTTGACAACCACGTACAGTACATCGTCCTTGAAGTCGGCAGGGCGGTTGGCAGGATTGGGGATGAGGGACCGTCCCAGTTCGAAGGAGAGCATCACGTCGTCTTCTCCCCAGCGTCTCAGGACCGGGGAGATGCTAGGGGACTGGGGGACTGTGTCCAGGTGGCACGAGGCGTTCAGCTTGAGGTCGTCCTTGGAAGGCAGCATCCAGTGGGACCGAACCCTCAGTCTGTTGGTCACGACGTAGCCATCAGAACCGTCCATTTTGACGTCGGAGGTGCAGATGTAGTGGTGTATTTTGATGGTTGCCTTGTCGATGTGCCCGTTCTGGACTTGCAGGCTGAAAAGGTGGCAGCAGTTTTTATTTGATCCAGCATAAAAAAAAACATCGCGTTGGCGTACACATGGGAACTTTTTGTTAAACGGAAGATACAACTTTTTTTAGCGCAAAAATCTATGCGGTGGAAATTATAGATGTAGAACGTGAGCAGTTGCGCCACTGATATAATTTATTATTATCTATTTTTAAAGACAGCTTTTTTGTAGAGGATTGGATGTTTTTTATTCGCATTCTTAAACTTTAAAAATATCTTCATTAAACTAATTTTTAAAATATAAGGAACCGTTCAGGGATTACTTAAATATGTTTTTTTTAACCTCAAGTCCCTCTTGTCAGCAAAAATAGACAAATCCTATATCCCCATCTTATAATTATGTACGCAAGAGCCCAAACCTCCCATTAACAAAACTTTCAGAAAAGATCTAATTTTTTGGAATTTAAGCAATTTAGCCTTGTTTTGAACTACTGACATCCATTCAACTGCTCACTTACTTGCAACTATTGACGTGTAGATATCCTGGTGCAAATATCATGCCGGAGAAGGGAGCTGCGAAATCCAGTTGGATGGTCATGTAGTTTTCATCACAGGATACTTCGTGTGTTACGACCAATTCTGAATTTATGGGAGCTAAAGAACCCTGGAAAGGAATTTTAGAATGTGGCGGTGTAAATACAACTTCTATTTAGTTAGGGAGTCCAAAGGTATTCAATTTTTAATATGCACTCCAAACGTTAAGCGTGCAGAGATAAATGTTTATTTCCACAGGTTAATCTGAACTGGAGGGGTTGATACTGTCTACCTATCACAAGATGAGCTTAATGAGCTCTGGAGAGTTATGGAGGGTTATACTAATAACATTACAGTCTGTTTTAGCTAAAAAAAAATTAAATTATATTTTATACATTACTATTTATCTGTATTTTATTTATATTTGTAGAATTACTTAACTTTTTAAGGGAATGCATTTTTATTTATAAAATAGATTATCCCTAAGTACTTACTAGAACAGTTATCGCAAAGAGCAGTGGTTTCAAGTCGTTTCCTGAACACAGCAAACTGAAAATTTTGAGCAAAACTATGGTGAACTTAACAGTTTATAGACTAACTTAAAACCTAATTTAATTTTTTTTTCAAAAAGAAAATGTCATCACAATAAAAATATCATCTATCTTATCTATATGAAGAAGGTTAAGTTTTATTTACCTGAGAAACTTGGAAAATTTCATCATTATTGGACCGTTGTAAAAAGAGACAGAAATGCTTGAAAGGTATGATTTTCTCTTTCGTAAATATGGTGGTTTTATAGGCCTAATAAGTGATTGTTTATCCATTTCTGTATCGAAATTTGACTAGTTATCCATCGCATCTGTTCACGAAAAACCACAATGGACTAATAAACAAATTTCCTGTCGTATCTTCTTTGATATTCGTTTGTTTCTTAGAAATTTCACTTTAAATTTAAAAAAAAACGTTGTCACATCATGTCAATCAAAATTTTTGGGTCCAAGATCTCATTATTAATAGCATATTTATTAGAATTCAGTCATTCAAATAACGTTATGAATGGTTTGCTTTTGACGAAATATTAATTGAATCGTCAGTTTGAAAACAGGAATTAGTCCAAAAAATGACAAATTGATTTTTTGTCCTCGAAAATATCTCTAGGCTTTGCTCTACACATGTGTGCATAGAGGGGAAAATAACTACCCCCTATCGGCAGATATATAGCCTCTTGAATTTGCGAAATCGATGTCCATTCATTGTATTTTTTAATTTAATTTGAAATTAAAGTTAATTTCTCTTTCTTTTCTTAATTTTTGTGATGTAAACTAAGCCAAAAAAAAATTTCTTTTAATTTAAAAGTTATTTTGACTTTTTTTAAACAGAGAATGTTTGACTCCATTCATATTCACTTTACTCCATTGATACTGCCTTAATGACTCAGTTTCATAATAATTTTGAATTTTATTTGTTTTAGTCTTTCTATTTCTCACTTTTATACTATGAACTAAGCAGAAATACAATTTTAAATTTCAATTTAAGTGTTTTTTAAGATTTTCCTTCAGTTGAATTTTCATAAGGTTGAAGAAAGGATTAAGTCCATCATCTTTTTTTAACTGTGAAACATTTTTAATACATTTATAATTTTTTCGATGATTGTTCTGTATTCTTAACAGTGTCATGAATTTTCTGTAAAAATTTGGTAGCTATAGGATAAAAATTCCATTACTTTATACATTTTTTTTTCCTTCGATTTTCTCCAAACTTCGTTTTTGGACTTCCCTTCTTCTAACTGACGATTCAATTATACCTACCGTCACGAGAAAAAAATTAAAAGTCGACCCATTCAAATTTTGAATAAAACTAGTTTTAAAAACACTGAGTTTTGGTTCAAAATAATTTTTTGTCAGCTGCTCAATCTACAACTTTCAAAAAGTACTTTACTCTGAAAAAACTGTTTTCACGAGTTTTCTATCCACAAAACCACGTGAATTCAATATAAAAATAACAATTATAATTTTAATAAAGGGGTAAATATGTAGTAATACTTTAGATCTTTATAGAGTTAACTAGCGTTTCCATATATTTTATCCATTCAATCCAGCACGACCAATTGGGACGAATCAAAATCTGTCTCTTTGTGATTCGTTCTGTAACGCATCTGTTTGTATTTTATGGATTTTCCAGCAATGCTTTGGGATACAATAAATTTCGCTTATACTCCTGACGGCTCATGTTCTGCTGAAAATTCGTGGAGAAAATTCAAGCTTAAAACTCGAAGAAACAGGTATACGCTACTTTAACTTTTTTATATACCGTTTTTTTTAACCTTTGTCTTAGCATCATAAAAACCAAAAATTTTTCATATTTTTATTCCATTCGTAAAATCATCGGGTTTCGTACAGATTTTTTGTTCTAATAATGAATTCATGGATTTTCATAGTTCAACACGCTGTTGAGAGCTTACTTGAGCCAAAAGGTTTCGTTCATTAAAGAGTTAAAAGAACACTCAGAACTGAAAATACGTATTCATTTCTAACAAAATCACTGCTAATAAAAAAATACTCCAGATACGAACTAAAACAACTAAAACATAAACGGTACTTCTCGAAGAGTAACTTTATGGGGTACGAAGTTAAACGCTCCTATGAGAGGACTTGAGCAAATTCTTTTAAGGTTTTTCCAAATGAGAGATGCTTAACCAAGTTCATTGGAACAAATAAATGGCACAGAAATAATGTGCTCTCGGAGAGAGAAATCTTCATGGAAATACGTTTACAAATGAATCGCAGAGAATGAGAATGGTTTAAGTCCATCTGAGATTAGTTTCGAGTAAATGAAGGTTTCTTGTAACGGTGCCTGGGTTTTTCCCCATGTAATATTCTTATGATTATTCCAGTGAATATTCCTTTGTTTTTCCTATCTGATTTTTTTGGACTGCTCTTGCAGTCATATTATTTATTTTTTTGCTTAGGCAGCTTTAATAATGTAAACAACGTATTTTTAAAAACTTTAATCCATATGCTTACCTCAAATTTTATAATTTTGCTCTGAGGAGTCATTCAAATGTTATGTAAGCCTGTGTTTTAACCCTTACCCCTTGTCAAAAAAAGTTAGCAAATCGTTAATCCCCCTCTCATAATTAGTACGGAAGCAATTCCCAACCCCTCCACCGTTTTTTTTTTCATATAAAACTTTTAGTAATAGTACTAATAATCTGTTTTAAAAATTGAGATTTTAAATTGAATAAAAAAACTAACTGGACTTTTAATACAAAAAAAAAATCTTAAACAAAATTTATGTATCGGAACATATTTTCAAAACTTCCTGACTATCAGACAGATTTTCTGTCCCTGAAAATTTTTGTACAACACTTTTACAGCTCTATCTTTTTTAGTATAACACTTTTACAACTCTATCTTTTTCTCACCACAACACAATCGCAACACAATCAAAAACGCTTTTTAATTAGAAATGCTCATTATTGTGTCTACTTAGGGTTGCAAATGTGTTTCACGAATTCGCAATGTAACATTCAAACGTCCTCTTACACCACTGTATCCCGAGGTGCTCAAATACGAAGATGCCATTTAGAGGAAAAAGAATTTTAACTGGTTTTCGAAGAAGATGCTTAAAAATTAAACATCGCACACTTACAGGACGAACGTAAAAACTATTTTCGGTTTCGGAATAAATAAAGCCCCTCTTGCCACTTAAGCGCCCCCCTCCGGAACAAAAAAGAATATAGAAATGGTTTTTGGCATTTTTCATCCCCACAGAAATGACATATGGCACGCACGGCTTGCTTGAAACTTCTATTTATTGCACTCGTCGAAAATGTTTACTGAGAAAAAAAAATAAGGCGCTTGTATGTAATTCCGAAATTGTACATAATTTAGGGGTAATGGCAACGAGGGAAAGTACTGAAGAGACACTTTGGAATGAGCGCGTTAAATTCTCTTTTTGTCGTTTGTGGGAGTAAGTGTCGGTTTTCTATTTTCGGAATTTTTCGCAGGTGCATCTTTCTCCTTGAAACATGTTCCCTTTGGTAAAAACAAGCAATCAGCCATAGGGTATACGCAGGTGTACGTAAGACGCAATGTTAAATTTAACCTTTAAGAAATCAAGATATTTAACAGTAATGAAAGTATTTATTTAAATCATCCATTTATGATTTGAATTTTTGAGGTCATTATTAAGCGTTCTTTCTCCATGTTTTGTATTTATACCCGACGTTTAGAAAAGTTTTTCACCAAGGCAATAAAAAAGGTTTTCTGCAAAAATTACGATTTTCTATACAACACTTTGAAGTTGAAATCTTTCTTTAAGCATAGGTTAACTTTCATTACTGCCTTTTATAATTATTCATAATACTCTATACATGCATCCATAGAGAGATATACCAATCATTCTTAATTGGCATTCTTACGATTATCATGACAATAATCAAGCCAGTGTCTCCAATAGTAATTTCATACAAATGCATGCGAACAACTTTACAAATATTAATTAAAAAACTTCTACTTAGGAAAAGTAATTTTATTAACTTTTTTAAACAAAATAATCGGTATTTACAAAAAATCTATACCCTTCGACAAGTACCATAAAAAATGAGTTTTGAATAAATTTTTGGCAGAATTTTTTTGCGACCTTAAATTACACCTTAAAATCTATACATATTTGTTTCATTATTATCTAATTAGGATAATTCTAATTGGTAAAACAATAGTTAGGATTAGTGAAACTAAACACTGCAGAAGACGTGGTGAAATTAAAATATTCAATGCTGAAATCTCATCCACAACAATTTTTGCACATTCAATATAGAGCAGATGTTAATTAAAAAGGCTTTTAAAATTAATAACTTTTATTTTTGAATTCTATAGCATGTCTTATTAGCCCTGCACTGTGTCCCAATAGACCCCACGTATGGGGGTTAATGTGACAGTAGTATTAAATTACAACATAACACATAGATGAATAATGTTTTTTACTTCCCAGGAATATTTTTACAGACTTAAAAGTAAAATCTTTTTAATTTTATTAAAATAACTGCGTTTATGCTTTTTCATTAGCATTTATTAAAAAAATGTCCCATTAGCCCCCACTTTCCCCTATATTTTAATACTTCTATACGAAGATTTCTAAAGAGCATTTTCAATCACATGATTCAGACCTAACAACGACCTTAGCAACAGAAAAGTTACAGTTTTTTGCCCTACAGTGGCTAACAGTTACAAAAAATGACTAGCTGTGGAATTCTTCTATTGGACCATTTGCAATCATGTGATCCCCATACCTAAAAACTATACAGATATACGCCACAGATAAACAACGGCCTTAGCAACAGTTAAAAGCCTTACAGAAGGTACACAGTTAAAAGAAAATAACCGGTTGTGACGTCACCTGAAAACACTCTATGTGTAGTAAAATAAAAATGAATTTCATAATTAAAACATATAGCGTCGATATTCTAATTAATAATACATTCATCGTTAATCATAATAATTATGATGTCATAAAATTTTACTTCAACTTCATATGTGTGGTTCAATGACGTCAAAAATAATTGAAATGATGCCTAACTTTGCAGATGGTATTTTATGCCATTCTTTGATCCATCATCAAGATAAATCTGCAACTTTAATTTCTCTAAGTGCACTATCATGAATGAGATAATATATACGTACAGCAATTATTTGCAATTCCGTACTCCATTCATTCATTAACATGATTCATTTTAAATACTTTGTGACAAGGTATTTTCATAAAATCCGCTCATTCCGTGCTTGTATATTTTGTCAGAGCAAACAAGTCCGGTGCAAGCCGATCGATTCTGTTGTGGGGCTAAATCGCTCCAACTGCACAAAGTAAACAGTCAGATTGAACTCTCCTAAATTGCAGTAGAAAGAGACAGAAACCAATTCCAGCTTCTAAATTGCAGTAAGTTCAGTTCAACACAAATAAAGCCCAGAGAACATTCATTCCACAGACTGCTGAGCCAAACTGGGTTATAGCACATTCACCCTTTAAAACAGGGAATAGGGGAACTGTTTACTCTTTTTCCCTTTATTTGTTAAAACATCCAAGCAATACTTTTAGCTGAATGTAGGAGCAATAAAAGGGAGATAAATCTACTAAATGTTTTTATCATAATGTTGAGAGAAAAGTTTCAAGTATTGATTATAAATCAAAAACCCATTAAGTCCTTTTTAATTTTAAATTATAAAATAGGGAATTTAAGTTTGAGTGATGGAAATAAGAATTAACGTAGACATTCGAGGAAAATATCGGAAAAACGGGGTTTACCAGGGTTTACGGGTTGATGCTAAAACGTACATATTTCCGTAGGATTTAGGAGGAAGATCCTGAAGGGGGCACGTTAGAGACTTGGGGGAAAGTTCCTATCTGTTCCTATCTTCCTTGCTCTGTAAAAATCATGATGATATCAGCTATTAAAAGTAGATTCAATTCCGTTATCTATCCAGTTAAGTATCGTCAAGCTTTTTTGGGAGCCAAAGATTAGAAATAGCGCCAAAATTTGCAAACAAACCGATTAAAATATATAGTTACATCAATAACGTCGACAAAAGTTATTATTTTATTGAAAAAAAAAACAGTTGGGGTTGTTTGAACACCTAAGATTAGAAATATCTCCAAAAATTGTAGATCAATCAAATATAGTAACAAGTATTTTAAGGATTATCCTGATAAAATCGCCAAGTGCTCTATTAAATCACCAAAAATAAACATACCAAAATAAAAAAAGACACAGTGAATTTACCTAAATTAACATTATTGGTTTTGATTTTCTTTATTTTTAAATGCAATTACTAAAACACCTCCAATAAAGTCCAATTGGCGAGATTGTGCCCGGCTAATCATATAAAGTACCAAACAATACAGTTGTATTTATGACAATATAATAAAAATTTGTTGTCAAAAATATTGTTTAACATATGTAACAATATGATTGTTTCGATATCACGTCTTCAACCAAGGCCATCTAGACTAGACTCATAAGGCCATAGAAGCTCGAAATCGTGAGGCGAAGTACTAGGTAATACGTCACTTTTCAACAGCGCTAGGTACAAGATTTCGGACTGGAGTTGCAATGTTGTCCAAAAAAGCTATGAAAAGTGACGTCTTGCTTACTATTTCACGTCACGATTTCGAGCTTCTCTGGCCTTATGAGTCTAGGTGGTCATGCTTCAACCCATACCCATATCACTCTTAACAGAACCGCAGAATGTACGGACACCCTCACGAGCTAGAAAGAGTCCTGGTCAAGAGAACGGTCAGCCACTGCGACACTTGCCTCTGTAGCAAAGACAGGGAGTTGAGGGTGTTGACAGAAGAGATTAGGAGGAGGAGGTCTCCAGGTAGAATCCACAAGTGGGAGAGCTACAGCGAGATCGAGTTCCCTGCTAGACGCTGCAACCACTCCTGTTTCTGCGACAACTCGTGCTGCTGCGTCCAGACGAGAAGACCGAGAAGCATTCCTGCGTATGACAGAAAAATAAGCAGTGCCTTGACGCTCGACAAGTACTCATTGATGGAGAGGTGGTTTCAGCGGTAAGAATGGTTCAATTCCGTTGACTGTCCCGTTAAGTATAGCTGTTTTAGGTGCCCATCATTTAAGTATCGGGAAAATTTTATGGTTATTATTGATATAATTACATATTTATAGTGTCTGTTAGTACGCAATTTTTGGCGTCTAAAATAAATTAGCGATATTTAACGGGACAGATAACGAAATTAAACCGTATAATTTTCGGTATTGTTCGAATATTTACGGTTTTAAGGGTTGTTACTGAGCAAGGGTTACTGAGCAAGGGTTACTGAGTTAAGGGTTGTTGTTGTATCTTTAAGGTGTTCATATAAATTAAATGATCCTATTATAAATTCTCAATCGTTAAGTCAAAATGAAATTTTGCTCCTTTTTTCTCCTGTATTGCGCTTTCTATAAGAAAAAAAAAAGTTTTTTCATTGGTTTTCAAGATGGCAATGGCCCAAGAGGGAAATGCTATCAAAATTAACTTTAGATATAATAATTTGTTTTAGATTGCATTTTTACTGTATTTTAACAAAATTAAATTTTTTAAAAAATAAATTTCAAACTTGAAGATAGGTTTTAACATTATAATTTCACTTTTAACCAAGAATACATCGTAACTTTTTAGTAGTTTGCTATTATGAAGAGTTTTCGAATGAAAGAAATTTTTCTATCAGTTTAACTAGCAGAAGTTTTAGTGCAACACATTAAAAAGAAGCAAATTTATGCTGCAAGTTATCGAATTTCGAGTCTTTTAGCAGAAAAAAATAGTTTTTTAAACATTCCTTCAATTGGTAGGCAAACATTTTGCAACACATTGACTCATTTAGTAAGTTCAACTTTTAACAATGCAAAAAGTTAATCCTCCTTTAATTACATAAATTTGTTTTCACTTCCAGTTTTAAGTGGAATTTTCGTTTAAAAAGCCATTATAATTTGTTCCATTTGGGCTGATGAAAAAGGAGATTACTTTATCTTAAGTAGACACGATAGTTTAGATATTTTTTACTACTCCCTTTTGTAATTTCTTATTCTTTGAAAAACATACTATATTATTTCAAGAAATCAACTAAGCTACTTTTTTGTAAGAAACAGTATATTCCCTTTGTTAAAAAGCATATTTTGTTTTTGTATAACATTGCGTGACATCAACGATTAGAAATCAGCCACCGACAAAAAAAAAATAAACTTCTGTGTCCCAAACAAGTTATTTAAGCTACATTACAATACATCGCTTTCAAAAACGATTGTAGTTAAGAACCTTTTTTAAGTGTCACCAAACACGAAATTGAGATAAATAGGGTTTTGCACTTGCAAGTTTCGTGATACACAGCATTGACAAGTTTCCTGTTACACAAATCCGGTGTGAGGTGGTTAAAAAGGGAGTGAAAACGCCATGCGATAATTGACAGAAGTTGTCAAGTTAGAAGAGCTTACAGTCAGGCTGGATGTGTGGGTAATTCGAGCTACATACATACCATACATCCGAATTTCGGCTATCTGAATTTTTCTGTAGCGGTTAAAATAGTGTTAGCGTTATAAAAATGATAAATGCATCTCAATTTCACATATAAACCAAATCAAATGATAATAGAAGACAAGCGATCGCTTATTTGGTACACTAATCGAATATTCATTAATAAGTTTATTGATTACTAATTTTATTTAAGAATATTACAAATTATAAACATTTCTTTATTCCTTATTTACCCATTTATGCCTGAATAAGGTCTGTTAACCATGGAAAAAATATTTTTACTTTTAAATTTTCATGAATTTGGAAGTATTTTCAATGTAATAGAAAACATAATAATATCAAACTGTAACTGACTTTATCACTGTAAAATTATAAGAAACGTTTTGTGAAATCTAATCACAATTTCCTTTTATACTTTTGAAACAGCAAGAAAAAGGACTCCTGAACTGTATAAAGACATTTAAAATGCGGAAAATACCGTGAAAAGATGTTACTCATCTTTATAAAGAAATTGTTCTTTTACTGTAAAGCAGTACAGTTTCAATGAGAGAAGCACAACTGAATTAATTAACTTGGGTTAATATTCCAGGAACCAAGAAATACTTTTCGTATTCAAGCTATTGTAAGAGGAAACAAATGAACTCCAAAGTTCAGTTAAGAAACTTATTTAATTCATCACTATTTTCTTTTGTATAATGGCAACATCTGATCCCCGAGCAGTTGTTCGTTGAATAATCTTTACAACTGTTTAGATTCAAGCCATTTAATACATTTACGAGTGCTAATCATCTTCATTACTGTTACAGCATGAAGCTAGACATCGCATTTCTTATTTAAGAAGTAATATTTCGAACTGGGGGATAAACGGGAGGTTTTAACACTTCCCCCGATTCATTTTCATTTCTAAAATACTTATTGATCTATCAAACTTACTTGACAAGCATTTTTCAAGTTATCAGATAACATATATCATTTTAAGTACCATATAAAGTTAATTAGGTATCACAGAATATTGCATAAAAAAATAGTTCTATAAATTAATTAGTATTATACTTACTTAATATTGCAAACTTATTAATATATGATGACAAACAACCCTCCATTTATTTTAAGTAAAAACTTTTATTTTTGCTGTATTTTGCTGTATCATCATTTTCTATGGAATATAATAAAGAAAAATGTAAAAATCATTTTGGATTAATTTACCATCAAAATAGCCCTTTCATATTATAAAACTCGTGATACACAAAAAAATGTTTTTTTTTTTCCCATTCTAAACAATTCATTTTCCCATTTTACTAAATAAAAGAGGCATACATAATGGTATATTTGCTAAGCAAAAGAACAATAATAAAAAAGGATGAAAATATTTTTCAAATAATATGGGTGTAGAAAAAGTTTCATAAGAATATTAATGATTATGAAATGAATTTTGGCAAACAAATTACTAAAGAAAAACCTTAAAGAATATTTTAATTAGAATAAATATTTAAACAGCACTCTGAGCAAAACTGGGTGTCTTAGAAAATTAAAATTTTTCCAAAGAATTAAAATGTTACATACTCAAGAGAATTTAAATATGAATGTGATGAATGTGTTTTGTTAGGAGTGTTTATACATCATAACTTATATTGGTACATCAATCTAGTTAAAATTGCTGCTATTATACAATCGGGTGCCACTCTTCTTGGCGACTTTTTTGGCACTATTTTTGGCATCATAATCCACTATCCAGAATATCCGCCTGGTTGCTAGAAAATGATTTATCGCCATAGTTGGCAACGCCAAAAAAGCAAGTGGCACCCGGTTGCAGTATGAAACCAAAATGGTGTTTTTCACACCATTGATGATGACGATTGACCGAAATCAATACTTTATAGGTATCGATTTGTCGGTATCGATACTTGAATATCGAATACTTTTAGGTATCAAATGTATGTAATTGCATATTAGGAGTCAAGGTTCAAATAAACTTGCATCGTAACATAAATGCCTCACCCTACATGTGTTCAATTCATTTTAATGTTCTTGAAAAATAATATTCCATAACAATAAAAAAATAATCAATAAGCATCGATATCTAAAAGAAATAATTCTGCCGACAACCAGTTAAATACTAGTAAGTCACGTTCTACAATATTGATTTCGATTTTCCAGGTTCGATTTTGATGAAGATGGTTTTCTAGAACCTGAAGACTTGAAATCGCTCTTCCGGTACCTCGTAGGAGCCACTGTGCCGCTTTCGAAATGCAAGCGAATACTCGATGAGGCAGATATGAACGGGGATGGTCTGCTTTCATTCAAAGAAGTGAGTGTGAGGCCAACTAATTGTAGGGAAAATATGTAAGGTGTGAGAATTCTCTCAAATCTGTATTGTGTTTCAATGATGCTAATTGTTTTTTTGATGATTGATTATTTATCTTCATCATTATTTCTTATCTCTATCTCTATCTATATATATTATCTTCATCCATTCCAATTATCCGAACTCCGATTATCCGAATTGATCCAAATGTTGGCTTTTCATTTAATTAATTAAAAACTCTCTTTCTTGAAAAATAGTTTTTTCTCCCATTTTCAACATCCATGCAGTAATTAATTAAAACAGTTCTTTTTCGGAAAATATTCCATTATCCGAATTTTTTATCATACGTATGAGTCCGGTCCCAATTCCGGTCCCAGATTCGGATAATTGGAGTTCTACTGTAGAATGAAAGATAAAGATATTGAAGAAAAGAGAAGAATTTGAGAGAAAGTAAAGGAGAGAGGAGTAGAGAACTAGAGAAGAGAATGTGGGAAAATGAAAATGAAAAATATTTTTAAATGGAAAAGAGGTTAAGATAAATATATGGAATCAATTTCGAAGTAACTTTGAATAAGAATAAGAGAGAATCAATGAAAGAGAATCAGAGACACAAAACAAAAAAATGGTGGATGAATGAGAGATATTTGAGATGATAACGATTAAAGAAATAAAAGAGAGAAAGGATGAGAATGAATAATAGAAAAGATGGGGGGAAAGGAGAGGAGTGGGAGAGAATATAAAATCCAGAATGTGATAGAGGGGGTAATATTCAATTAAAAGAATAGGAGCGGCACGGCAACTATATAAAAAACCAATAGATGAATCACAGAAAGGGAACAGTGACATCATTGCAGTCCTTCTCTGATTAGTCCTTCTCCATTGGTCTTGCCGGATTTCCATGAAGGCAATATAAATCAAATAAATGGATACGCTGCTTTAGGGAGACTGAAAGTCTTACAGAATAATAGAGAAACCGATTATATTCTGGTTATTTACTAGATACTTATTGGGTATTTTTTTTCCTTCTCTTCTGACTAGTTCCTCCACCTGTGGCACAGAGCAGCATACCACGAGCACGAACTGCTCTCTGCCACCGACTGCGACGAACTGCTGGACATCGCGAGGGAGTTCAACTTGTATCCGGACGTCCCCTGTACCCGATGTGACGGCAGGAAACCCAGATGGGTAAGTAGTACTACGTTTATTTTAATGTAACCAGGTTTTCAATCTAAAAATCAGGACATTTCACAGAACTTTAAAAAAAAAGTTAAAATCTATCAAACGGCGGGTCGATTGTAGGAACGATGCCAATTTGAATCAATTGTCCTCATTAGTCTCGAATTCGTCTCAAAGTTAAATTTAACTGTAACTTTCGAGGCAGAAAACTTCCTTGTTTTAAAAATTCCCATGATTTATCAATTCTTTCCCAGTGGAATGTGGATCAATGTTTAAATTTTTATGGTTTGGAATTAGATGGTATTAATTGGCTTAAAGATTGGTGAATTTGAATTGCAATATTTTATATCTTGTAAGACGGTGCAATAAGAATGTTAGGATGAGAATAAGAGGTTACTTGAGAAAATCCCAATGTTTGATTTTTTACAGTCAGGGGCCGTTCAATTATTACGTAAGCATGGTTTTGGTGATTTTTGACCCCCTCCCACCTTGTCAGCAAAAATAAACCAACCGCAAATCCCCCACTCATAATTACGTAAGAAAACTACCCGACCCCCCGAAAAGTCTAATGCTTGACAATTTTTCCCAGTTCAATTTTTTCGTAAGAAATACTTATGAAAATGCAGTGTTTGTGACATCTTACGTAAGCATCACTTTATGTCTCCCCTCCCCCCTTGTCAGGAAAAATAAGCAAAGAGCAAACCCCCTCCCTCCTCTTAGGTGCTTACGCAATATTTGAACGGCCCCTCATGTATAATTAGAGATCTTCTATTAGGAACCTTCACAAAAAAACCTTGTCATAAAGAGTAACACATTAAGTAAATAATATTAAAGTAGGTCTTCAAATATATTTCAATTATTTAACAACAGTTTTTATACATTTTTATGTTATTGAGTCTACCCAAAGTAATTTGCATACTAAAATTCATTAAATTAAATCAATTCTTGTATTATCAATGATTTTTTCTTTTTCTTGTTTTATTTCTTCATGTAATAGCAATTGAGATTATCATTTGACCTAAATGCATCATTTATCATTAGTAACTTTTTAAATATATTCATTTCCCGACAGATAATTCCGTTAAATTTACTGACCGGAAAACATAATTATCACTTTTAATTAAGCATTTGCACATTTTTTGTGTTTTTAGTCAGACTTTTGTGTTACTCTTTTTGTGTTATTTATCCAAGCGAATAAATTTCCCCCCTATGCGTTGATAAAGTTCTCGTTAGAATTATTGCAAAGTACATGTGTCATTAGTCACTAAAACGTTCCATTATATCAGTTCTTTTTACCGCTCGAGTAAATTTTCGCTGTACAATATTTTCCTGACCGCCCCATGGCTTTATACCGATTTTTTTTCTCTTCGGATTGTTTAGGTGAATAATGATAAAAGAAGCATCATGGAGGATACAATTATCTGCAACTGCGGTTACGGCGAAAAAAAAATCACACCATTTGTTAAGATCTTTGACGAGGACAGAAAGAGAGAAGACAGAAGAACTTCCGACGACGAAAAAATCCCCATAATGTCCAGTAATTGTAACACTTTCTGTGGCTGACTGTGGTGGAAATAAAAATCTGATGGCGATTAAAATGATAGCAATATATTATGAACTCTATTCGGCGACCTTAACAATTACTTTAAGGCGAGTTTACATCCAACAACTCGAGCGATGCGATCGGGACATCAAGAGAAAAATTTCCTATTGCTTTCCACATCTGGTCCTACCATTGGTTCTTGGCGCTATGATGTAGCTGCTACGTCAGCATTTGTAGGGAATTTATAGGGAAGTTTCGACCAATCGCGTCGCTCGAATCGCTGCATGTAATCCCGCCCTTAGTCGTTGAATGAAAAAGCGGGTCCACAAATTATCAGAGCATGTTAATGGGATCTACAAAAAGCCCGGATGAAAATAGTATTTTTTTTTATTCTAGAACTTTTGCGATGAAAATGTCATTAACATGGACAATATGGAGATTATAGATACTTCAGTTTCTGGGAGATTCTATATATTTTCAGAATTAAGGATATAATAGGGAGTGAGAGAGCAAAAGTGTTAAGATTGATGGGAGTGGACAATCATAAATTATACCTAACTCTCTGATATTAGTTAAAAATGTGCGCAAATGTCGCAAAACGGATGAAATTTTGAGGACATGTACTACTAATTAAGTATTTGATTAATTAATACTGAATCCATATTTCTCATAAGAATAATAATTTTGCATCGACGTGAGGCTTCATTAAATTATACTCGAGTAGTCAAAAAGCATCTTGGACAAGTCAAAGGTTAAGAGACCACCAAAAGAGTTGCAACTATCCAAAGTTTCATAATTAAAAAGCAATATTTATACAACAAAATTGAAGGGGCTAGTAACCAAAATACACCTTTGAAGTATACACATGATTTCGAATCAGATAAGTTTGAGTTACCCAAGTTGAATCAAGTTATTAATATTTATTAATAGTACTGATATAGATTCTATGGTTTAGGTTTTTATACTAAACAAGAATATATAAAAACAAACAATCATATAAACTTAGTAAAAATTATTCATTTAAATTTAATTTTGAAGGAGGTTGAAGCTCTGATGGTACTTTTCTACTAGTTTATTTGAAGACGTTTTTATATTCATACTCACGGTCAGACTTATGAGGAACATTTCGCCAAATGATACGCAATAGGGCAGTTCAGAGTTAAGTTGGGAAATAAATATAGTCAAATTTTTAGGATCTCTTCAGGCTTCTATTTTATTTAGGGGAGGTATTGCACGTATACTTTCTCTTAAGAATATTCTTCCCCCCAAGGTCTCTTTCAAGCATAATATTTTTTTTTTGTTTAACCCATCAGGGATCTGCAAATTATGGCCACTCTTAAGATGTGGTTGTGGTGAAAACTGGCTGCATGCCCGGTATCCACGGTCCGCCCAGTTTAGTAGTTTATGTTTTGAATTCAGTAAGGCCCACAGCGAATGGAAAAAAAAAATTATAAAGCAAATGACGAAAAAAAAAAATATAATATTCAAAATGTTTTTCCGAGTGTCACAATTAACAGAATTCGAAATGGAAGATCATAACTCCGAAACGAATATTTGCTCGTATTACATAAATAAATTATGTTCGTATAGAGTAAGGTGCCTTGTAAATGTTTTAAGGGACCAGACAGCTATTGTTTCTTGAGCCGCGAGAAAAATCAGCATGCTACACTAAAAACAATAAATTTTTTCAATATAAACTGTTAAAATCCCTATATCCATTTTAATCCTCTCCATTTTACCCCACCCCATGCACCCTAGTAAATGTGGGCTTTTGGCTTTGAAGTTTTGGAAACCCCAGATTGAACCCATTACCCTGTTTTGATATAATAAGATTTAAATTCCAAATATGAAAAGTGTCCCAGAAAAGGTCATGATGAAAGATCATAAAATAGAGTTAGTAATTTCTTACACTTTTGTCAGGGTAGAGAACTGGGATATAAAATGAGAAGACATTACATCCATTCTCTGATTGTCCATTATCGTTCACTTCTGTAATTTAATACTTTTTTGAAGTTTCAAGCGTTATAAAGAAACGTGTGTATGAAAAAACACATAACACCAAAAAAGGGCACAAAAAAAATGAGAGAAATACAATAAAAATTAGACAAATTATTCTGAAGCACATTTTTAGAAGAAAAAATATGATAATTCTTTGCAATTTAAGATGTATTTACCCTATTAATAGACCCATAGGCACGTTTTACGTATGGGGTCTTTCAGACCCCACGAGGGGGAATATGTGAGTTTGTTCTCAGGAAGGTTAATTTTGGTTCAATTAAACAATTCGTTCTGATCAATCGATTTAAGTTTAATCAACAGATAATTACATCAGATTTTACTTGAACCAAAATACATCTGCTAGTGATAATCTAAAAAACTTACCTACTGCCGTCTGCAGCAACAAAAGGTGGCGATCAACCTTTGGAAGATTTGTCACAAATGAAGATTTTGTTGAATTGAAGAGATCTGTATATCAGTTAAGTTTTTCATACTAAAATCTCATAGCAGATCCATCCATATTAGTCACAATATTGTTGCACTCTAATTAGGCTATTTAAATTCTGTACTTGATATTGTTGATACGTAATTATTCTTTCTGTCACTCACAAAACTTGAGATCTAGAACCTGGTTTAATTCAAGCGGAATGATTGGCCACCAAACCAAGTGACAATAACCTTCAGGTTCCAAAAAATAGTAGCTTTATCTCTCGTACTAATAGTACTCTTTATCTAATGTACTAGAACAGTTCTTAAGTACTATGGGTAACGAAATATGTCACCAAAGGGTAGTTTGGTTTGGTTATTGTTTTTGGCACAAGAATCAAATAAATATGATCATATTGCACCACACTAAAATGTAGGTTCAAACTTAACCCAGATTCCAGAACTTCAATGATTGCACATAACGCTTAATACCTGCCAAGTAAAAATATGTCCCCACAAATCAAATAACCCCAAAACAACCAATTAACATGACGGTTTCAGAGTCAAATATCGCTTCTCCTGATGATAATAATTAATACATAACCCCCACAAACGCGATGAGCGCACACTCAACAATTCTGCGACAAAGACCTGTGGCGCTTTTGATACAATAACGACAACAAGGACTGACTAATCAGCCGAATGATTTGATGATCCCGAGACTCTTTCGCACACGTAAACACAGATGGTTAATTTAGCGGAATCGATGTCTTCAAAGATTCACGCTGCCCGCCGAGTGCAGAGTTGCGAATCGCCGTAACGAGAGAGCCCCATAACGCTAAGTCATTAATTTCGCGTTTACATGTAAATCAGATTGGCTTTGGAGAAGGGGGCCGTCTCCATGAGACTCGGTGGACTTATATAATTGAGGACATTGTGTAAGTGGTAGTAGCTGTGTGCCTCCTAGTAATTAATTCATTCATATGAACCAGGAGCAGAACAAGGGGAAGCCCCTGGGGAGTAGAGACCCCCTAGGGCTGACTAAAAGTGAATTAAATAGGGTAATTTTTCGAAACATTTTCTAAAGTAGGATCTACAGACCCCCAATACAAATGCAATATTATTTAACACAGTAGGGGGTCAGGTGGAGTAAATTGGTTAAAGCGGGATGAAATGCAGGGCTAAGAAGTACAGGAGCGCTACTATTTCAGCATTACAAATATTTACTGATTAATCAATAAATTGCTTATTTTTTTTTAGCCTCAATACCCCTTTGAGCCCCTTTGCGCAAAGGGGGAGGACCCAAAGTTATGCCTCAACCCCTTCCATACATATTTAATACGTTCATCGTAGATTTTTAATAATTTTAGGTAGGATTTATGTAGCATAATTTTAACTTAATATAATAAAGTTGTGAATAATAGAGTTCCGAGTACCAAAGAGGGAATTTGGGGGTACTCCCCCAGAAAATTTAACCCTAAAAACATAACTCGTTTTGATACACTTACAGCCATATTCACGACCATCAGCGTCGGTGTTAACCAGCAGCTAAAGAAAGAAAAATTTGCTTTTCGCTAACTCTGATTGGTGGAATCCATCTTCGACCAAGGATTTAACACCGACACTGATGGCTATGAATATGACTGTTAGTCTAAATTTTGCGGGATGCACCACTCCCTTCTACGCCCCTGACGCAAAACAAAGCGATCGTGTATCGCCCAATTTCGCGTACAACCTCATACACAGCAGTTGAACCAGAAGTGCCTTTCTCCTTTAAAAAAAGCACCATTTTGCCTATTTGAGCTTACTAGAGGTAGAAGCAAAGGTTCTTCCCTTGTTGCACATACGCCCCTGCCCGTATACGAAACGAATCCCTCACAATATGTACGCAACTGCCCCCTCCTATACGCCCTATCCTCCCCAGAGAGGGCTCGTGCGCCGAGATCTAATAATAATTTAATCTGTCTAAAACAGGAGGCAGGGGACCAATGCGTTAACGCAGACTCGAGTGGTAATCGTCATTCGGCACATTAAAATTTAAATTAATCAATGGCGGGAGATTCCGCCTTCGCTCGGGCATAAACGCAATTTGGAAGCGACGGATACAATGATTCAGGTGGTGATGATGATAATAATGAATGGGGCATTTAAAGGTTTTCTAAATGCTAGATGGAAGGGAGAGGTGTTGGGAATTCGCTAGGAGGGCATGAGAAGTCACTAGGCTATTAAATAATTTGGTTATTTACTGTTTGGGTGGGTTTCAAAAGCGACATATACAAACAGGTGTCTGAAATGCATACAGAAATTCCGGAAAATGGTCTCAATACCTTCCAACTTTACTTGTTTTATTTTTTTAAACCATCCTTCAACCTCTCATTCTTTTTCTCCATTCAACTATGCTCTATATCTGCTTATACTCAGGGCCGTATCCAAGAGGGGGTTAGAGAGAGGTTCAACCCGCCTCCCCCCCCCGAAATATTGACATTGAATTTTAAACTGTTTTTCCCTTGGAAGTTCAGTTACTTGAGCAATCCTGTTCGGTTCAACTAATAGGGTTTCCAAAGTGACTTTTAAAACGACTTTTGAGAGTTAAATTTAAAAACTTCTTACGGTAAAACCCCCGACCCCCCCCCCAAAAAAAAAAAAAAAATCCGTTTGTTACATAGAGTTTTTCCCTTGAGAATTCTGCCACTTACTAGAAGCTCTTTGAGTTACAAAATAAGATAAAACACTAATTTGAAGGGGCAAATTTAAAAAAAATTCTGGGGGAGGACAGCTCCCATCAAAATTTTGACATCTCTCTATATTTTTTTTCCTTCAAAAGTCTGTGGTTTACAAGGAGCTGTTTTCTTCAGATGTAACCCAAAGGTTCTCAAAATAACCTGTGAAAAACAACACAAAATGAAACACTACTTTTAGAGGCAAATATTCAAAAACTTTCTGGAGGTTACTCAGAAAATTACCCCCCTTTTACTTGAAGCTAGAACCCTTTTAGAGATCAGTGAGTGTCATAAGGCCAATTTTTTAAAAAGTGGATTTGAAGTCCTTTTAGCAAGTTTTGTTGGTCTAACTTGGATTTTGAAAGGAATAAAAATATACTAAAACACTCTAAAAAAAATTAGTTTTCTGTAGAGTATATGGATGCAAGTTTAGGCTCCCAGGTTAGAAGAAATTTTACAGAACAAAATGTTAATTATGACCTTAATTAACATGGTTAAGGTTACCAGAAATCAACAGGGTCATCATTGATTAAATATTGCAAAGCATCAGCAACTCTGAAACTGTGTCAGTAATTTTTCAGCTAGTAAATAAAAGAACAATTAGGGACAGATACATAATTTAAATTAGATAAATTTCAAATTTTATGAACTATAAATAGTAATAGCAGTATTGTGTCAATTATTTTTTATAAGTAAAATCTTATTTGGTTGGGTTCTATTTCATAAAATGTAGAGAAAAATTCTAAACTGAACAAATTAATTTATTTGTAATAAAGTAAAAAAAAAAATCAAAGTATTGAAAAATAATAAATTTATTCAAATATGTCTGATATGCATAAAAATAAATTTGCTCTAAAAGCATACATCAATTACTTTTAAAAGAAATATATTCATTCAAAATTTGAGTGAACCTCAGTTTTAAACTACATCTCATTTACACAAATTCAATAACAAAAACATACAAAACATTAATTATACTCACATAGAAAATACTGACAGAAAAATATTATCACAAGAAAATGTCGAGAAAGAGCAAGCATCTCATAAGCATAAATTTAATTGTGGCATTGAAATTTCATTGGAGAGTAAATTCATTTTAGTAAATTAATACAGCTAATCATTTTCAATTTTTGATTTTATCACTTTGTACTGCTTGAATTGATCAGCTGATACAGAAGGCACTAACGTTGCCATTGCACACAAAAAGTCCTCGGTTTGTACACCAGGGTCCAATTCTTCAATTTTTCTTTCTCCTGGAAATACAGTAAAATAGATTTTAGTTGTTGGATAAATTAATTATAAGATACAACAAAGCAATCAAATTCTACATATAGTAAAGGGTTAGATATTGAATTTTATACTTGTTAATCTTCAATCCCAACTGAATTCCTACTAAAAGCTAAATTCAAACCAGTTGATTAAGAATACTTTTAAGTTTAAAAATTCTTAAAATGAAGTAAATTACACTTTTGGCTCTTTTTTGTTCCAATATATCTTTTTCTTTGTTCCAATTTAAAAATATATATAAATATACTAAAACAATTCCAGTTTTTTCATAGAATATATTTTTTAATTTTAATGTGAAATGAAGTCATTCAATGAAATAAATCTTTGCATTGAATTGGTTTTAAAAGTTATTAAAGTTATCTTTCTTATCTTAATTACAAATTAAAATGACGACTCTTACAAAGGTTTCACAGTTTGACATAAAAACAATAACTAAATGTGACTTCAAAAACCATGCATAGAAAAGTTAAAATGCTGTATAATTCCAAAATGCCCATTTTTGTCGAGATTGGTGCATTTAAATATAAAAGGCTTCATATGCATAATAAACAGTGATATCTTGAAATCAAAGGGACCCAAAAATGAATTTCAAGATAGTATTAAGTTTTCAAGATAACATGGGAAGGTTATCCAAATATAAATTAATTAGTGCTTTATTTCAAGGGGGACTATTTTTTCAAGATAAAGGTTTTTGAGTTATCAAAGTTCGAGATAATGAGAGTATACTGTAACATGTAACTTAAAGTATTTATGCATTTAAAAATTCAATACATAATTAGTCGGCATAAAAAGACTAAAAAAGAGCATTTCAAACCTTTTTCAACTAGGTCCACATTTTTCTCTACCCTCTGGATCACTGCATTAGAGCACAAGGAATAAAAATCAGCCCCAGAAAGGTTTTCAGGACACTTCTCAATGATTTCTTCGAGATTTACACCTTCAGCTAAAGGTATTCTGGGGAAAAAACACCACAGCTTGTAGTCTTTTAAGACAACTGAGAAAACTGTTCATGAAATTTGTAAGTAGGTTTATAATACCAAATCTAGCTACCCAGGTAGGAATACAAACTATGTGTTTGTTGTCTTACAAACTCACAAGTAGATGCTGACTATAGAATTTTGGGATGACTCCCAGTTATTTTTAGGTCAAAAGTTAAAATTAATTACTTAAAAAAGCCAAAATAATGTAGAAATTTATTAGAAATGTAATGAGTGCTTTAATTGAAAATATTGTCTTATTTTATACAATTAATTTAAGAAAATTTAGGAGAAAATGCTTCAGTAGCAACCTACTTCCTAGTCAGAGCCTTTAAGATGTTCAACTTGGCTCTCTTGTCTTCAGGAATTCCTACGTACAGCAAACGGTCAAAGCTAGAAAGAAAAATTAAACATTGAAAGAATGAAAAGTTATCATATATGTATGATTAGGTAGTGCAATAATAAAATCAATTTTGCTTAAATTTTGATCTTAAGTGTACAATTAACAACTTTAAAACAAAACAAAAAATATTTCCTTTTAAAAAGAACATAATTTGTTTTTCAATTTTGTTCTGGGGATGAATATTTGAGTAAGTTAAGATAAAAAATCATTTGTTTTGAAAACTCAAGAGATGCATTTTAGCAACATGCGTGTGTTGATGGTTTGGGGTTATTTTAGGTTTTCAAAATTCTTTTAACAAGATTAATAAGGATGTTTTTATGACTAGTAGTAGCAGCTCCAGTTACTTACCGCCCAGGTCTCAAAAGGGCAGGATCAATAAGGTCAGGTCTGTTGGTAGCACCAATCACAAACACTTCAGACTTTTTGTTTAAGCCATCTAATTCTGATAGAAGTTGTGAAACTACTCTATAAATAGGAAATAAACAAAATCATTAGAAGAGGACAGATACCATGTAAATTCTACAGTAAATGTTATACAAAGTGATTTGTAATTAATAGAAATATTACATAATTCATGGAGTTTCAGAAAGTCTAAAGGTGATTTGGGATCATTTAAGAAAGTTTGTTCACTAACATGCTTGAGGTGCTAAAGAGGAGAAAAAAGTTTCCAGGATCAAAGATCCTACTAAGAATAAATGGTAGAAGTAAAACTTAATTTCTACTGGAAACTTGTTCCTCTGTACACTATCACCTAGGTCTAGGAAAGCATTAGAAGTATGATTTATGTGTGATTCATGTTAAACTTAGCAACAAAAACCAGTGGCGTATATAGAAATTTATTTCGGGAGGGGCCCAAAATTACTCCCCAGCCCCTCCCACACATATTTAATAGGTCCAATGTAGCTTTTTAGGTGATAATTTAGGCCCTAGAAACTTAATATAGGAAAAATTGTTAGTAATAAAAATACAAGTACCAAAGGGGGGTCTGGGGGTCCTCCCCCAGAAAATTTTTGGAAGTTTGACCAAAAAACGCAGGTTTTTAACTAATTTTGGTACACTAAGTTCGAATTTTGGATGTACATTTTTATGAAATTAATGTTTATAAGTTATTAAAAATAGAATTCCAAGTACAAAAGGGGATCTGTGGGTCCTTCCCCAGAAAATTTTTGGAACTTTACCCCTTAAATCAGGGTTTTAACTTGTTTTTGGTACACTTATAGTCCGAATTGTGGACATATTTTTTGGTAGGTTTTGGATTTTGATGAACTTATTATAATAAAGTAGTTAATAAAATTCCAAGTACAAAAGGGGGGTTTGGGGGTCCTCCCCCAGAAAATTTTATGAAATTTGACCCTAAAAAACAGGGTTTTAACTTGTTTTCGTACACCTAGTCCGAATTTCGGGAGGGGCCAGGGCCCCTTCGGCCCCCCCCTTATATACGCCACTGACAAAAACTAATTCCAATATGAATAATCTTTTATAAATATCAAAATATATTACCTCAATCAAATGAATAAAGAATGGAATCAAAATAGAAAGGAACTATATCTCAACATGAATTCATATTTATAAACAATTTCAACTAAGCAGCTACATTTTGTGGCATTATTGTGGAAACAATAAAGTGACAAATGGCTCCTTTAGAAACATGGGAAAATACTCAAATTGCAATATTATTCACACATATAAATATCATTATAATATTGTGCACCTGTATGAATATTATTTAACACAGTTACTTCAGAACTTAAATTACATCTGTCAGATGAGTGAGAATGAGGAAAATAGTAAGAAAACAATTTTTTACCTATCCATAACTCCTCCTGAATCCCCACTGCGGCCTCTATTTGGAGCAAGAGAATCCAACTCATCAAAGAAAATAATGCAGGGCACAGCACTACGAGCTTGCTGAAAAACTGAAAGTAAATAATTATTTTTTTAGATTTCTACAACACTTCGTTTGAACGCTTACAAATGTGTGGTGCAGCATTTACCTGCTCTAACATTTTCTTCACTCTGTCCAACATACATATTAATCAACTCAGGACCCTTGACACTGAAATACAACATTACATTACATAACATTCCAAGATATACAAGAAAACTAAATGGGAAATTTAAATTACTACTTAAATTTAAAAAAAAATATATGCACCTTAAGAAGTTTAGGGAGCACTCTGTAGCCACAGCTTTTGCCAACAGTGTTTTACCAGAACCTGGGGGTCCATATAAGAGGACACCTAAAATACAATATAAATGTTTAGATGCTGGAAAATTGTTGGAAATACATTTGTCTACAAATGTTTGTTGTTTTTACACTGGGTATTTAAGTGTAGATAAATGAACAAATAAAACCTGATCGCCGTAGACCAGAGAACAGAATTTCAGGGTGTTCCAAAGGTAGTTGAATGGTGTCTAGAATTTCCTGCTTCACTTGGGCCAAGCCACCAACATCTTCAAACTTTACATCGGGTATCTGAAAAAAATATTCAAATAGTTCTGAAAATCTGCCCAGTTGTAAATGAATGGGACAATTTTCACATTTATACTAATATTGGAAAACATTTACATTTTTCCAATTCAGTAACAATTTTAAATCAATATTTCAACTATTAATGACTTTTTAAGTAAGTGTATTCAATCGATTAGTCATCATTTCAACAGTAAGAAAAGTTTTTGTGAATGCATTTATTTTGTTCCATTGATCCTTGTGATGAGGATGAATGAGATGTATAAAAAAGTTAAGAAATTTAAAAAATAATAATGACATTCATCATTTAACTATACTGGGAAGCCAGGACTCATATCTTTGAACTCCAGCATAATGTTCCTGCTTGAGACTCTGTTCATGTTTTCTCTTGTATTCCTTTATATGTTAACCCAGACTCTTTTTCTGTATGTATTTGCCATTTTCAATGGATTAATATTTATTCCAATAAAGCCATATTAAAAAGAAAAAAAAATAATGACATTCAATATTGCATAAAGTTTAACTTTTTAAGGAACAATGCATTCCTATTTTCCCAAAGAAAAAATTAAAAACACAAACAGGGAAAACCAGCTTGCTTTTTTCAACATCATGTCAAGTAAAATTAACATCAACTGATGCAAGTCTTGTTCTTTCAGTTCCAAATGCTTGGTTATTATATTAATGTTCCTTGCTCTTGATGGGTTTGTACTTTTAAGAGGGCAAATAGATAATTATTAATGTCATAAATGAATACATATGAAAACAAGGTAAAGGTAACTGAATGTTTTAAATTATCTTTTATAAACTGATACATACTTTTAAAATTTTCACACACACATCTTTAAAATCATATCTTTCATATCATTTTCATTGGAAAACCTTGTCTAATTGATAAACAAATAAATATTAACATTGCAACCTATAAAGTTTATATGATTCTAGCTCCTTTCCAGAAACATGAAAAACTAGAGTAGAAAATTTCGAAGAATAAATATTTACCTTTGGGGCACCAATAGATTCAGCAAATTCAGACTGCAATGTTTCAAGTGCTTTTATCATATCTCTTTGAACTATAGGAACTGAAGCTAGTACTATGTCTTCCTCTTCTTTCAAACTAAGGGCATTCTGATTACTAAATTAAATAAAAGATTGAGGTTCTTAGAAAATGGAATATGTTTAACAGAAGAGTGAATGAAATTGATATTCAAGAAATTTTATTACAGTTAAGTCTTTGCTATCAGAGTTTCCATAACACAAAACAAAATGAGAGTTTGGTTTTTAAGTAAAAGAACTCTACAGTAACAATATAAATTGCATGTAAAGCATCTGTAGAACTTTTGTTTAGTTAAAATATACATTTAAACCATCCTGATTGTTATTATGATAATTTGTACTTAAACTGAGTTTATTTGGTTATCCTAGTTAGGTTTGGTCCACATTATACCAGATAATATGGACTACTGTATATTATCAATTGAAAAAAACTTACGCATATGTTCGAATTCTACTGTATGCATTCCTTACTGCTTCATTTACTAAAGCACACAAGTCTCCTAAAACAAACCCCTAAAATAAAAAAAATACAGGAATATTTATTATAAATAGAAAAATTGATAGAAAATCACATAAACAAAAACATTAAAAAGAGGATTAATCACTAATAAGAACTACAATGAGATATTAAAATAAATATGTATAGGTTTTTAATAAGAGTTTTCAGTAGTTTTTGCCAAGATATTTTTATAGTTGTATACATTTAATAATATGATTCATTTAATTTTTTAATATGCAATAACTATTTTAATAAAATACATACATAGGTAAAGGTTAAAATATGTTTCCCATGACAAATTTAGGTTAGAGAAAAGTTTTTGGTTTTTCTATGAACATACACAACTTGAATATATCAGAACTTCATGTACGTGTATAAGTGTTAATTAAAAAAACCTCGATATGCTTATGCCTTTAGAGATTTGGGCATTCTCAGAAAAGCTTTGGAACAAAAACAAATGGCCTTATTAACATTGATCAAATTCCAAGCCTCTTACTCTTTAATAAACACAAGTATTACAAAATCAAACCTTAACTTGTAAAACACAAACATGGCAATCACTAATAACTATTTTAAATGAAATAACTTACAGCAGTTCTTTGGGCTAAGTAAAGAGCAGATACATCACTACTAACATCACAGACAGATAAAAGATCTTGTAAAATAAATACTCTTTCTTCTTCTGTTGGAGCCTGTAAGAGAAATTACCATTGGATACAATGCAATAACATATGCCCTGGTTTTAATTAAGATAAACATTTGCGGCAACACAGATGCTGCAGTCAAATGAACAGAACAGAGG
The DNA here is from genome assembly GCA_963680715.1 of Tetragnatha montana. Lineage (NCBI taxonomy): Eukaryota > Metazoa > Arthropoda > Arachnida > Araneae > Tetragnathidae > Tetragnatha > Tetragnatha montana. The sequence goes on along the minus strand of OY796681.1, from coordinate 42,781,745 downwards.
GAGATGGGAACTCTTTAAAAGGCACCTCAGACTCTTATTACTTACTTTTTAAAAACCATTCCTTTAATAAATTTATTAACAACAATAAAATTAAAATTTTTATGAAGTTTTTATAAGCCTATATTTTATTTTATGGGAGCAGATGTCATTCACACTAAGTGGCTAAACATTGTTTAAAAATAATTTGGTTTTGAACATCTAAAAATTTAATGATCATAGATGTATTGATTTGATACATTGACTTAATAATTTGTGTGTTTGATTGTTGTTTGGTTCTCCCCTTTGCTGATTTTAATCCCTTTCTAAAAAACTACATTTAACCAAATTTAAGAAAAATTTCTGGTTCTAAAAGTGAGGAGGTCTGTTTCTATGCAGATCTTGAAGAGTTTGAAAATATGAAATGGAATTAAAGTTTTGTGGAAGCAAGAACTTTAAAAATATATAATATTTAAGAATTATAGTCTGTGTAAATAAAATTGGTGGTTTGACGTCATTCTTTACCATGGCAACGCAGAAGAAATACATTGAGAAAAAAGTCAAGGTCAACCGCCGATTCTATTTACACAGACTACAGAAAAAGTCAACAAAACCAGTGCAGATTAGAAAATACTAGAGTGAAGGAAGGAAGCATATCAGCACTAACAATATAGATTTTTACTTGTAGGCAATCCTACAGGTAAAAAAAAGAATTTATCTTTATCTCCTAACTATGGATGGCTTTTACTCACAAATAAGACTATCAATGAACTTTATTAAAACAGACAAAAAAGTAAATTAAATGTAAAAAAAAGATTAATTTTACATTTATGGTAAAATTTTATCCTACCACCAACATTTGGTGTAACCAAGAGGGGGATATGTTAACATACCTACCCTCAGAAAATTGGAAGGTATTCTTGATTGATTACAGAAAAAGACAGACTGAATATCTCTCATATTATCTTCTAAAAATTCTAATACCCCTTCTGATTTTTTTTACTGATCCCTACACCATTTACTTAAATATTGAGAAAAACATTTTTTCAGCAAACATGATGCAATGAAATTTTTTAGGAGCCAATAAACATTTGCTGTAACAAAAGTTTGACTGAATTTTAAAAAAGAATATATCTTACTTTCATCTTTACAATATGAAGAAATGCTGTTAGTAAATCATTGTTGAGACTAACATCATGAGAAGTGGCTATAACTACAGCAGGCCATTCACTACCATACATGTTAACATTCTTCAAGTTATTGGCTAAAGAGTGGATGACTCTAGAATCTAGAATAAATTTAAATTGATTGATTGATTAAGAATGAAATAATGATTATTTGATAGAACTACATTTAAATTTTCCCTTTAGGAAATATGTTCAATATAAAATCTTTAAAATGCAACACAAAAATACAGCCTTAAAGACAAAATTTAAAAATTTTATAGTTGAAAAATAAAACAAGACTACATTCAAATAGGTCTATGGGTAGATAATATATAAGTAATGAATATCCATAACTGAATTGATATTTGTTTTGAAAGATATGCATGCAATAGGTCACCCTAAATAGTAACAATCACATACCATCACTAGCAGATCCTTTTTCTTTTCCAATTAAGTGAATGTTTTTTAGGAGGATCACACAAGGAGCATATGTAATTCCTAAAAAAAAATGTGTAGTTAAATGAGCAGTTTCCAATCTGGATGACATGTAACCACAGATATATTTTACATCATTTTAGTATAGAAAGTTATGGTTTGTTAGGTCAGAAAAAAATTGAGATGAAAAGTTTTGGGTTTGAGACTATGATTTTATAGGTTGATATTACTTATAATATGCATTAGTTTTACATATAAATGCAGTAAAATACACATTACAATATAAAGAAAGCCTGGTTACCCTTTTCAACTCTATTCTTAAGTCTGGCTTCAAAGACAGAAGGTGAATCCCCAACAAATTCATGGCAATTAATCTAAAAAACAACAACAATACATTTATAAAAATTTTATAAGCATATAAAAATAATAGGTTTTAAATAAGACTTCATCAATTAGATTCTAATGAAATATTTATTAATAGAAAGAAATGAGGATAAACAGGGAATAACAGCAAAGACTAAGTAATAACAACCAACAAATTAGATTCTAATGAATCGATTAGATTCCAATTAAATATTTTTAATTGAAAGAATGGAGGATATATACAGAATAACAACCAACAATAATAGTAATTACAACAAAGGTAATACTAATGAAAGAGAGATTGGATATCTAAGGTGATCAAATTGAAGTTGAACAAAATGGCAATTCTCATAAGTTGGCCTCATTTAACTAAAATTTAGAGTCAGTGATAAACCTAAAGGCATTAAAAATACTAAAGTAAATTATATTTACTTGATATAAATGTAGGTTCAGACACCTGCATACAGCTTTGACTACAATGGTTTTTCCACAACATGGAGGGCCATAGAAAACAATATTAGAGCTTAGACGACATTGCTCATTCCTAAAAAAATATTCCTCTTCATTAATAAATGTTATAAAACTGAGCAATTCTTTTCAAGAGACAAAGTAGTTGGTTAATATTCAATGAAAATTATTAGCTGTCAGAAAACAATTTTTAAACATAACTAATTTGGATTGCTCAACACCATTTATCACATAAACACGATATTTTCAGTCACTTCACTTTCTAAAATGTCGAAATAGCTTTTTCAATTTTAAATAACAACTGAATTGGTACAGTAAACACTTGACTAGTCACATATTCCCAAGCCCCTTTAAAACATTGGCCAAATGTGACAATCAGTTAGATCAGGGATGGCCAACCCAGACTGAGTTAAAACAGTGGCTTGCAAATACAGAACATAGAACAGATAATAAATTAAACAGACTAATAAAATAAAATAAACAAAATAACTAAAACCATAATACTGTAAACTCACTGTAACTTCAGGAAAGGTAAAATCAAATCTTGAAGTAAATAGATGTAATGAGAAAGTCCCTCAGGAACAGAATTCCAAATCGGATGTTCAGGAGAAGTGGAGTAGTATGTTTCCATGGTGACTGGAATATAGCTTTGTTTTATACCAACCTGTAAGAAGAAAAGCTTAAGAAATACACAAAAGGCTCATTATAAAACAAGTACTTTTTTGTAATCAATCTTATTAAAAATCCCCCAAAATATTTTGGATGTTTAATGATAATTTAAAAGCCTCATAAAATACTCAAGGTTCAGACTGTTACTATGAGTGAATAATCCCATTCACAAAACTTTTAAATCTTACTTGAATAAAGTGGAATTAAAGTTTAATTCAATTTGTTATCAAAGTCCTTACTTGATAAAAACGAGTGTGGTTATTTCTTATTAAGTAACCAAGAGAAGACTCTGGTCCTTCTGTCATGGTTATACGAAAGTGAACAACAGGCCACCTATTAGAAAACATAAAATTTTAGGAATGCATTGAGAATTATAACCATAGCAATAAAAATATGTAGCTATAAAGTTTTAAAGTTAAATAGAATATTATTCATCAATAAGGCAGTACAATTATTGTTTGATAAGAAAAAATGCACTGTCAGAAATGGCTGTGGTTCTTAATTTAGTAATTTTAACCAACAGAAAAATAACCATGGATAGTAAATTTTGGCCATTTTTGACAAAGTTTTTTTCTTTTGTAAACTAGCAATATGTTTAAGACCACAGTTACACAAACATTTGTGCATATTTTCTCAAATATGATAAACAAAAACTTAAGATTCTCACTTTAGTTTGTTATGATGATCATCAGCCTTAAGATGGAAGTCCATTTGATCTAAGAAAATCAAAATAATTCATGATTTCAAGTACATTATTTAGTTAAAAGTATTCAAAAATATACAAATAATCAATTTGTCTTCTTAAATGATCTGAGAACAGTTTTGCAGTTATTTTAATTGGAACAGAACAAACCTTTGGAATCTGTAGTAAATATGTCTCCCTTACAAATGTACCTAAAAAATCAAAATTAATCAACTCTATGTCATTTATAGCACTTCAATCATTAAATATTAAGATAATATAGTTACCTAATGCATAGTATAATTAAAGCAAAGTTGAGAGTGTAGTTTCAATATTATTAATGTTTGAGTATTTTTTTGCTACTCTAATTGTTCTATATTCGAACCCTATCTCCAATTAAAATTAGTCCTTATTAAAATTTTTAGACTTTATCTTAATAAATTTTTTTAAAAATGACTGATTGTTGAGAGTAAAAACTAAAATTATACTTTTTACAAAATCTTGATTTGAATTACCCAAGTTTGTCCCTTATTAAAGACAAAAGTTACAAGAGATTATTTATAAGAGAAAACTTTACCTAAAGTTATCAAAGTATTTGCTAACCATGGCTTGACAGTTGACCTTGCTGTCATAATTAGGTGAATGAATGATAGTTGCATGAGCTTCCTTAGCATAAGGAGGGCTAAATTCTGCTTCTAAAGGCTAAAAATAATGAAAATGCATTATTAGAAAAAATACAAGTGCCATAGGTGAAACAATAAGTAAATAATTTACCCTTTATTTGGAAAAGTGGAACAAAACTTCCATTGAACCTGTCTAAGAGCAATATCCGACCAAGTGAAATAAAAACAAAGGTCCCAATCGATTCCAGTCATTCAAATTCATAATTAGGTATGTGAGGTGTTTTTTCCATATTTTGGACCCCTTCCTCCCACTTGGTGATATTTGACTCCCCTCAGATTCTCTGAGATTTTCTTTACACAACTTTAAATAAATTTCTATGATATGCTCTTGGCAAGTTTGTTTTGTCTTGTCAACATGCTTAATATACACATTGTAAAAGTTTTGATTAAACACTGTGTCTGCCTTATAGGTTGCAATTATCAAGACTCACTGACTACAAAAACGATTCCCTGTTTTGACTAATTTGCACATATTATTTCTTAATCCATGACAAAAAGTAGAAGGAAAAAAAACCTGGACATTTCATAAATTAAAAGTTGAACCAAGATTTTATGTGACCTTTTCTTTCTGGTAAGATTTTGCTGAACCCCTAACTTTTAAAACTTTAAGAAGCAAAAAAAAATTCTTACCTCAATTTGTAACCTCAAATCAGGCTGGATCAACAAAGATGGGTGTTTGTTCAGGTTGAACCACAAATGGGGTGATATGTATGCTACTTTATCATTGGAAAAGTAATGAGAAGATGCCTTTTCATCTGTGAAACAACAAACTTGAGCAACTCTACTAGTGGTCTGTTTTTCAGCATCAGATCTCTTCTCATGTATGGGCTTGCTGTAAGGCTCTATTGGACTGGATACCTTGGATTTCACAGGTTCTAACAGACTTATTTTGATCCAGCAACCATTCATCAGGTTTAATTTCTTTATGATAGAAAACGATAAAAACACTGTGTTCAAAGGGTCTATATCCTTTTCAATCTTCACGAGTTCATTGATGAAATGAGGGTTGAGCTTCGATATCACACGAACTTGAAATGAAAATATAAACTTCAAAGCAGTCAGAGAAGTGTAAGAGCTTGAAATAGCAGTCCTTTGAAGTCTAATGCCTAAAAAATTACTACTAGTGTAATTTATTAAACTCAATGCATACTTTCCGAAAGAAATGGGATCTACACTATCGATCGAGCCTTTTCTTGATCTGGGTTTTTGGCTTGAGGAGGAGTCTGATAAATCTGCGACAATCAAAGAAGTGCCCAGAGATATCAAACCTTGTCGAAGAGGTTGACAATCTAAAGTTATATAGTTTTGATATGATAGCTTTTCTTTGCTTTTGTTTGACGGATCCATAAGTAGCATGTCGTTTTGACGACAAAGTGGTTTTTGCAAACTGCAGTGAGTCATTAAATCATTTTGCGCTTTCGAGTCTTGAAACCAGGTAAAACTATCATGTGTTTTAGTTCCAATTATAACTTTGGATAATTTATGACAAACTACTTTTTTGAAATAGCAAACATCTCCATAATTGAAGTTGTAATGACTTAAAAACTGTTTGGTTACATATAAGGATATTTCCCCTTCATTGGCAGGAGCTTCAACTATGTATGTTTGAATGAAAATACACTCAATATCCTCATAAATTGTAGGATATTCTCTCATAACAGCTCCGATAAAATTTCCATCTCCAGTTTCCAAAGTCTCCTTCTTTAAAATCGATTTAGCAAATGTTTCAGGCAATCCAACATGGAGAGGATGGTTCAATACCGCAGTTGATGGTATTTCATGCAGTGAAACTTTATAATTCTTTTGCAACATTCCTGAAAAAAATGAGGCAACAATGTTTACAGTGAAGTGATGGTGAAAGTAACTTTTTTTTGTTGAAAACAACAATTAAAAGTAATCCTTGTATCTCCAAGCATTAAAGCAAGTATATCTAATGCTATAGCTGCCCTGAGGCAGAAATATTAAGAGTAGACTTAAGAAGGAGACACTGGGAGTATGCTTAGATACACCGAACATCTTATTCGACCTTAATACCTGTGGAAACATAATTAACAATTAAGGTAATCTATTCCACTTTCAATACCACAGGTAGTAACTACGTGTATGTTAGACAGATGGGTACAATTCTATTATCTATCCCATGAAAAACAAAGTTTTGTGTGCTAAATATTTAAGGATCCAAATTTTTATTGTTATGATGATCACTATAACTAATATTCTAGTTGGTTTGAAATATTTGATATATTTCTGCTATTTAGCAGTAGCACCCAAATGAACTTTGCAATTTTACCAGGATATGATGAAATAAAATTTTACCAACAAATGTATGCTTTTTATTACACCCAAATGACGAAAAAAGCTCAACCATACTTTTGGGAGGAGCTTACTAAGCTAACTGAATTTCCAGCTTCCACCTGAGCAATGTCACTTCCATCAACCAATTTAGGTTTTATTAACTAGGTAGGTGAATAGGAGAAGCAGATGTTCTGGAAGTTCAGAAAGCCTGACAGTCAATTTTGTCGAACAAGTGGTTTGGGTTTTTAAAGAGAAAAACTAGGTGAATTAAATGGTTCAATTCCGCTAGAGTCCCCGCTAAATATCGCCCGGTTCTTTTAGACAACAAAAAGTAGAAATATTCATAAATAATTATTAACTCATGAATTAAAATGTTTAATTTGATCAATAACTATTCAGTTTATTAATAAAAGTCAGAAAAACTTGTTGATATTTGGATATATTTAGCGATTTGGATATTGGCGATATTTAGCGGGGACTCTAACGGAATTGTACCAATTAAATTTTAAACCAAACTAGTCCGGAGTAAATAACCGCAGATTTAGAAGGAAGACCTCAGGAAAACCTGAAAAATTTGGTGGCTTTGATCTTTCTAAATCTGCCTGTAACACCTAAAAAGTGTAAATACCACTTAAAAATACACTAAAAAGTTGTTTTTATAATGGATAATTATGTTTAAAATTTGTTTCACTCAATCATTTTTAAGGAAGTTTAAGACTATTCCAGGAGAAAATTTATTCCACATTAAAACACAGGAGTAAATTAAAATATACATACTTGTACTATGAAGTAAAAACGTTTTCGTTCAAATTATAAAAGTTAATATTTTCCCATTTACTATACAGAAAGTTTGAAAGCAGAATACAAAAACTGATAGCAGGCGAAATTTTCAGTATTTATTTACAATTTTGAAGACGAAATTAAGTTGCCACTCTTCCAAAGGAAAAGTAAAACCAGTAAAACTATCAGGCAAGTAATAACTAAAAAGCAAGATATCGTGTGTATTTTTAAAAAATACTAGAATGATAAAAAGTGTATCATACCTTCATAACTTGTAACGTTTTTTTCGAATCGAAATCTATGCGTAAAATAAAATAAATTCTAAGAATGTTGTGTTATTGAAACACCTCAACACAAACATTCGATATTTGCAATGTATCTAGGAATTTGTACAATCTAGGAACATATGAGCAAATGTGCCCATCGCCAAACAAGAGTTTTAGCGTCGAGTTTTCACACACCTCTGATGGGTGATGGGTTGCTGCATTTCACTCTTTATCGCTTCTTTCTTGAAGTCTAATGATATTTGGCTGAAATTTTTATGAGTGAACTTGCGCCGAAACTTTACTGTGTTCCTATTGAACGTGTTAGCTTATACCGGTTGAAAATTGTTTGTCATTTCATTTATCAATCATGGCTTCTACAGCTCTTCATTCGTATATTCAGAGAGTTAGAATTCCTACTCAGGGAGACAAAGTTTACAAGGAAGAATGTATTTTATGCTTCGATACTCCGGTAAAAATTATGTCGTGTGTTTTGATTGATAAAAAGTTTTCACTGCAAGCGTTTGTGTCCTGACATCTTCTTTTCGGTTTACTCTTGTTTACATTTTAATATTTGTTTACTTTTTTGCCGTAATTCATAAAACTTTAGATCAAATAAACTTAATTTCATTACTGCTTTGAGTATGTTGTTGAAAAATTAAAATATTCTTTTGAATAAGTTATGATCTGTCCCACTGTTTTCTGCTCCATTTTACTGTGAAAACTTGTTAGAAAGAAATGTAATTAGATTGAAAATGTTGTTGGAAAAAGTATTATTGTCTATTTAGAATGACACTTGTTTTACCAAAATGTTAGATTTTATTTTTTGCTATCTTAATACATAAAATGAAGCGTACGTCTGCTGTTTCGATAAAGCATATGATTGGCTGAAAAATCTGTTGTTCAATAAAAAAAGAAACCTTGCTGAATCGACTGAATATAAGGATAAAATAAAAAAAGAAACAAGCTGATATTATTGAGAGAAGGAGTGATTCATTTTGAAACACATTCTTGATAACACTCTTCAGAATAAAAAAAAAAACATAAAAATGTAGTACGGGCGCAGCCCGTCAATAATGTCTGAGCAACGCCGGGATAGCGCGTGCGCTATAGGTATATATATAAAGTTTTACTACGCCCGGGCAACGCCGGGTCTAGCGCTGAAAGCGCTAGTAATGAATAAATTTTCATCACTGGAACTTGGTGAAATTAAATCAAATTATATGTGACCCCTGGGTCACTTATACCCATCAACCCCAAAATTGAGTGGAAACACTTTTCCATAACATTCACCACAATATTGTACAACATCAAAAGTTTTTCTCCTGGGGGTCAGAGATCAAGTGCGATGTAAAAATAGTTTTACTACTTAGTTTTTTATAGGAAATAGTTTTATTGTTCATATGTTAATAAAACTTTATTTTCAACTCCTAGGAATCAGAAGGTGGCTTGTTTATTTGCATGAGCACCTTTTTAGGCTTTTGCAGGAAACATGTTGAAAAGTATTTTTCCAGCACATCCAATTCTTTATTTCTACACCTTAAGAAAAATAAGAGAGAGGTAAGATATTTTCTATTGAATTATATACTACATTATACTCAACTCATTTTATTTGCTCTGGTTGTTAAAAAAGAACAGCTTCCTTCTTTGTTCTCTTTTGGAAATTGTTGAGTAGATTCTCCAATTTTCATATCTCTCTAATGTTATGGTTTCTACTTTGTAATCTACTATGCTTTGGTGTGTTCCGCTGAAATAATTTTGATTGCATTTTCCTGTTTCATCAATGTTACAAAAACTAACTAAAACAATGTTGCACATTTCATACCTGCCAACTTTTACGGATTGTCCGTAAAATTTACGGATTTCTGTCTAGTTTTACGGTTGTACTGATGGGTCAGAAAATTTTCCGGATTTTGCATTTCTTTCCACTAAACTATCCATGAAAATGCAAAACATTCGCAACCTAAACGATTTTCTCTAATTAATATCTTTTTACTTCAAAACATCTCCTAACCCCTGCTCTTACGATTTTATCAATTTAGATTCTTTTATTGAGTGAAATTTAAATTTTTTTGCAAATCTTTTTCGGATTCGTCCGCGAGTCCTGGCGCGCGCTCACCCGGTAAGTTTGCTTCTCCCGTGTTCTGATCGCAATGCGGAAAAAACAACTTTACCGAGATCGGATCGAGTCTCCCTCAATGAGCATTGATTCCAAACAGAAATTTAAATAAAATGGTTTGGGGATTCAAGATATTCATGTAACCAAATTGGTTTGTAGTATGAATTTTGTGAAGGGGATAAGTCAGTTTTTTATCAAATAAGTACTATGCAATTGAAGTAAGCTGATTATAAAATTGTAAAAATTTAACTTAACAAACTTATAAATTTAAGCAAAGAAATTTCACAGTTTTCTTCAATTATGTGAAAATTTGAAATACTTAATAAAAATAATTTAGGTAATGATGCATCAATCTGTACCTTTTTTTGTTTGAAGCAATTCAAATTGTAGTTTTGTAACGTTATGCAAAAAGTTTTACTGATGCAAGTTTTCAAAAGTTGGCAGGTATGACATTTTAAAAAAGGGAAATACTTACCAGAGTGTTGGCACCATTGTAATCTGGAGTGCATTTTGATTCTATTCGACATCTGTGTATTAGATACTTTCTAACTGATTTAATATATTTTTAAAATTATTTTTATTATTAAGTACACAAAAAATAAGAAAGCTAATTTATTTATTCAGTTTTTCCAATTGGGGTTTTTAATAAAAAGTAGAAATGAACTGATATTTTGAACTAATCAAATCATTTTAATGGAAGATGCATTGTAAATATTGACATTTTGCCATTAGTTATTAGTTTTATGATTTACCTTGAAGCAAGGGGCATAATTCCTTCTACCATTACCTAAAAAAAATTTAAGGATGGTGAGTCAAATTTGGTGTCAATAGATGGAAGACAATAGCAATAAATAGATCTAGATCAGGGTTTCCCAAAGTGGTCGGTACCGAACCCCTGGGGGTCGATGAAGGTTTAAAGGGGGTGGATGGGGAGTCGACGAAGTTTTAGGGGTCGGTAGGGGGTCGATGAAAGTAAAACAGTCATAAAAAAAGGTGCAGAAAAGAAAAAACCAGCTTGTGTGTTACTAATAAAATCTTTTGTCAAATTTTTTTTGGTGTAAAAAGACTTGGTTTTTAAACTTGAATGTAACATTTTCCATAAGGTCGATAATTCTGCCAGACAGATATTTTTATGTAATAAAAATTCAAGTATGACATGTGCAAGATAGGGATATTATTTGATAATTTCATTGATTGTTTTATTTTTAACAGATATATCTGTCTTTTATAAAAAGAAGTTTAAAGATTATGATTATTTGTCAAAAATACCTTTGCTGGCAAAAATCAAATTTTTTTCATTACTGCGTTTTTCCACTTGCGGCCGAAACTTGCCAACCCTGTGGTTTTTAAAACATAATACTGTTTTAGAAATTGTTATAAAAGTTAAAAAGTTTTTTTAAAACAAAAAATTAAATTTTTAATAAATAAGCACCAGACATTTCAAAGCACTATAGCCACATTTTGTTTTGTCATTTTTTTCGGAAACGTGGTAATCCCGAGTATAACATCAGAATGTTATTTTAAAAAGCTATAAAGCAGTTTAAACTTAGTGAATCTTTTTTAAAGCAAAAAATTACAATTTATTCGTGGATTAAATTATCTTAACTGCGAAAAAGAATAATAATAAGTAATTTTAAACCAAATACCCTCTTTGGCAGTCCAGCATCAGGCACACCCTTCCCATTGAATCTATTCGTAATTACCCATAATTGCATTGTTATAATGACAATTTTAATAAATTTGTTTCTGAATTTAATAATTAAAATTATTTACTTTTATTGTAATTTAGTTTATTTCGAGTGTTTCAAAATTTCTTTCTTCTTTGCAGTGTTTTTGTTATTTTAATAAAATTTTTCTATCTTATTGGAAAATGCATTGCTGTGGATGATTCAAACATTTTTCCTGATCCTTTGAACTTTCTTTACAAACTTATTTTTATATCAAAGTTTTGAGTGATTAATGGTTGTCTTATGTTCACCAATGAATTTTCCAGGTTGAACAGTACAATACTAGTAAATGAGACCGGCTGTTAAATTTTAGTTAAATTTTCATTTTTAATTTATTTTCATAAAGAATTTAGTTGGATTTTTGAAAGGGGGTCGATGGCTTTGGTGAACTACTCCCAAGGGATAGATGCATGAAAAAGTTTGGGAAACCCTGATCTAGATGGTTAAGACAAACTGAGACAACCTTGATTACCTGTAGTAGTGCTTAAGAAAAAGAAAACTTTGTCTTTTAAAATGTTGTGTTTTCAAAGTATGCTCAGATCAGAGCCTCAATCAAGGCAATAAACATTTTTAATCTATCTTTAGTATTTTAAGATTTTATGCCCTATTTTGAAGTCTGCCTTATAAATTTCTCTTTGTTTCTCTTTCAAGATTAAAGAAAAACCTGGTACTGAAAAAGCTCCTACCAAATTAGCCATTGGTAAGCACGAAAATTTAATAAAAAACATTGAATTTAAAATTAATTTTAGAATAATAACTTTTTTTTTACATATTACACATTTTATCTAATTTATTTCTTTTTAGGTGTGGAGGGTGGCTTTGATATTGGTGGCAAAAAATATGAATATGATGAATATAACAGCATTGCAATTTTGCCTGAATTTAATCTTATTCCTCTTCCTTGTCCTGATTTACCTGATTCGGTAAAGAATTTCTTACTTTTTTTTAATAAGTCATCCTTCTAATCACAAATTAAATTCTGAATTACTGTCGGTTAAGAGTGATTTAAAAAGTAACCTCTGTAGGGGTGCTTGTAATATTGAATGAAAAAGAGTTTATTAATTAACTTTACACTATCTGGTATTGTTTTGTAAGATTACAGCTGTCTTAGCTAACTAATTATTGCATGTTTATTAGTTAAGCTTTTCAATATTTATACTACCATCAAAAAATTCACCAAAATCCAAGAAATGCAGATTAGTAAAATTTCTTTGATGTTAACAATTATAATTATTATTAAGTGTCACTTATGTAAATTTGTCATAATTTATTCTGCCTTCAAGAACTCCACCAAATTTGAGATCTGCAGATTGACAAGATTTCTTTAAGTCTGAAATTCTTGGATGTCACATTTGTAATGAAATGTCTTTTACAACCACCATAATTTCTTTTCAAAAATAATTTATTCTGAAATAATAATAACACCATCTAATAAAATTACCTTTATTCTTTTCTGAGCCAAAACTACTGAAACTATTTGGACAGACCTGGTCTTAAAGCTTACAACTCCTAGATAAAGCCATTTTAGGTTGTATTCCCCCAAACCCTTCCATTTTTTCATTATGAGTCAATTTCACTTTGCTGCAATGTTAATTCTATGGTTAATTCTTATAATTAAATTCTATAACTAATTTAGACAAATGGGGTCTTAAACAAACCCGGACCTGGAAAAAGTTTTAACCTTCCCCCGAACCTAATAAAATTTACCCTAACCTAATGTATTGCTCCTATGGAGCTGACAGGGGCTTCCCCCGAACCAGGTTCGTAGGTTCGGGTACTTTTTCCAGGTCCGAACAAACCCGATGCTTATGAGCCCTAGATCAAGGGGACATTTCGGCCAGAACTTGGCTTTGCCAGGTCATATCAGTTATTTAATTATATTTTTATTGCATTCTAGACATACAATAAGTTACAAGAAGGAACACACATTTCAGATATTTTACTTTATTCCCTTTTTTATTTTACATATTTAGAATATAAGTGCTTGAAAATTTGATGAGGAGGAATTTATAATTGTATCTATTTTGTCAGGTGCAATTCAGCATTAGTTCAATTTTAGAAATAGATGCAGCTAGCATTCAAGAAGAAGCTGATGCCATGACTGGCACTTGGGATGGAATGCAAAGAGAAGTTACAAGGTAAAACCTACATTACATTAATGAACCTTTCTTGGACCTCATAAAAATGCCAATTATACAGGGTGTTTCAAAAGTCCGTTTCACGGCTTTTATTTGAAACCAACGTCTCCTAGGGTCCTGGAAGTAAGGTCTACCCCTAGGTAAGTGACCCTGGAGAATCCATTGAGAGGACTTACAGCGCATAAGTTTTTCAGAGTTTTTATGTAGTTTTGTATCTTTTTAGTTAGATGAAGTAAAATTTTAATCAAAAAATTAAACAAACTTGCAAATTTGCGAACTTTTCCTTTTTTGGGTTCTAAAAACGGGCTATTTTCACATGCTAATACCTCCGTGAATATTCACAATATTTTCATGATTTTTTTTTTCAGTGAGTTACTTATAACAGTGGCAACAATACTCTCACCGAGGTGTTTGCTCTATCTTCATTAGTTTTTTAATTAATTTTTTAACTTTTTTTATTTCGCCGCTAGGGGCGCTGTAAGTCCTCTCAATGGATTCTCCAGGGTCACTTACCTAGGGGTAGACCTTACTTCCAGGACCCTAGGAGATGTTGGTTTTAAATAAAAGCCGTGAAACGGACTTTTGAAACACCCTGTATATTATCTTAGTTTAAAATTAAAAATACTATTGAAGTTTTGAACTAATTTATTAGGAGTTTAAACAGTTGACCCTGGCTTAGTGTGCAAATTCCTTCAGTGACTTTAAAATTGCTTTTAATAATAGACTCAAATAAAAGTTGGCATCTATGATGTAGTGGTAACAGTATCTCAATTTAACCTTTTATATAGGAACATATATAACTAGAATGCTATTATTTCTTATTGTTGTGCAGTAGAAGTACATTGTGTTTGTAGAAGAAATAGTTAACTAATTTTTTCTTCTCCAGACATGCTGATACACTTGTTCAGCTCGATAATGGTGTGAAAATTCCACCTAAGGACTGGCAGTGTCAAATTTGTGGTCTAAAAGAAAACCTTTGGCTGAACCTTACTGATGGAGCCATCCACTGTGGCCGAAAGTACTTCAATGGTCAAGGGGGTAACAATCATGCAGTAGAGCATTATAATAACACCAAGTACCCTCTTGTTGTTAAACTGGGGACCATCACCTCGGAAGCATCTGGTATGTACCTACCTCTTAAAGTTAGACAAATACTTCTGGATTTATTAAATAAGACTACTATTAGGGTTAAATTCTGCACCATTTTCACTGATCGTTTTGACAGGTTGAACCCAACTTTTACTACGAAAGGAAATTTCGCTTTGTATATTGATAATTTACTTTCCACTGATTGATATTCAACAGCAGCGTACACAGCAGCCTATTTAGCCATCAAAATTGGCCACACCTGCTACCAAGCTCTGTATATGTAATGGAATTTCAACCAATCAAGAGGATAAATGTCTGGTCGTTCCCCTTCAAAGTCTCCTCTAAAACAGGCGTTCGCAAAACAAATGTTTGGTTGATGATCAAAGGTTGCTGAATTGAGCCCTTAACTTTTTTTTATGTTATTAATTTTTTAATTAACTTTTGTTCTTAGATGCTTAGTAACTTATTTGTAATTATTATTCATAGTAAACCATAAAAAGTTTAACCCATGGTAATAGGTAGTTACTAATGGTTAATAGTTACACTTGGAAAATTCTGATTAGTAGTGTAATGCTGTAAATGATAATTATCTTGATCTGGAGACACATTGAATGTTCTTAGTTTTTCATTGACCCTTTTACGCTTTTATCACACT
The DNA here is from genome assembly GCA_963680715.1 of Tetragnatha montana. Taxonomy (NCBI): domain Eukaryota; kingdom Metazoa; phylum Arthropoda; class Arachnida; order Araneae; family Tetragnathidae; genus Tetragnatha; species Tetragnatha montana. The sequence continues at coordinate 42,766,237 of OY796681.1, read as the reverse complement.
TTTGTGTGTTGTTGTCACATTCATCGTCTGTTACACTGCTTTTGTTATGGGATTTTAGGACATTTTCTTTTTTTATCTAGAATTTGACAAGTTATAATTTCATTGCTTTTCCCATTAATATAATTACCCCTATTTGGAGGAAGAAGTAGACCCTTAATCTTATGGTTGCCAAAATAAAGCTTTCTTGACCAAACTTTAGCTATATTATGAGATACATACTGCTGCAGAATTGAGCACAATTTTCTTCTTAATTATAAAGCATTTATTATAAAAAAGAATTAAGATTTCTTGCTAAACTTCATCATCAGTATAATGGGAAATTCCCTTGGATCCTTAGATCAAATAAAATAATAGAAACATTAGAATTTCCCATTATTATAGTAACCATTAGTGCCCAAATTAATTTTTTCAAAGAATAAATCTGGTATATTTTACCTTTAAAACAAAAAACCCCTTTGAATTAATGAATGTTTTTTCTTGCTATATATGCAGTTTCTTTTTATGTTGTTATCTAGCTATCTAAAAATACATTACTCAGGGGTTAGTAAGTTAAAAATAGAAACACAATTTTTTAGAAGTGATTGATTTACTAACCTTAGTGCTTTTTAATTTGTGTAATTGTGTATAGTTTGTCCAATATTTTATATTTTTTTCCATTTGAATCTTTTAGATGTTTATTCCTATGATGAAGATACCATGGTTATTGATCCTAAGCTTCCCCAACATTTGGCTCACTTTGGTATCAATATCAAAGATTTGCAAAAGGTTGTTGCAACATAAATATGATATTAGAAATGTTTTACCTTATTTTGATTAATTGCATGTAACATAAAATTTCAAATAACCATTTTTAAACAAATGTTTTACTATTTTCAACTAAGATAGTATAACTAATTGCTCTTTGTATGAGTTATTAAGTTTTATAAATATTTTCTATAAGGTGTATTATTTTCAATTTCAGACTGATAAATCCATGATAGAACTAGAAATTGATCTCAACCAACGTATTGGAGAGTGGGCTATTATTCAAGAGGTTGGTACCCAACTTGTACCAATATACGGTCCTGGCTATACAGGACTTGAAAATCTTGGGAACTCTTGTTACTTGAATTCTGTGATGCAAGTTCTTTTTAATATTCCCGACTTTCAAAAGTGGTGAGTAAATTGTCAGATTCTCTTCCCAATGCAAGCTTTTTTTTTTTGTTATGAAACTAAATATTTTTAAATCTTTTCAGCTATTTTGAAAAGTGTGATAATATATTTTCTGACTCCCTTATTGATGCACCAAAGAATTTTAATGCTCAAATGTAAGTATATTCTTTAGATATCTTTAATAAATTTCCTACTATACAGTTCTGTATGTGATCATATTAGGGCAGTATCCATGAGGTGTTTAGGTGTTCTCCCCCTCAAAATTTTGAAAAATCTGCCAGTTACAATGAGCAATAACCCAAAGGGTCTCAAAATGAGCTAACCAACAAATATGAGGGGCAAATTTCCTAAATCTGTATATGGAGTGATCCCCAGGCCCCCATATTAACTTAAGGTTTTCATATTTTAAGAAATTTTGAAATTATGTGTACCAAAATAAAAATTCAATGCATTAATGATCTAAAACTTACTGAATAAAATTACTCTGAGATACCCTAGAGATAATGTTGAGTGACCCCCTGAAACTAAAATTGGTTATGGCCCTGGATCCTATGGTCACACAGTATACATTATTGATGCATTCCAGCCAGACTATTCAACATGCTCTAATCAAAGGTCAAAGTGCCAAATTTTTCTAATTTTAAAATGTTATTTTGCAGGGCAAAACTTGCTTATGGTTTATGGAGTGGAGAGTATTCAAAGCCTCCTCCAAACTCTGATCCAAAAGAGCCACCTCAGGTATGTTCTTTGTAATATGTTTAAGCAATTTATTTTACTTTATTTAATCAATAAAATTAAAAAAAAAAACAATATTAGTCTTGACTGGAAGTATACTAAATGCTTTTCCCTTCATTAGTAATAAAATGCTAAGTAAAGAGTTATACTTGTAAAAAATAGTAATTTTCTAAAGGGTTTTTTGCAGGAACTCCCAGGAATAAAGCCTAGAATGTTCAAGAATCTTGTCGGTCAAGGCCATCCTGAATTTTCTACCAAAAGACAACAGGATGCTCAGGAATACTTTCTTCACTTAATTAGTATTATAGAGGTACTGGGAAAATATTTTATTAGAAAACAAAATTTGTTTCTCTTCAAGAATTATCTAATCCAGCGTGGTCCAACCTTTAGTAACTTGAGGACCAAACTAACTTTACTACATATAAGAAAGCCAGGGCCAGAGTCAATAAAGAAAGAAAAATATTTATAACTTACTATTTTTTAATCCAGGCATGTTGAGCTTACTTCAACAACAAACTGTTTAATACAACTATAAGTATTTAGGTGAGACACACCATACTTACACATTTCTTAAAATTTATATCTAGGCACTTATCAGCATTTTGAAATGAGAGTTTTTAAAATTTGACTCTTTAAAACGGGGTTTTAACTCATTTATTAGTAATATGAAATAAATTGCATTTACATAATTTCCTATGGTAAATATTAATTAAAGTTTGTATTGCTCCCCCATTTAGAAACACTAATGTACTTTTCTTAAAACTTTAGTGAACTTGAAACTTCTGATGAAACTTTTCTTTTAAATTTTAATTGAATAACCTGACTTATTTTGCAATTTTAGAATATTAAAGTGACACATATTTTTGTTTAATTGTCTTTGCATATGACACCAAGTAGGTTATTTTTTCTTATTACTCTTTCATTCTTTTTACTGTATTTTAATTTGATATATTTCAAAAGCCCACAACATGTTTGTAAAAATTATGAAAAGAAATAATCTATGTTGAGAGAAATTCAAAATCTAGTCGCGACCCAGTTTGATAACCTCAGATCTAAACCATTAAATTTTATGTTTGTACCTTAGTTAAGTTTAACCATAATTTATGTTTACTAACAGTTTGTTCTTTGTTGTATGTAGAGAAATTCACGTGGAAGAGAAAACCCTGCAGATTCTCTTAAATTTGAGGTTGAGGAGCGCATACAGTGTAGTTCTTCAAAAAAAGTAAAATATACTACTAGAACTGATTACTTACTTTCGTTACCTATTCCCATGGAAGCTGCTACTAACAAAGGTGTTGTATTTGAAATGGATTGTCTTATTCATTATTTCTAACTCTTAAGATCTACCTTTTCCAATATTTTTTGCTTTTATTCTGTTATGATATAACCACCCACTAGTTGTTTTTAGTAAATGGTCTTAAAATTTTCTTGGCTAAAATTATCTTTATCTTTTTACAAAAATTATTGATATATACTACACAAATTTAAATTTATACGAAAGAGTAAATAGTGATCCTTCCTTAGAATAGGTTTACTGTTGAACTAGTTTTAGGTATTACACTAAGATGTGTTACAGTAATTGTAACTATTATACATTTCTTTCAAAATGGTAACTTTTAAAATTAAAATAGCTCATCCTTTATCTTTAATTTCAGAGGAAATGGCAGCATTTGAAATAAAAAGAGCTGAAGTTACTGCCCGTGGAGATAGGATGTAAGTTGTATTGATTTTTAAGTCATAATATCTTTTACTCTGACTACCTATATATTTATTTAACCTATTAATTTTTTCAGCAAACCGGAAGAGGTCTTAAAGCCGAAAATTCCTTTACAATCCTGCTTAGATTGTTTCTCTTCGGTTGAAGCTGTCGATGATTTTTATAGCACAGCAACGAATGCTAAGTCAATTGCTTACAAGTGAGATTAAATGCAAAGTAGTTTCACGTAACTTTTATTCTACTTTATGTTCTAGTTTGGTTAATAGAGAGCTTGTGGTTTGAATTTCACTATTGAAGCATTTCTACTTTCCCCTGCTGATTGTTTTTATTGTCTTCTAACACTATTTATATATCCCTCAATCAATTGTCTCTCTCCACCAATATGTCATGATTAGGGTGTCTGTTTCTTCCTTATTTTTTAATACATAGGGCTAATTTGTGTCCTTTTGCTTCACAACACTCACCCATAAAATTTTAGGTAATTTGGAGCACATTAACCGATACAGAGTTCAAATGAAGATGTTCCTATTAAGATGACTATTTATATTCCTCCACTGACATACTTTCAGAACACTCAAATTATACAAATAATACATTATTGTCTCTTCCAATTATACAATTGTCAGTATATCATGATGTCGGACCTGGAAAAAGTGCCCGAACCTACGAACCTGGTTCGGGGGAAGCCCCTGTCAGCTCCATAGGAGCAATACATTAGGTTCGGGTAAATTTTATTAGGTTCGGGGGAAGGTTAAAACTTTTTCCAGGTCCGCATGATGTTCTCCAAAATCCCCCACATATCAGGATGTCATTGTTAATCTTTTCAGTCCTAGACTGCCCGAGATTGGCATTAAATCCTATAAACAATTTGGGATGGAGTAATTTTAATGCAACTTCTTTTTGTGTTGTCTCTCTTTGTAGTTGGGCAAAGAAAACTTATTAGTACTCAAGCACCAAAAAAACCTTTCCAGTACCACCGTAAATTTCCTATAGGATTTAAGGGAAATCTCGGGTGATCTAGGTTTGAAAGGATTGAGTTAATATGCTACATGATGAAATTTACACCACATACCGTAAAGTAGGATAATTTTGACCCTTACAACTTGGCCCAAAATTAAAAAAAATGACTTAAAATTTAAATCTACACTTTGAAAGTGGTTTATATTACAGTTATAGAAAATGTTAAAATAACACAAACCAATGTCATGTCAAATTTGTTAGTATTAACAACTTTTATTTGTTTTTAATGTGAAAAAACACTTCATTTGGGCCAAAGTTTCTCCATTTTACAGTAGCTGAGTTTGAAAAGGTAGTAAAACTTGTTTATGACTTAAATTTCATTAAAAATAAATTTTAATTCTTACCTGCCCCTCTCTAGAACCACCAAGCTACGTACCTTTCCTGATTACTTGTTGTTGCACATGAAAAAATTCACAATTGGCGATGATTGGGTGCCAAAAAAGCTAGGTAAGTTAAGTTATTTTATTTTTGATAAATCTGTGTCTTATTCCCAAAGTAAAACAGGGTACTTTATATAATCTGAATACTTACAAATGAAACCCTTACTTTTTCCTTAAGATCAAAGTGAGGTATAAGTGTGTAAAGTGAGGTATAAGTGTGTAAAGTGAGCGGTTAGATAAATGGAAATAATAATTTACATTGAAATCTCCCTTGATTTTTTCATTCTTAACATAATTGAACTTAAAGCTCATAATTGAATGGCCCTACCTTAGTTGCAAAAAATTTACTTATTCTGTAGTGTAAAATGTAGTGTAATGCACTTGTACAAAGTTAACTTTCCATAGGTATATTTGAACAGATTAATTGTACATCATGGATCAGCCACCACTTTAGTGATCTGCTGTGTTGTGGTAGTGGAGGCAACATAAAAAAAACAATACCACAAGACAAAATTCAGCAATTATCCTTACAGAACCTTACAACAAATTCATTCATTAATATAAAAAGCATTAATAATAAAAAGCAATTGGTTTTGGTTATTCAAAATGCACTTTTTTTTTTCATTTCTCCCCTTTATCTAATTTTTTTTTTACATTTTTCCCCCTTTCCCCCCTATTATTCCAAGGGAGATATGATTCTGGAGTCAGTACCCTCTTCCTTTCTTAGATGAAGTGATATTGATATTTCTAGATGTTTTTAGACCATTCCTAGACCAGTTTACATACAGTTGTATATTTTACATTTTCTTTACCAAGTGTCACTTTACCCACCTTTAACTTCAACATTTCTACTGAAATTAGGTTATAAAATTAAAAGCATGTATAAAATATGGAAGTGAAATTAGTTTATTCATTCATAATAATTTTTATTTGGATATTTTAGATGTTTCTCTTGATGTACCCGATGAAATCGATTTGTCTAATTTCCGAGGAAAGGGTATTCAACCTGGTGAGGAAGAGCTGCCAGAATCAAACCCTCCAGAAAATGGTAAAGTTTTGTTTTATCATTTGCTCAGTGATTAAAAATACTGGTAAAAAACTGATCCTTGGTTTCAGTTGCAAATTTTTCCTTTGTTTTCTTTTTATTTCGGTCCTTTTTTTCTCAAAATAAAAAATATAATATATTAAGTATCTTCAATAAAATACCTTGGATTAAATGTAGACTCAAACCTAAAATGGAAATCCCACGTTAATTACCTAACAAATAAATTACGCTATATTTTACACAAACTTTACTTCATAAAAAAGATAATAAATAAGAACTTTTTGCTTCAACTTTACCACTCCTGGGTAAATTCAATAATAAGCTATGGTATTCCAGCCTGGGGTGGGGATTACTTACATAAATCCAATAATTAAAATTCAAAATAAAATCATTAAATTTCTAAGCAGTAGCAACCAGTTCCCTTTAATTGATCTATACAAAAAACTTAACGTTTTACCAGTTCGTCACCTTTTTTTCTTTAAAACAATAGTTTATTTTACTAAGCAAGCAAACAAATCTGACCTACAAAATTTAGCTTATAATTTACGTTCAAGAAACTTATATTTTGTACCTAAAGCTAAAAAAGAAATTCTTCATAAAAATTATGTTTATTTATCGCCTAAGTTTTACAATATTTTACCCAATGATTTAAAAACAGAAAAATCCCCTATTAAGTTGAAAAAATTATTAAAGCTTTTTATTTTTACAAACGCTCTCTAAATTTTGGGTTAGTCATTCTGAAGCTTGCCTTGCGATGCCACTATTATGTATGTGTAATATCTGTATGTATATGTATATATGTATGTTTTTTCATTTGTATTATTTTCAAATGCAACTCCTTTAGGTTGCCCATATGGGTTTCTGACCCCTGGGCAACTCATGTCTTCCTGTTGTTTTTTTTTCTTATATTTTGTGTGTGTGTTCCAATTGTTAAATGTGCATGTTGTGTGTGTAATAAATAAATAAAGAATTTGAATAATACATCAGTATAATCACATTTTTTTTATAAATCATGAATCATTATATTGTTATAGTATTAACCACTAATCTAGATACATTTTTTTAGAATTTGTGTATAATGAAGCCCTACTTTACCAGCTGTCTGACATGGGTTTTCCTCTCGACGGTTGTAAAAAAGCCTTGTATTACACTCAAAATGAAGGGATTGATGGTGCTATGAATTGGGTCATGGAACACATGAATGACCCAGGTATGTTTTTAAAAGAAAGATTTTCCTTATTGTTTCGTTAGACAGGGCAGGGATGACTTTTATGAATTGGTTTTAGCCAGTTCGTCTTCAAAATAATAGTCCAACATTTTTACTTTGTTTCTCTAACTTTTGTTTTTAAATTTTGTTCTTTGCATTGCAAGTTCTTAAAGTTTTGAGCTAATGAAAAACGTACACAGTTGTTATATTTTAACATTTAGTTGTGATTTAGACTTTTTGAATTGAATTAGAATTGTCACCACCAACACATTTTTCTTTCCCCCAATTCAACTTGTGTAATAGCTCTTTTCTTAAAATGGTTGTAGAAAACATAACATTTTGATTTGTATTGTATTATTAGAACAATTTGGTAACTAACATTATAATTTCATTTCATCTTTCTTGCTGTTTTTTTTATAAAACCTGATATTAATTTGTTTCTCATTTGAAATTAACAAGCATATTTTTTCTCATTGTTTAGATTTTAACAATCCTTTCAACCCCCCTGGTTCAAAGAAGAGCAATTCTAATTTTACTGCTGATGCTGAGGCTGTAGCAATGATAGTCTCTATGGGATTTACGCCTTCTCAAGCTTCAAAAGCTCTGGAAGCAACTGTAAGCAAAGTTCTTATTTAATGTGATAGACCTTTTACTACTGTTTATTTTAAAAAGCCCTCCCAACCTCATTCACACAAAACAAATTACATTTGTGAGAGAAAACTTGTTTTCTTTTCTTGTAGGATAATAACACTGAAAGAGCTGTAGACTGGATATTTAGTCATGCAGAAGAGATGGAAGTTGACTCAGGAGATGCTCCAGAGGCAAAGGCGCAATTCCGTGATGGAGCAGAAAGTAATAATTCACTTTCATTTTATTTTTTTTTCTTATATTTATCCAGGGTTCCCACGGGCCTTGAAAAGTACTTGAATTTCATTTTGGTTTTCAAGGGCCCTGAAAGGTTCTTGAATTTAGTGGAAAGTGTCCTTAAAAGTCCTTGAATTTTATTTGAAATATTTTACTTTGGAATTCTTTTGAGTTCAAACATGAAAAAGTTAATTTTTGGTTCAAATAGTTCATAGCCTGTTAGCTTCTTAAACACATTTAGGATTTTTAAAATTATAGAACAGATATACTTGGCTACTTTAATTTTTCTGTTTGACATTCCTAAAACAAGTGAAATATAGTAAAATGTTTGAATTGTTTAATATATGAATGGTGATAATGTAGTCTTCACTATAAGAAATGTTTTTGAGAAAAGTTCAGTTTCTGAAGTACGGGTACTAAAGAGAACAACTTTTGTTTCTCCTTAATGGCTTTTATGCCTTTCTATGTTAGTCCATGAAAAATTTAAAATGAACCTTGAAAAGTACTTGATTTTTTTCCTCACAAAAGAGTGGGAACACCGGACCTGGAAAAAGTGCCCGAACCTACGAACCTGGTTCGGGGGAAGCCCCTGCCAGCTCCATAGGCGCAATACATTAGGTTCGGGGGAAGGTTACAACTTTTTCCAGGTCCGGGGAACACTGTTATCGTAGTTCAAATTTCTTAAGTAGTACACATGCTATATGTTCCTTTCATTATTTTTCACCAAGTTGTTTGGTTAGTATGATGTGTTTTGATTTAGCTTTCTTAATAAGTTTGACATGCATAGTGGATTATTCCCAGTGTAGAATAGATACTCCCATACTCCCTTAATATGTTAAAATGAGGTCCAAGATTTTTATTTATTACATTTTTTTAAGTATTTAATTCATCATGTCATTCCCTTTTTTAAAAATGGAAACATCCTTTTCACAGTACAAAATAGTTATTCAACTTAGTTTAAACTATTAATGAAATGCAAACAAATTGTTCTATTTTTCCAATCTAATCTTTCTTATACAATAAATATTTAAATTTTAAAGGATTACATCATTTAATGAATGGTTTTTAATTTATCTTCAAGTTCCACATCTATGTTACCTTACTCTATGTCCTGTCATGGGCTTTGCGCCATAAAAAATCAACCAACCAATCTGTTACCTTAAACACATTTTAAAGCGAAAATAGTTGTATTTGTCACCTATCTTTGGTCAGAAATTTAATTATTGCATTTGATACAATCTAAAATTAAATGTACTGATGATCTCTTTTATTTTCAGAGTACAAGCTGGTGGCTTTCATTAGCCACATGGGAACCTCAACTGTTGCTGGTCATTATGTATGTCATATTCTGAAAGATGGTCATTGGGTTATTTTTAACGACAACAAAGTTGCCTTGTCTGAGCACCCACCTAAGGACTTAGCTTATTTGTATCTTTACCAGCGAATAACATCGTAAAGATGTATTTATTTTTTCATTAAAGACTGAAGTAAATAACATAACTGTGAATACCAAATGTTTGTAACATCGATTAAAGTTTGTTTTTTAGCATCATTTTTCTCCCTTTTTTGTAACTAAAAGTACACTTGAGAGAAAATTTTTCAAACTGCTAGCTCCTTTTTCATATGGAAAGACTTTCCTCTGGAATAGGTACTTTTTTCATCTAGTTGAACTAACCTAGTCTAACCAAAATTAAAATGATCCAATTTTTGGCTCATATTTAAACCCATGAAATTAATGTATATTAAATACTATAAGGGCGAGCGCGCACGGGCGACTTTTGTCACGGTGACAAAGACAAAAACAACGTTGCTAAGGCTGTTGTTAGGGGCGGGAAATAGAAGCATTCGCACATGACATCACTGGAGGATAAAAACAACGTTGCTAAGGCCGTTGTTAGGTAAAGTCATGTGATTGAAAATGCTCTATTGTTTTCTAGTGATAGTTTTGATACTAGTAATCCTGGTCGCCGTGACTTTAGTCACTCGTGCGCGCCCAGCCTAAAACTTTCTCAATATTTTTTTAAAATGTTACAAAACAAAATATTTGTAAATAATAAACTGACTTTTACTGGGAAAATATCTATAAATGAAAATATTTCATCTCAATAGTAGAGACAAATTTAATATATTTGAATTCAATAATTTACATTTTAAATGGTATGGATTTGATTGAAACAGTTGTTCAATGACATTTTTTAAAATTAAAAATAAATTAGTTTCATTGTGTTGAAGTCAGAACTTTTTTTAAGTGGAAGAGCTTGATTCAATGAAGAAGAAAAATACCTGGAAATATCAAATTTTGCAGCAATAAAACAAGGGAAGGAATATTTAAGTCTAAAAAAGTCCTACGGAGTGAACATGATTTAGTGCTTTGCAGGCAAGTGTATAAATAAGTTAGTTCAAATATAAAAAATAATTTTCTCTTAGCTCAGCAGAAGTAACCTGTCCCCAGTGCATATTACAGGTAAATACCACTTGTGAGAAAAAGATGTGAAGTTTCTCCAGGGAAGTACTGTGTAAGCATGATTTTGGCAATTTTTAAACTTCCTCTTGTCAAAAATAAGCAAATCCTTAATCTTCCTCTTATTATACGAGCAACTGTCCAAACTCCCTCCATTTTTTTAGCAAATTTTTAATAATGATCTTATTTTAAAAAAATATTTCATTTCAATGAAAACTCTCTTGAACTTCTTAAACCTATGTTTCTTTAATTCGAAGTTTTTCTAAAAATATTTCGAATTATAAAGGCTTTTTGGATTTGCAATGGGACGCCGACCCCTGATTTATTTTGACCATCCCCCATAATATTGAGGATTTTCTAGTAAAAAAAAGTAAGAAAGATCGCTGAATGTAGAAAAAATTATGGTCATTTTTGATGTCGAAAGTAATTTTTTTTAATCATTTAGTTGAGCATTAATTAGAGTTCAAAGATTAAACTTCTTTATCAGTAATGTTGACGTAATGTCTACTTTTCCAGGATAGCCCCCAGAAATCCGAATTTTTTAAAGCATAAACCCCGAAATTCTGGGTTTTATTGCTTAACAAGAAAGCATAAAATTACGTCCACTTAAAAAAATAACAGGGTGGCGACAGATCAGGGAAAAGTCGGGGGTATTTCATTCATCTGGAAAAAGTCAGGGAAATTAAGAATAAAGTTAAAAAATCAGGGAAGATTTTAGTAATTCACGCCGCAAATGCGCGCGATCGCATCCTTCATTCATTTCCGTGGCTGGGAAAGTCTGGAATTCCTATAAAAATCTGGAATTTCAATGAAAAATTCCGGATTTTCAAACATGCTTCCGGACGTTTGCCTGTAAAGTTGGCATTTTTACGGCATGAACGCGGGCAGAAAAAACAACTTAACGGTAGGTTCGCTATCGCGTTTTTCAAACTTCGCGTCAATATCCTTGGCTTTAAATGCTTGTTTTTGGAGAAATTTTGGAGATTGGTAGTTCAAATGTGATGAATATTTAGCTGGCAAATTAAGAGGTTTTTTAGAGGAATTTCCTGTTTGTTTGCCAGAAGGCAAATAGAAATTTGTAGTTTGACCTTTAGAGTTTTAATATCAAAGAATTACAAGGTGTATTGATAATAGGATATATGAATATTTTAAAGTATTAGAAAGGAAATCTTACAAAATCTTCCATATGGGTAATTTTTGGGGGTTGAAATTAAACTTTTTGGACTAAAGTTTTTTTATTCCTTTCAGATTGTTTTAGTTTTTCATTTTCTGCAATTTATACATTTTGAGTCAATGCATTAGAATAACTATTGATCATTATTTACAGTTTTATTGAAAGTATAAGATAGGTATTTTTATTTTTTGAAATTAAATCTGTAACAGTGGCTTATATAAGGGGGAGTTGAGGGGGCCTTGCCTCCCCCCCCTTAAATTCGAACTAGGTGTACCAAAACAAGTTAAAATCCTGCTTTTAGGGTTAAAGTACAAAAATTTTCTGGGGAAGGACCCCCACACCCCCCTTTTGTACTTGGAACTTATTATTAACGACTTTATTATAATGAGTTCATCCAAATCCTACCTAAAAATGTATGTCCAAAATTCGGACTAAGTATACAAAAAAAAGTTGAAACCCTGTTTTTAGAGTAGTTTTCCAAAATTTTTCTAGGGAAGGACCCCCAGATCTCCTTTTGTACTTGAAACTCTGTTACTCATAACTTTTTTAATATTAAAGTTCATCAAAATTCAAATCCTATATAAAAATGTATACCTAAAATTTGGGCTAAGAGTAGTACCAAAACTAGTTAAAAATCGTTTTTTTGAGTCAAATTTCCAAAACATTTCTGGGGGAGGACCCCCAGACCACCCTTTGGTACTTGTAATTATGCTCCTCACAACTTTTCTTATATTAAGTTTTTTAGGGCATAAATAATCACCTAAAAATGTATTAAAAAGCTACATTGGACCTATTAAGTATGTTTGGGAGGAATAATTAAAACGACAAAACCCTAATTTGAATTCCCTGAAAATTTCCCCTTAATCGAACGATTTCGTCTTGGTGTTACAATTTCTATGAACAGGATTTTATTTCTGTTAAGCTTATACGAAAAAAAAGTCCTAATTGTTCGCGGTGAGACGAACAGTTTTCTTACACCACAAATCTGAGCAGCCATCATACATACGTTCAACCGGTCCTCAAATAAAAAGTTTGTTGATCTCTCCATAAAGACTGTTTGATCATTGATGCAATCGTCTATTCCGCCTTCCAAACCCACGATTTATCTCAATAACTGGCAGCGGATCCAGTCCTTCCAGAATCTTGGGGACCCGCAGTCGTAGATCGTTTGCTCACATCCTTTCCACTCTCCCCTCCCACTGCCTTTTTAACAACTTTTATACATCGTCAAGGCCGGTTTTTGTGTACTTATTCCACTCATTTTGGTTTTTGATTGCACCAGAAGAACCCAAATTTCAAGGCTGCGCTGAAACGGAAGCAGTGTCGCCATCTGTCGAGAGTAAACAGAAGCTCGTCCTTATCGGAAGCGATAGTGACAGCAAAAAGATGGATGTGACACAACCGTAAACATGCGGTTTGCGTGGGAGTGTTGCTCTGGGCCGTAATTAGTCTGCAAAGGAATAAATGTCGTGCGAAACAATGGTTGAAATTACTGCAACGTAAGTTTTATATTTATTCCTTTTCTAATAGTGTAAATTAGTGCTGTGAGGGGAAATTATTGTATTGATGTGTGGCCGTTCATAAGTGTCATAACTAAGTGACAATTGATTTAATTGCTTATTTATCATACTCATTTGTTTATCATTCATCAAATGAAGTTATCATCAACGTGGGATTTAACACATTTATAATAGGTTGCCAGTAATGTATACAATTAGTTAGCAAAGTTAAAGGATTTGAAAGAAAGTTGCATTTTTGTTATTTTAAGATGTTTGAAATTTTCCTAAATATTTTTTTACAGATAAAAAGTAGCTTTGATGTATATTTTAAACAGTTTAGGATCTGTAGGGTATTTCAGAACTAAATGTTAAAAACGATATTGTGGGTATTGAGGGGACCGAGACAAACGTATTTTAAATAGGGACACATGGGGGCACACATGTCCCGTTAAGGAGTTAGGGCGTAAAGTAGTACAAGGGCGTTACAAAAAGAGATTGCCCTAGTCCCGTTTAACAAAATTGATTCATATCATGAGGTACAGCAGTATAAATACTACTTTCACCATAAATTTGATCGAAAATTTGAATACTTGTCAAACCGTGGTATGAGTTATAAAAAGCGCAATATCAAGAGTTCAGCCAAAAAATGGAGTTCCAGAAAAAGAAAATCTGCAGTAGATATCTCCATTTGTGCTGGTATCTGTTTGATTATCCAAACTTTAGTCTCAATCTTTCTCTCAGTGACTTTCACTTAACCTAAATAAGGAATTCCTGTCTGATCTTATTGGAATACCATTAAACGAATGAGACTATTCCATATAAGTAAGAAAGGATACTTTTCTTATCGAACTTAAATTTACTTAGTTTTGTAACGTATTGTGAAGGCTAGGTAAATGCACCAATATAGGGCATACTGCCCAGTAAAAAATCATATTTTTTTTTAAATTTTTATTCGTTTACATAAATTATTAAATTGAAGCCAACAAGTTCACGTATCTACTTATTATAGGAGTTTTGGATCAAAATGGAGGTTCACGCGCGACACTTAGTCAAGATATTCTACTGTAGGTACATAAAATTTAATATCTATGAATTTTCCTATGAGGACTAAATTGCTGTGTATTAAGTTCGACTTATAAATGTTTTTTCTTTCTTTGTATTCTTTATGTAATTATTGAATTCCACATGTGCCTCTTTGGTTTAAAGGCGGTTTTTCAAGCTCTAACTAATTTCCTTTTCATGTTGGGGGTTAGTTTTCTGAGTCACTCGTTCATTTTCAATATCAACATCTTATTGACGGTAAAAGATAAATGTGGATTCCGTTTAAATTTGGGGTGGCATTAAATCAGAAATCAGAAAAAAATACTTGGGAAAATGTTTGCTGAATGTATTTTAGTCATTAAATTCATTGTAAACTAAAAAATATATTTATTATAATACAAGTACTTAAAACAGCTTATGTTTTTTTAAATTGAAATTTTAAATTTTGTTTGCAGATTTCTTTAACACCTTCAGTTCTAGCCGCCCCAAATTTTCCATAGTAAATGGTAATCTCAGGCGGTTTAGGATTGAAAAGGTTAAGTTAATGTCCCTCATCTCAAAGGTATAAAATATTGCAACAGTATTTTTTTTTCAATTTTTCCATGGCATGATACACAAAATATTAAGTTAATAATTTAAAACTACACCACGAGTACCCCTGCATACTTCATAAAGTTACGTCAGCAAAATAATGGCTTCTTGACCCAAGGAATTACATCCCTCTCAGACATCATCTCTTTCCGGTTCTGTTACGTTTATTCACTTATGCTAACGAGCCACCCTTCCAGGAATTTTTTCACTTGCCCTCGTAACGATCGTGATGAGAATGCCAATGAGCGTATTATAACGCGACAAATAACCGCCATGATCATCACAACGGGATTAGCAACCTTGAGTGGGCAGCACAGCGAAGTGACAAAGTTAGTTCATGTAATTTAGCCCCGTCCAAAGTTATCAGGGTTCTTAATCCGTAATTGGTTCATTGGTTGGGTGTTGACAGGCGAGACAATTCCTTTTATTAGTTTGGTGTGCCTTTAATTTTTGAACGGGGTGATTTTCAGCCTATGGAAGTAAATATCATATTTTTTCTTTTATACTCGACAGCAACGTTTTCTGAACGCAGTACATCACTACACGGAAGGAGAAAATGGGTAAACACAAAGCCTGTTGGGTTGCTAAGAGGAGTTCTTGCACCCCCTGACTTATGTCCATCACCACTGGCATTCATGCACTAGTTTAAAAAGAAACGGTTGAACAATTGGTTAACTTTATTGAAGTGATTAGTAAATTTTAAAATATTTGGTAAAATCGCGCTTCTTATTGTATTCTTTCCGAAATTAATTTTGATTATACTTGCATTTAATTGTAATACAGTAGAATCTTGAGCGACAATATACGGTTTGTTTTAACGAAAGGACGTTATAACGAACAAAATTATAGCACCATGGTAAAACGTATTTTTTTACCGATCGTTGTAAAGTAGGGGTCGCTATATCGGGGGTCTTTGCATAGAGGTTCCACGGTATTTATTTATTTGCTGGAAAATGGAATGGACATTTAGTTTATTTTATTAAATTGAATACACAATTTAAAAGTTTAAAAAAACCCAACAACAACCCTTTATAACTCTGTTTTTCTATTTTCTATAATTATATGATAATTTAATTGTAATACAATACTGCCTCGGTGTGATTTAATGTTTTACCATTTTTGCACATCATGGACACGACAACAACATTGTAATACAAATTACTAGGAAAGTTATGTACTACACTTACATACTACACATACATTCAAATTTAATAAAAACAAAGATCATATCTTGACATCCAAATTCAGTTTGTGAAAAATTGTTTTGTGTTCCCCACTGGGGAAAATTTTAGGATAATTAAAGGGTTTAGTTTAAGAGGCATTAGGGAACAAGAAGAGAATGATATAATACTGGATAACGAGGAAAATATTTAAAAAGTGATTAATAATGAAAATCTTTTGAGTCTAATGTTTCCTCTGCGTTACGTAATATATTTAAATATTTAACTTCCTTTAAAAATATATTATATTAATTTCATGCGAGGAATGTTGTGGGTGGTAGAAGCGTTTTGAAGGTCTCCAGACGGTCTCTTGACTTTTTAATAGCTTTACCCTTCCATCTTTTAAAAAAGTCGTTAGTGTTTCAGAGCATTCTTTGCGTTAAATGCGTCATAGTGTGTGAAGCTCTGGGTTCGTTATCTACTTATGGGGAGGAAATTAACCAACTTAGGTGGTTACGCAATATGTTAGATGAGGTTATAGTATAATAAGTAAAATGATGTTGTACTTGAAAAATTTGGATCTAAGGTTTAATTTCAGCTTGAATCATAAAACTAAGCAGCAAAAAAAAATCGCAGTTAAAAATAATTTATTATTTAGCATTATTAGACAGTTTATTCTTACGGTAAGCGGCTTGGGGATAAATTGCTTTATCTACTGGTTCAAGCTTTTTTCCTTAGAGGGTCATCTTTGAAAATTTATATCTATAAAAACTTTGCCACTTTCGCATTTTGAAAAAGGCCTCGTAAGGAAAAAGCTTTACACACAGTTTTTATAACTTTAAGTTAAGCATAATAATTAGCACTGATATTCTATTTCTACCCTTAACCGTTTGCGTACAATAACCCATTTTTCATTGCTCCTCCTAGCAACTCGTGCCCGCACTTTAGCATTTCGGGATCCGAGTGCATGAACTTTATGAACTACGCTCTTTTTTTTCATTATTTTTGTATTCTTGATTTAAGTGTTGAACAAAAAAATCAAGGGGGATACTTGAGGGAGTACCTAGCTCTTTAAGACCCTTAGCTCTTAAGTAAAATCAGCCTCACTGGGTGAGGTTACGGACAGTGCGATAACAGAACGTGTGACTTAAAGTCGTGGTCAGCTGAGTGGCTAGCTTAATGTAAGACCCTAGACCCCTCTTGATTTCCCCAAGCGAACTTGGTACTTTCTATGAACGTGATTATGAATTGTCCTGATTATACTCCCCTTGAAAGTTTATACCAAGAATTTGGGATCACTTTGTAGAGAACTAATAACATAGATAGCAATGGATCCAGCAAAATAACACTGCTCTACAGCTTTCATTTCCAAGAACCCTACATCCTCGTACGTTCTCCCTTCATCTCTCCAAGGACAGATTGTTTTCCAGCAAGTTCAGCAGGCCGACCGACCAACCGCAGAGAACAAGCATACGCAATCCTATTTACCCTAAAAGAACAAATTCCTTTTAATGACACTTCCGTTCACTTCCATCCAGCAGTGTGTAAGGAAAGCGTTGACCTCTTAAAAGAGGGGGGCCCGATCAAGGGTGCTCGGTTTGGTCACATGCACCTTCATATCCGCAACACAGAAACGCTTTTACTGTATAAACGCTACCGCCCGTGGTTACGACCTTGTTTGAAGCAGCGGTGGTAAATATTACATGCTACCCGATACTGCGGAGAAAATTCCTTCAGATGCAGTTTCAGCTCTTTCACTGATGTAGTTTTGTATTTTATTTAGCGAGTGCCTCTATGGGTATCAGGTCCGTATTTAGGGTTTTTGCTACAAGAAAATTGCATTAAGTAGTTCTTAGTTGCTTGTTGAAGTTCAATATCGGTGTATTTGCTTACTATCATTATCATACTATGTTTTGAATGACAATGCATGAACAATACATATTTTACTGAGTTCCATCTTGATTTTTCAAATGGGGATTTTCTACTCTTTTAATAATAAACTTCCATTATCACAAAAGAAAAAGAGTCAGTGAGTATCACAGGGGGGTGTTGTATCTCTTTCTGCCCAGATATGCGAGGTTTTTTGCTAATTTTCACCCGTGATTTTAACCCCTTAGACCCCACTTGCGACCCCATAACCTACCTCAATTCTTGTTCGTCTTGATGTACCCTACCTCCCCTAGAAGTTATGAAACACTTAGCTAATCACCCTGTATACTCGAAAAAGGAGGCATCAGAAAAAAATTGTGGCCCAAACCCCTCCCGAAACTTAAGTCTGTGTGGTTACGGCTCTCATCCCAAATATTTTTAGGATCTATATTCCCTCAATCAATTTACCCCCTTAAAATCCCTACTACTATTCCTCCCATACGCCCCTCGCCCAAAACGATACTTCCCTTCAAGGTCCACCCACCACCTCGACAAACCCCTTAAACAGCCCCCACACACTCCCCACCCCTCCGCATCAAAGAGCAGTTAGCAGAAAACTTGGGAAAAATCCCGGAGATCCTCCTGACACCGTCACGGGCTGGAGCACACCCGAACCGAAGTGTAAAATCCACCTTCATCCATCAACGTCACCCTCTCTTCATCCCCTTATCTATATTCATTCACCTCTACGTAGAGCCCTTTTGTTTTATGGAGAACCCTTTTTCCGAAAGGGTTCAGTGTAAGGGGTTTTAAAGCGATGGGGTCCGTATCGTTTTTTTTTATACTTCTGCTGATGTCGGATTTTGGATGGAAGGTCTTACTTCATTTTTGGACGGTATCCGAGCTTTCTGATGATGGAAATGGAAGTTATACTATTGTTGTGTTGTTTTCTAATCCTAATGTAGTTTCGATGACTTCTGAAAGTCCATCGGAATTCGGGATAGATACTATACTAAGGCAATGCTTCACTGTCAAGTGTAGTACTATAGGTTGAAATAGTGTTGGGATTGCAGATTTATGGGTAATATTCGGGTTTATGTATCGATTTTTCGTTGGAATCGACTCTTTGAATTGTGTCTCATTTGAATCGATCTTCGTGATTGAAAAGGTAAAAGTTTTGAAGTATGTAAAATCTTCTTCTTTTAACAACGATGTGAATTATCGTATGCAAGACGTATCGGTTAATACGTTATGGGAAAAGGGATGAACCGGGCATTATTAATAATGCCCGAAGTGAGGGTATGGAGGGTTCCAAGTTTATCACTTTGCTCGAAATACGTGGCCATTATTATTAATGCCCGGATTTATCACATTGCCTGTAACAAATATCCTAATTTGTCGTGGCTTCCAAGTACAATCAGGTGTGCCCAAAATTTTATATTTGTAACAACTAGAATATTTTAAAAATACAGAATGATGTCTTGAATTCCCCATAACTTAGAAATGCTTCATTTTTGAAACCAAGAAAATTTGATTAGGCTCTAAATTTTGATAATTTTATTGATTTTTTTCAATGTAAGGAAGCTAATCATATTTTACGACCTATTTGAGTGTCCTCCAAGAGATCGTAAAAACGTCCCTCATCTGTATAGTACTATCAACCTCGTCTTTTTCACATAGTTATATGAGGAATTAGAGGTTCTTTCTTTATCACTCCGAACTGATGGCCATTTATTTGAATGAAATCAATCGAATCAATTTTCATTAGTCCTCTACGCCTTAATTAAGTCTGATAGCTATCATTTATCAACGTCACATTCTCTTATCTCGTTTTATCACGTATCCTTTATTGATTTCAATCCACTACCTTTAAACATCGGATGTGATCCTTGTTGTGTAGGGGGATTCACATTAGTTTAACAGTGAATTATTGCTTCAAGGGAACGAAAGTTCGAGACTATTCACATCTATACTTTTACTACAGCATACTCAATGCCTGTAAATATATTTAATTGAGCTAAAGAGATAAAAGCTTTTAGAGGACACAAGAGCCAAACTATTGTGATATTTTTTGAGAGATGAGAGAGGGGAGTTTCACCTTTACCTTGCATTTCAAAGATAGTTTAATAGCAGTTTGCCAACAATAGATACAGTAGACGTTACACTATCGAAGCTCAATTTTTGCTTGGAATTAGTTGTAAGTAATAAGTGTTATTATCTTAACCTTTATGGAATGTTATGGTTAATAACCTTTATGGAAATAAGTTACATATCTGAGTTGATCTTACTAGAAATATATATTTAACTAGTTTCTCTCTAAAAAGGGTTAATCTGAATTCCAAAAGTTTCACTTCAATGGACTCTAACCGTCTGACGTCACACGGAACCAACACGTGACCTACTGAGCTCGCAATGGACTCTAACCGTCTGACGTCATTCGGAACCAACACGTGACCTACTGAGCTTGCAATAGAGTATTTTCAATCACATGACTCTGCCTAACAACGGCCTTAGCAACGTTGTTTATTCGCCAAGTGACGTCATGTGCGAATGCTGCTATTGGATACTTCTATGTCCCGCCCCTAACAACAGCCTTAGCAACGTTGATTTTGTCCTCCAAGTGACGTCATGTGCCAATGCTCTATTGGTTACCACAGATACTACACTAGTAGATCTACTAGTGGTAACCAATTGCAAGCTCAGTTGTAGGTCACGTGTCGTGTTGGTTCCGTGAAGTCTCGAACCAGATAGGCGGTTAGAGTCCATTGCAAGCTCAGTAGGTCACGTGTTGGTTCCGTGTGAAGTCTCGAACCAGATAGGCGGTTAGAGTCCATTCAAATAAGTACTAGTATCTCTATAGATAATCATACTATTAAAATCCGAGAGTAAACAAACGTATGTCCGCTTGTCCGTATGTCCCTCTATCTCCTCCGAAACCACTGAACGCAGAAGGGCGCCCGAGGTACCAAAAGACGGCAAATGACCCAGGGACGCCGAGTCACCCATTTTCATTCCGAAATTCGAAATACTTTTCGAGATATTTGCGTTTTTCTGCTCTTTTACGCTTATTTCTCCATTTCTCTACTAGAGTAGATCTGCTTGACTCACTATTGTAAAAATGAGATGAAAACCACAAAATTAAATATTTTTAACAGGAAAAACTCGATAATTGTCGATTTAAAAATTCCATCAGTTATGCAAATACCAAAATAAATTCAAATAATTTATTTTCAAGCGTTATTTTCCTTTATTTTAAGATTTATTCCTTTAAAATAAAAATATTTATGAAATAACTTCCATAAATTGACTGGAGATATGGAAATTGGAAAGATACGGTTTACTAGACTTAAAAATTTACTAGGGCTTTTTATTATAGATTATTTTTAATCTTTCTCTACTAGAGTAGATCTGCTTCACTCACTGTTGTAAATGAGATGAAAACCTCAAAACTAATTATTTTAATGGGAAAAATCATATAAATGTCTATAAAAACCTATTTTCAGTTATGAAAACACAAAAATAAATTAAAATAATTGTTTTAACATTATTTACCTTTATTTAAGATTTTTCCTTAAAATTAAAATATATGTTACGGCAATGTAATAAATCCGGGCATTATTAATAATGCCCGGGCGATGTGATAAATTCAGTGGAATTTATGAATGAAATTTATCACTTTGCCCACCTCCACTTCCGGCATTATTAATAATGCCCGATTAATCACTTTGCCCATAACATATGTACTATATGGAAAAGTGAAAATTTCATAAATACAAGGAACACTGGGATAGGAAAGATTACCGGGAACACCGGGACAGGAAATGTATCGGAAACACCGGGATAGGTATATCTTAAAAACCTGTGTAGGAAAAATTACCGGGAGCACCGGAATATGAAAAAGGCGCCTGGGATACCGGGAAGATTGTAATAAATTGCTAATATACAAAATTAGAAATGTATTTTGAGAAAACTTTTTTGAATTTTTTTTTATTTACTCCACAAGTGCAAGGCTTGAAAAGGTGGCAAAAGTGGGTACAGAATTTTTATTGAATTTCTCTTTCTCATATCGTTTTCTTATCTAAAAATATAATATTAAAATATGCATCGTGAAAACTAGAATTAAAACTTAACTCGCCGCAACGCATCGGGTTGCTGTTCAGCTAGTAATACTATATGTACTGTAGGAGGTTCAAACTCATGTGAGTCAAATGTAAATCATACTTTACGACGCCAAAAAAGTTTACAACTATTTCGTTTTTTTGTTCATGGTGTTTAAAATGACCTAATAATATTAAGATTAAAACCATTATAATGAAGTTATATCTTGGCATTTAATAGTTGTAAATTATTTTAAATAGCAAAAAAAAGAAATATAAAAAGCTTACTGCTTTTAGAAAAATTAATAAACATATTTAAAGAAAGGCCATGACAAAGAATAATCCAAACTGACATGGTCTTGCTGCTAACGTTATTTTGTTCCAAAATTTTCGGATCAAACATTTCTTAGAATGTACGACTTGGTAACGGTCTCAGGAGACTTACAAGTTCCCTCTGGTCAAAAGTAATCTTCAATCCCATGGGAAAAGGATCCTATTAAATGATTCCTAGATGAGACATTGAACTTTTCTTACAGAAACTTTCTTAATGCCTTTATCTCTCATATCATGTAATTCTTTAGGACAATCAACTATGGCTCACTAGAGTGGAACACGAGAAATATTTTGTTTTTTCTTAAGAAGAGTTGTTGTATGTAATCTGTTTTTCTGTTATAAGTTGTGGAAAATAATGATGAACACTAATTTAAGTAAGTATCAGGAAAACAAATTTGTGTTTAATAAATTTAATGATTTCTTAATGTTCTTAGTAACTAACAAACTAACAAGGAGAGGATCCCAACGTGTCATCACCGATTTGGTTCATTTTTGGTGTGGAAGTAGTGCATGACTAGGACATCAATTTGTGAAAGTATTAAGAAGCAACTTTCAGAAATTTTGGAGAAAATCGCGATTAAAAATCTTAACATGTACTTATATATCTAATAAGATTCTAGTCTTGCAAGCTGATTGTGGAGTAGCGGTACGAGCTGTGATTCCCAACCCAAAGGTCCCGGGATCGAGTCTCGCTGCATACTATATTTTTTATTTTAATTTTCCACACAATTAAGAGCATAGATATGAAATAAACTTAAAATAATATTTAATTATAAATTTTAAAATATTTTTTCTTGTGCGTAAAATTTTTTTTGGTAAATATATAATATTTACAATAGGATCATAAAAAATTGGATTTAATAATTTATATTTTTGGGAAACAAGGAATGAAAAGATTTTTTCAAAAAAAAAAAAAATAATAATTTATATTTTTATGTAAGAAGTTTTACCTTAATTTATCCCTAACTATCCGAAAGAAAGTACGCAATTTTGTTATACTAAAATGATTTGTTATGTGTCTGATTTGATAGTTAAAATAAACATTTTTGTAGGTAAACATATAATATTTACAATAGGATCATAAAAATTGGATTTAATAACTATTTTTTTGGGAAACAAGGAATGAAAAGACTTCAAAAACAAAAAAAAATATTTAAAAAATGTTTCAAAATTGATAATTATAAATATACATATGTACTACTTTATTTCATATCTGTGCTCTTAATTGCGTAGAAAACAAAAATAAAAATTATGGTATGCAGCGAGACTCGATCCCGGGACCTTTGGGTTGGGAATCACAGCTCTTACCACTACTCCACAATCCGCTTGCAAGACTAGAATCTTATCAGATATATAAGTACATGTTAAGATTTTTAATTGCGATTTTCTCCAAAATTTCTGAAAGTTGCTTCTTAATACTTTCACAAATTGATGTCCTAAGTCATGCACTACTTCCACACCAAAAATGAACCAAATCGGTGATGACACGTTGGGATCCTCTCCTTGTAAGTAAAGGAATTAACAAATAAACAAGTAATGCTTAATATCTATAATTTGTATTGTGATATGAATACTGTACTATTTATAAGAATATATTTTGTTAATGACTCTTATATACCACGTGAAGTATCTGAAATTAGTTTGAAATATCGGGGAATAAATATAAATACAATTTTAAAACGAAATAAATATTTTAAAATAACTTCATCATTCATGCATCAATTATTATCCTGATTAGAAAGGTCCATATTTTTCATTTCACATCTTTTATAAGTGTTTTCACAGCTATTAAAAATTCTCTATCATGAATTTTCGTGATAAACTCTTTGGAATTAAAAATCTATACTCGACAGCAACGCGTTTCCTGACCATATGACGTCCCTACGTGGAAGCAGAAACTGTGTAAACAGAAAGCCTGTTGAGTTGCTAGGAGGAGTTTCGGTACGCAAATCGTGATGAAAAGACTCTATATACTTATTCATAGATTTAACAAAGTAATCATATTTTTAAATTGACGTTCTTCATTTCAGTCAAAATTCAGACACCGCGCTGGGAACTACTTTGTTAGTGACGTCATAGGGTCAGGAAACGTTGCTGTGGAGTACAGGAAAAGTTGTATTATAACTTCTATTAAACTTCTTATTCTATTAACCTCTTGGAAAAATCAAACCATAACATACATAATACATATAGAGAACGGAAATAGTGGCCACAGAAATTTACCACTAACTAATCCAGGCTTGTTTATTCCCTTGAAAAATAAAATCGTAATTTCACATAACGATGTTAGAAAAGTATGGATTAACAAAACATACACTGAGCTACAAGTTAAACTCTTTCATAAAATTTTAAACCCATATCTTTTCTCACAAGTATTTCTCTCTTTATAAGGAAGAGTACCCCATATTCTCTCTTCTCCCAATAATATTTTTAAACGACTCTACGCGAGCAAATGAATTTACGCGGAGGAAAAAACTCAATTCATCGAGATCTCAATTCTCTTTTAAGAATTCCGAATATACTCCTGTAAACACAGATCTCAGCTGCAATCTCTTAAAGGGCTTCATAAATATTCATACTCTTGAGATTGAATCCTGGGTCGGAACAGACCGCTCAAATAATAGCCCCGTCCTCTGTGAAAGTCGTAGAGTCAGTATGAGGTAGAGAGCACATAGAACACCTCCTTATTTAAAGGCTCCCACAGACGATCAATTTGGTTGCAAACCTCTGTTGTCAACCATGTTGACAACCAAATCGTAAAAATAAACTTAAAATGAATATTTTTTATATAAATCTTTTTATATATATCTTTAATTATTAAATTATCTTTTATTAAAATTTTCTCATGTGTTATGTCATGTGCTCATGTCAAAATTATATTATTTTTAATTTTTAGTTTTTTAAAAAAAAATAACCTCTAATTACGCTTTCTGAAATAGAGTGTTTTCAGGTGACGTCACAACCGGTTATTTTCTTTTAACTGTGTACCTTCTGTAGGGCTTTTAACTGTTGCTAAGGCCGTTGTTTATCAGTTGCTAAGGCGGTTTTTAGGTATGGGATCACGTGATTGCAAATGCTCCAATAGAAGAATTCCACAGCTAGTCATTTTCTGTAACTGTTAACCTCTGCAGGGCTAACTGTAACATTTTCTGTTGCTAAGGCCGTTGTTAGGTCCGAGTCATGTGATTGAAAATTCTCTATAGGACTTCACCAGAAGCTAAAAGATTTACACTTGTAGCGACTTGTATTAATAGATTTTAAGTGGCGAAATACTAGTTAATCTGAAACCGCTCAATAATGTGAAGAATATTCACACAACAAATTTCCACAAAAAAAAAATATGTAGTTAGAAAGTCGTTTCTTATCTAAACAGCTGGAGCTGCGTTGAGAGCAAAAAACTTTTTCGAGAGTGGGGGGGGGGATATGGGGTAAATTTAGTATTTTCTCCATATTGCCTCCAAAAATTGAAACCAACTCCAAACTCCAAAAAAAAATATTGCCTCCCTCTAAATCATTGCAAATAAAAACTTTTCTGATATTTTTAGAGAGAGAAAAAAGATTTTTCAACTCAACCTGCCGTCATGGAATTGCAAATGTACGGATTTCCTTTTGCCATGACTACTCTCCACTCCACGTTGTCACACAGGGTTGTCATGCCAATGAGCTCTCTGAACATAACACCTCTAGCGATAGAAGTAATCGGTAGCCCTCCTCACTGTGAAAAGCAATCTTGCAAAAATGATGCTGCTCGCCGAGGTATTTGCATAATTTAAAAAAAAAAAACGAACGGATTTCATATTTCAAAAAGGGACGAGAGAGGGAGCGAGAAGAAGTTATTGAAAAACGCAATCGCAACAGAACTGTCGCATCTTGTACAGTTTATAGAGCCAGCAATTAGTCTGCCTTGAGGATATATTTCATTAATATTTATAAAATCCTGGGCAGATTTCTTTCGGGAGTTTATTGAAACTTGTAGCGAGGGTTATATGGTTTCTTTTGTTGGAGTTGGGGAGTAAAAAGTTTAATTTTTTACCTGGAGTTTTGTTAGTTCTTTTGTATAGGAGGAGAGTATTTTTGGACTGTCGTATACGGAATTTTACATGGAAATTGTGTTATGGAGAACTTTTATGCAGACGTTATGCATTCAGAAAAACGCGGTATTATAATTTTTGCTGTATTCCCGAAAATGTTTTCTATTATGATGAAGGGAGAATGCTAGCAAAATGTTTCCCATCCATCTAAAGTTTCCGTATAAGTCTGAATTTTATTCTTAGATGAGAGCTGTTGTGGATGTATTTAAGGTTTAAGAATTATGTATAGAATTTTGCTTCTTTCTAAGGGGGGGTGTATTTTTCTTATCTGATTTGGAGACGATAAGGAATTTTTATGACTTTTTGCAGTTTTTTGGAATTTACCTCTGGGATTTCTATTACTTTTAATTTTAAATAAATGAAGAGTAAATCAGAGAATATATAATTTAAACTTTCTAATGGAAGAATACCTTAAATGACCGATTTATTCTTTATAGTAACATCATATTTTTTTTTCTATAAGTATTTCATACTTTTTTTGAGGACGTGAGCGTGATTCAATTATTCAACGTGGTTTAAAATATAAAGATGCATTCCCGTAAAAAATATTTAGTATTAGAACAGTTTCTGTAAAAATTTCTAAACAAAGTTCTATGTAGCACATGGAAATTGTTTGCAAATCCCTTCAAAGCATATCGTGTTGTAATAATTATATCGAATAAATTGACCGGAAGCAACTTGCTAAGGTCACTCCGTTGCGTAAGTATAGTGTGCCGATAAGGACCAACGTAAAGGCTTTGTAACTCGGGTATGTTGTCATTGGTATGGTGCCATTTATTATGTTATACCAATGGGGAAGGGTCACTTTAAATAATTTTTAGGGGGGAATAAAATTATTTATTTAATAAATATATAAATATTTCATGCCTTTCGTGCTGTTTCTTCACTGGCATGTAACTATAAGGCTACACCAGAGACATTTTTTTATGCTTAACAGCATTGAAGGTTGTGTGCTGGTTATCTTTTTATTATTTCAAACAGCTCCGGAAGTTATTTTTTCAACAAGCATGGTAAAATAAAAATGTTTAAATTATTTAAGAGTAAAATTTTGGTATTGATGGAAGCGTGCAGCTTACCACATTTTTAATTGGTTTTTTTATTCTGAAAACGACCAACGTTTTAATAAAACAACCAGTTATAAACCAATTTTATAACCAAAATTCAACTAATTAAAAGTGGTAGGCCAAATACTACAGTAATACCAAATGTCAACATTTATGGTAAATTGTGTGCCTAACAGCATTAAATTCCATGATTTATTATAAGAATATATAACTTCTAACAATATAACTCAATTATCTATGGCGGTCATGAGTTGATATCAGAGGTATGGTGCCATTTTATGACGTCACCTAAATCAGAGTTGTAAAGACTCCATGTAGAGAATCTTCGGTTAAATTCGTGGATTATACACTCTCCTTCTAAAAAATCACCACGCTTTCCGACCCGCAATCTCTGATATTTTTTCCCTCAGAAAATCCCCGCCTCTTTACCTCTCTTGTTCCATTACGCCCAAGTCCGATTTCCCAGCTTTGGAAAACGTTATTTATTTACACCTATCTTTTTTGTCTTCTTTTTTGAAAAAAAAAATGGGAGATTCCAACGAGGAATAATACGCCCACAATGAATGGAGAAAGAAAGGGAAGGGGCTTTTTCGCGTGAGGGGCCCGATATTGCCAACTTTGGAACAACCTCCGACGAATAAAATTTCGCACAGGAAATTCGTGACCGTCGGAAAACTGCGTTATTTGCGATTGCTTTCCATCGCTCCCTGTGCCATTTTGTGTGCCGCTTCTTTTAGCTCTGGTGGAACTTGGTTGCTATTTCTGGCTTTGGACTGAGAGCGATTGGGAGGCAGTATCGTCGTAGAATCTGATCGAAAGTACGCGGAACTTTGATTCTTCTGTGTTCTTGAACACTGGAGCTCCAATCTTAACTTTCGCGTTTTGAATGTCTTTTAATTTAAACATGACTTTCACTTTAAAAATGGGATGGGGATGAGTTTCTGAGATATGTTAGTTCAAAGTGCACATTTTTTCCCGATGTCTTGTTCATTGCAATGCAAAGTTTTTTTTTGTGGAAACTGCAAATGCGCGAAACACTTAAAACCCTTTTGCAATTGAATTGCAATGAAGCACTTTGCAATAATGAACTCAATTCTAATCAAAAGAGTTTTGATTGTATTGCAAATATGTTGTGTGATAAAAAGACAGTGCTGTAAAAGTGTCGTTAAAAATTGCAGAGACAGGAAACGTGTTTCTAGTGTTTCGATCCAAGTTTAAGAACAGTTTCAGATTCTAAACAAATTTTACATTTGCAACACAATTTTTCGAACACATTTCTAATCTAACACAACTTTTCAAACATATTCAGAACATTATCAACCAACACGATAAGTTGTTAAAAAGTGTTCTGCCTAACAACACACTTAAAAAATAGGGGAGAGTGTGGGGCACCTTGGGACATGGCCCACCTTGGGACACTCGAATTTTTGGACGCAATTTTATAGTTATGAACTTGTGCTTCTAGGTACTAATAAATTTGACTAAATTCTACTCCTCAACGTGTTTTGGAATATTTGGTGTGTCTACAAAATTATTTACTTCACTTTTCTTGTTTTTCGTGGTCTGAAGTAAGATTCACCTGTAGTTTGAAAAGCCTTTTTGAAGTACAATAAATATATTTATGTTATTATAATTATGCTTAGACTAAAGTACGTGTATCCATTCATATTTTAGAAAAGAAAATTTATTGCTAAACCCAAAAGAGTAATTAAGATTAATACGCAAAGTGTCAAGGTGGGGCATCTTGGGACATGTTAAAAGATACCCCAAAATTTTCAAGAATAAAACAAAATTGTTTTTTATTAAAAAATTAAATAATTTAGGAATTTAGAGGATTAAATTTAGAAATTGGTGCAAAAAGTTTCTGGAAGGAAGCAAAAAAATCAGTGATTTACGTCATGACAAAAATGAGTAAATCAGTGAAAAATTTTGAATATAAAATATTATTGATGGCGAATTTAAGATTCTTAAGCATAGTTTTATCATAATTTAATGTGTTTTTTTATATTTTTCAAAATAACATAACTTTTTATGTTATTATTGGAAGTGTCCCTAGGGGAGCCACTAGTGGGGCACCAGTGGGGCACCAAAATTTCTTAAATGTGTTTCTTTTTGTGTGGAGTAGGGAAAATGGGCTGAAAGTATGGAATTTGAACTTGCATATCTCAGAAACTACTTTAGCTGTGTAAAAACATTTGGGTTTAAGAAGTTGATTTTTTGAATCGAAAATCCTCCCGTTTGGTTGGCATTTAGCGATTACTCGAGGAAAATAAAAATTTATAATTTTAATAGGTTGCCGGTAATTAATTTTCACATTCAGACCTGCATCAATTTCGTTGAGAAAGTAAAATTTTTGTCCGAAATACATCTTTCCGGTTGAATTCTAGAATTTACATGTTAGTGAGATCTCGAACTAGAGGAAGGAATACATTTTAAGTTTAAATTTTTGATACCTGACAACCTTCCTCGTTGGTAACACAAATTTTTCCGTCTGCATTTCAGAGTAAAGCTGTTGCTTTCAGCTTGCACAACACAAGCCTTTAAAGATGTTAATTTAATAATAATTTCTTGTTATTGGGCATTAGATGCTTTTGTCGAGTTCATGAATTAGTAGTTGCATGTATTGTACACGTTTATGACGTTTTAACTCGTTATGATCTCTTGAGGTCTTAAACACGGAATAAACCTATCTCATGAGTTAGGAATGTAGGTTTTGTATTCTGGTTGTCGAACTTTTGTGGATGCGTGACTTTAAGTATGAATTGATGAATGCAATGTCATCGAGGAAGTCATAGGGTATTGTATACTTTTTTCCTCTTTGGGAAATCAGTTGACCGATTCTCTCTAGAATGAACGAAAACTACGAAAACCGCTGTAAAATGCACATCACTTAAAATAATATTATGAAGCCAATTTGGTTGTGTTTTTTGTTGATTTTGGTTCTCTTATACTTTTTTAAAGTCAGATTATTAATGAGCCAACTCGCTTAGATATGACATAATTGGATGTTTTTAACTGCTTTCGTGGTAAGTAAATTTATGTTTTTAGTAACTTATTAATGATCCAACTTGTCTGGATATGAAGTAATTGGATATTTTTAACTGCTTTTGTGGTAAATAAGCTTATGTTTTTGTAACTTACTAGGGGGCCTGCCCCCTGCTCGCTATCGCTCACCAACCCCCTTAACTGCTTCGCAGTTCTTTTCAGATCGCTTCGCGATCTTAGCGAGCAGAGCTCGCTTGTTCATCTCAACAATCCAGCACCACCCTCTTGGCTTAATTAATCCTAATTAATTAATTAAGCTTAATTAATACCGAAAATACCTCTCTCTTGCATAAATAATTTAATTCGGATCATTCCTCCAAATTAAGAGAAAAACATGTTGTTGAAATATATTCTTTTCTAGCTTATGAATAATTTAATCGAAATGGTTAAAAAAATATCCAGCAAGTCTACTAATAACATCAACCAGTTTGAAGAAAATAGCATTGTTGAAAATAAAATAAATCAGACTCATCATGAAACACGCTTAAAACTGGTCTATTTCTCTAGTGAATGGCAAGAAAGAGAAGAAAAAATTAAAACTTTGAATCTTAATAATTCCAAAACTAATTAGAATTCTTGAAAAAACAAAAAGCCAATCTTTTTATAAAAAATATTTGTATGTGTCTTTAAAATATCATAGTTCTACTATGATTAGTTTTGCTTTTATAACAAAAAAACAGAAAAACCGTCAAAAATTTCGAAACTTTAAAATTTAATTACTCCAAAACTAATTCGAAATTCGAAAAAAGGGAGACGTGGTGCAAAACTGCACATCTAAGAGTATGTGTCTGCAAAATATCATATTTCTGCTGCTAATAGATTTTGCTGGGGGCGAACTCGCAGCAGAAAAAAATAATTTTCGACTTTGACATTAAATAACTCTAGAACTAATTATCTCATCTATTAGCTTTTAGAACGAAAACGATCCTCATACACTTGTCTAGAAATGTTTAAAATTTCACAAATTTATGTGGAATAGTTTTTGCGTAGTGAGAGTTCAAAGTGTTCAAAAATAAAATTTTCAAAAGCAGCGGCAGCGGCGGCGGCCGCGGCGGTCACTGTTACTTTTTTTTAATATAGAGAGATTAATGAGCCAACTCGCTTTGATATGAAATAATTGGATATTTTTAACTACTTTTATGGTTAAGTTAATTTATTTCAAATTTATGTTTTGAAATAATAATTTGAATATTATTTATGGAATAGTTTAAGATTTAAGTTCATAAAGATTTCATCAAACATAATTGATACTTTTTAGAATTATATTTTACGTTAGAGTGCGTTAAAGGTATCAAAGCAAATAACTTTAATGAAATAAATATTCATATCGTTAAATGCATACTCTTGAAGCAATATTTTAAACTTTTAGTATCATTAAATAAAATTGTGAGAAGTCAAGTGGTACATATGTGATAATTTGAGATCAGTTCCGAATAAGGGTCAGATTGTCAAACTTGGCAAAGTTCTGAAAGTTTCTGGATTACACTAGAATGACATTGCCAAACTCCACTCAATGTACCCATTTCATTTACGAAACCTTTCCAGCATTTTCATTTGTATTTCTTGACTTTCTGACCCTTTAAGAAAGCATCTTTTTTTTATACATCAGTTTTAACATAGATTAACAAGTTTAAAAATCTTTTCTTTTAATATAAATATTATTATATTGCTTTATCCCAAGCTGCACAAACGTTCAAGACTCGTCTAATTTTTGTCATCTATGGCCAGATTTATTTCAAAATTATCAGGTTGTTTGGACTTATCTTATGTATTTCGATAAATATCACCTCTAATAAGATTCGAAAGGAGAAACAAATTGTCTATCTCTCTATATTAAAAAAAAGTAACAGTGACCGCGGCCGCCGCCGCCGCTGCTTTTGAAAATTTTATTTTTGAACACTTTGAACTCTCACTACGCAAAAACTATTCCACGGAAATTTGTGAAATTTTAAACATTTCTATTCAAGTGTATGAGGATCGTTTTCGTTTTAAAAGCTAATAGATGAGATAATTAGTTCTAGAGTTATTTAATGTCAAAGTCGAAAATTATTTTTTTCTGCTGCGAGTTCGCCCCCAGCAAAATCTATTAGCAGCAGAAATATGATTTTTTGCAGACACATACTCTTAGATGTGCAGTTTTGCACCACGTCGCCCTTTTTTCGAATTTCGAATTAGTTATGAAGTAATTAAGTTTTAAAATTTCGAAAATTTTGAAGATTTTTCTGTTTTTTCGTTATAAAAGCAAAACTAATCACAGTAGAACTATGATATTTTAAAGACACATAGAAATAATTTTTATAAAAATATTGGCTTTTTGTTTTTTCAAAAATTCTAATTAGTTTTAGAATTATTAAGATTCAAAGTGTCAATTTTTTCTTCTCTTTCTCGCCGTTCACTAGAGAAACAGACGAGTTTTATCAAGACCCTCTATATAATGGCCTCACAACTCGGACGGGTGACGTCACATTTTCCGCCACCTTTGACGTCACATGCAAAACGACGCCATGATTTATATTTTTGACTTCTTAACACTCAGGGCCGTTCCGGCCGGGCGTGCTGGCCGTGCCTGCACGGAGGCGCCGACCGATGAAGAGGCGCCTTAGAAAATTTTTTTGACCCCTAACTTTAAGGGAAAAATATTCCGTTACGTCCTGACTCAAAAGAAACAAACCTAAGTAGTAAGCTAGATCTCCTTTCCTTTACAAAAAAAGCTTCAAAAGGCGCCTACAAACGAGTAAAGAGCGCCCTTACTGGGCGCCTTAGAAAATTTTTTTGACCCCTAACTTTAAGGGAAAAATATTCCGTTATACGTCCTGACTCAAAAGAAACAAACCTAAGTAGTAAGCTAGATCTCCTTTCCTTTACAAAAAAAGCTTCAAAAGGCGCCTACAAACGAGTAAAGAGCGCCCTTACTGGGTTATACACACCCGTCCCCTTAAGAGAACTAATATAGGCGTCTTTTAAGAGAAGTACATTTTGAACTTTTTGTATGGGGCGCCCTCATCTAGTGAATCTATTAAAGGGTGCCAACTCTTAACAAAAATTTTAACATGCCCGACTTTGAAAGCTATAAGGAAGACTCCTTTTAGCTTTCAAATTGTATGGGGCGCCCCATCAAATAAATATATATTCAAAGCGCCCACCCTGAGAGAAAAATTGAACACACCGACTTTGAAATATGTAAGGCGTCTTACTTAGCTAAACCAAATTGTATGAGTTGTCTTAATTAAATGGATTTATCAAAGACCGCCAGACCTGCGAGTGAAAATTTTAATATTCCCAACTTTAAAAGCTATACCATATTGTATGGGCGCCCCCATCAAATGAATCTATTCAGGGCGCCCAGCGCGCCTATTCTGAGTGAGTGAAAATTTAAACACTCCGGACTTGAAAGCTGTAAGGCGTCTTAGAAAAACCGAATTTTTATGAATCTATTAATATAGGCGCCCTCCTTGGATGAAGATTTGATTCACCAGTTATTAAATAGCTATCAAGCGTTTGCCTCAAATCATATTTTAATAGATGTCCCTTAAAAATTTCTATATAATAGGCCCTTGACTTGTGAAAAATGTTTTGAAGAAGACTATTGTAAAAAACCGAATGGATATCTCTTACGTAAATTTATTAGGTGCACCTGCTCTTGAATATCTCACACAAATAAATTTGTTGGAAGCACACACCTGAGGAACTATTTTTTTTATTTATTAATTTTGATTTAATTGTATTTATACATATGCTTTCAAAATAAAATATAGTTACACCAAAAAATAAATATAAAGGGATTTATTATGCTTTTAATTTGGAGTATAAATCTAGGAATTTAAATTCATTTTCAATGAATGGTCGGCCCGAGGCCCGGTACCATTTGATCCACGGACCGGGGAATGGGGACCACTGCTCTAGATCCATCCATACAAATATTTGGAGATGGAGAGTGAGGGAGAGAGAGAAGAGCTATTATTGCGACTTAGTTCTCTGGAGACGGGAGAAGATGATGAAAAGGTGTTCTTATCATTACATTAAAAAAAAAAAAATTAGTGCTTTCAAGTTCAGAAGTGTCCTAGTTTATTTCACTCAATATACGAGGGGGCAGAAAACATAAAAAGTTCCCGCCATTTTTGTGAGGGTGGCGACTGGGAGACCTCCGGGCTTTTGCCCGGGCACGGAGAATTTTTACTGGGAGGGTGTTGTACCGCCGGGATGAAGTACATAGTTGAGTTTTTGGTGTCGTGCTCTTTGGTTTAAAAATGGCATGGCTGCAGAAAGTGAAAGGAATCAGATTAGTCGCTAGTGACTCACTCCATTTTAATTCTCTCTCCCTCTCACTTTTTAAAAAATAAAAGTTAAACCATAAAAAAGATAATTAAATGACAGACGTGTTTAAGAAAATTATTTCTGAATCTCAAATAAAAACAAAACAAGCTAACTGGACTAGCTGGATAACATATAACATCCAGTATCATTCTGAAGGTAAATAAACAAAAACTTTTGAATAAATCTATTATTAAACTAAATTAATCAGTTTTTAGTAGATTGTTTTCCATATTTTTATGTATCATACCTGTTATGCAACTGGATCTTTTTGTCTAAATTTAATCTAAAATATTTCGATACAATGGATATTAAAGTTTCATATAAAGCAGCACAGAGAAATAAATTTTGGTACTTATATACCGTCGACCGTTCAGCAGCCGTTAAATTCAGCGGTACAGCTATAGAGTAGTCAATAGGATTTGATAACGTTTTCGGATTCGGATTCAGCGGCATAGTCGACGGCATAATACGTAATACGTGAATGTTCTAAAAAGTTCTCCTTATTGGATTTTTAAGATTGATATTTTGCTTTCTTTGTATCAGCAGCTGTTTTTCATTTATACCTAATTATAAGCTTAATTTATTAAAGGTATTTCAAATTTTGAGTTATTGGTGCCAAAATTTCTCGGGGTGTCGGTTACTGGGTGCTGCTACCATGCCAACTTAAAAATATTTTAAAAATAGAAAATAATTACTTTTTCAAACAAATTGTTCTCTAGATAAATATTGAAACTTCATTTAATTTTTCAAAACAAAAAGTTTTTTCAGGATAGTTTTATTAAGTAGCAATAGCTAATTAATTTTTTATTGTTCTTAAAGTGTCAATTACTGGTAACCATCAGTTACTGGTTAGATAAATAGCCAAACCATACAGCCTCTATCGAGAACTAGGCGAAAATTGAGTAATCCTAAGTGAATATTTTTAAGTTTATGGCCCAGGGCCGTATCCAAGGGGGGTTCAAACCCCTCCCGAAATTTTGACATCAATTTTTATACTGATTTTCATTGAAAATTCTGCAAATTTATAAGGAGCAATTCTCTTCGGTTGTTAGCTAAAGGGTCTCAAAATGAGTTAAAACACTACTTTTAGGGGTCAAATTTCAGAAATTTTTCTTGGGGGAAAACCCCCAACCCCCTCCCCCCACCACCAAAAAATGAGTTTATCATTATTCTTTAAACTGTAAAAATTCCCCACAATATATTGAAAAAAGCTTGATTTATTTTAACTGAAAACTAATTTTAATTAAATAAGTAATGCCAATATTATTTATTTATTAATAAGTAGAACCCCTTTACAACGACCCTCTGTTATAGCAACCCTTGCCTTACAACAACCGGTAATAAAAGCACCTTTTTATTACAATATTGTTAATTTTATTCGTTAAAACGTCCGCATTTTATTGGCACCATAAGGAGTCGCTTTATCAAAGTTCTTGTATCATTAAGTTAAGTAATATCAAATTTGTTTAAAGTAATTATTAATTAGTTAAAATTAACAAATAATTTAAAATAAGTGATTAATTAATTAAAAATTAATTAAAAGTAAAAATTAATTAACTTAGAATTAATTATTAATGGGGGTGAGGTGTAAGGGGCGCCGTAATTTATTGGCACGGAGGCGCCTTCATACCCAGGAACGGGCCTGTTAACACTGAACAAGGAATATTCGTGTTTTTGTTATTAACATTAATGTATCGATGTAAAAACATACGCCGTGATATTAATTTTTAATGGCTATCGCTATTCAAACCAGAGTTTAATAAGTATAAATCTGAAAGAAGCATAAAGTACCAAAAATGTCTTTTAATTTAACAAAATTGATGGAACAACAAACAAAAACGTGATGCCATCTGAGAAAAATGTAAAAATACAAATCAGAAGAATTAACTAGAACTTAATGCTACTAGTGCTTTAAAAAAAACATTAAAAACCTTTTATAACGTATAGTTAATTAAGAAACCGACATCAAACTATCTCCTCTCCATACACAGCCTTTTCCTTCTACTATAATAAATCTACATATTTTATTTTACTTCATAATCCAGTCGATTCACTCCCAATCTCAAAAAGAGGAAGATTTCCCCGAACCCAACTCCGATTTCCTCGGTATGAAGACAAAAAGTATGGATTTTCACTTTACGCCCCGGTCATCAAAGTCAATGCCGGAATCGCGGGATCCCAACGCTATTTTCATTTACATTCCCCTTTTCCTTCAGCCTATAAAAACCTTGTCGAGGGAGGATCATAAATCGCCGTTCTTTCTGGCTCCGAGCAGACGATTTTGACAAAAAGATGGACCTCCCCCTTTCGACGCTCAATCCGCAAACATTTGCGATGACGATGATTATATCGATGACTGTCCTCTTCCTCCATCGATCATACACACGATAGAGGGAGTTGTTTTCTTTTTTCTTCTTTTGTGCGGAATGTTGTTTGTTTGGTGCTGCATTGGTCCACCCAATCCGACTTAATCATCCATAATGTTCTGGAACGAAAGGAACTCTCGGTCTATCACCTCTCCAGAAAGAACAAGTTGCATGTTAGGGTACTATTTCCCCTTCATCGTAGAGGGACGATCCGTTAAAACCTACAATTCCGAGTGTGACGTCTGAGTCAATTTCCTTAGCAGAGTTTATTGCGCATGCTTGTGGACTTGTTTTTTGCTGTATTTTAAAAAATTTAATAAAATAATAACTGGGGATAGAACCCACGAACTGCCGCATGCTACGCAAGTATCTTACCACTGCTCCAGCGGGCACTCAGAAACTTCAAAACTTATTATAACATGTACCTTATTATAATACACTTTCATACGTCACACTCGGAATTGTGGGTTTTAACGGATTGTGTAGAGGGCACACGATACTTTTGCGTTTTGACCCCACAAAAAATCGATATCTGTTGGCCGAAAATCGAATGGATACAATCGATTCTATGGGTTTTTTGCTAGGGTATATTTTTTGTAGGGTTAGTTATTGGTATTGGGTTGTCTATTTAATTTACATAAAGCAGGCCTACAACAACAACATATACGATCTCCAGCCCTCATTTTGTGGCACGATAAGTTTCGAATGATTCTAATAATTTAAAAGACCTTGAAAATTAATTTGAAAAACCCCTTTTTTTGTAAATCTCTAAGATTTGTGATAGAATTCGCCAATGGCTAAACTTTAACGTAATAGGGCTTTAGATAAAACTCTTGTTGTGGAAAATATAGAAATGTCATTGAAATTATAAAGTTTAAACTTGGATGCAGTATGTTTTGAACATGAGTAATATGTGATCCTACTTTCTCTATTTTCAATAACTCATAATTTCCCTCAATACATAATGAACCAGGTAGTGAACTTAGACTTACTATTTGGCCCACGCTTGATCATGCCAGATCCCTTTTTTTATGCCTGCCGTGGAGATTTGTTGGCATAATTTGGCACTATCTTAGTAAAAACTATGCAGGCCGGAACTAAAAAATCAATATAACGATTCTTTATTAATCGATCTTTTAATAAATAAATAGATCGATACTTTTGTTTGTTTTCGATACGATGAATCGATCTTTGCGGGTTCATGCTGTAAAAGTTCCGGGCATCGGAGGAAAAAGGACACTTCACAAAATATTTCACCTTAAAAATGTAGCTTCACAATAATTTTACCCTAAAACAGATTCATTTTATACTTTTGTATGGAAATTTTACCATGTTATTACCATATCCCCTAAGGCAGAAAGAACTCAATTAATCGCTTATTTTGATGCACAAACCAATGCATGAGTTTTCACAATTTCACAAAAAGTCTGGAAAAACCCTGCTTAATAAGTACGTATAAGTCTGTCTGTCCTCGCTTGGCACGTGTGGCAAACCTAAAATCACTACCCACGGCAGGAAAAGCAGTGGCGAGTGCAGGGTATCGGGTATCTAATAGAAGTGAGATAACCATCTTTATGGCTTTTTCACCACTGTTTTTTCTGCTGTGGGTACGGATTTTAGGTTTGCCACTTGTGCCAAGCGAGGACAGACAGACTATACTACGTAGTTAAAAATCTAAGTCGTCCCACTTTTAGAATAGTCCGTATTGAACTAATCAATGAATGAACTTCAGATTCTGAAATCGAAAGGATTTCGAAATACAAAATAAAGTTTTGGCAGTTTTTCCAAATTTAATAAAACAAATTTTAAACGAGAAAACTTAAGATAATTTTAAAGATCATATTAAACCACAAAATTTGAGAACATAATTAAATTTTTACAAATAGTAGTTCTTTTACAAATTTAATTTTTCAATAGATTTTTTGAGGGTGTCGATCCATTATTAACTCCATGGGATTTGGTCTGGGACACCCAAATACTATCCGATTCTGACTCGTCTAGGTGTCTTCTATTCCCAAGAAGTGTGACCCAACATTTATGGGACACCCTGTCCTATAGTTAATTTACTTTATTCTAAAATTCAGTTAACTTGGATTATTTAATTATAACCCTAAAACAATGTACATCTAATCAAAAGGTAATATGTGTTCTTAGTCATATTCTGGTACTTATTTGGACATAGATTTTGCTTGTGTTATAAAAGAATTTAGTATTTTTCTTATTCAGTAAGGATGGTATTTAACCTTTTTGGCACAGCTGAGATTAGAGTCCTCCATTTGGCGACTCGCGTTGCGGTCGCCAAATGGAGGACTCTTATCCCAGCTGATCCACATTTTTACCTAAAATAAAAGGTGATAGTAAGTAATGTGATTAGGCTAAAATTTTTGTTGTACTGGATTTTAATCATATCTATCACTTTTTAAAACAATATCTTAATGGTCTATATACATTATTTCCCATTTGCTCTTAAAATGCTACCTATTTAATAATCAATTATCTAATTGTACTTTTATATAGATAATAACTACAAGCATAGCTAAACTAGTAGCATCAATCAACGTATTTTAATGAGAACATGAACAAGTAATACAATACCAAAAATACACATCCAAAGAAACGTGCAAAAACATCAACCTTTCAAAAACAAACCATCTTCATCGAATGCATCAATATCGGCAAAAATTCTTCCTTCCGTGAAAATCAACAGTGAACTACAATCTGCAATAGAAATATTATTTACATTATTTTAAGATTTAGTTTCATTACTAAATTTTTAAAATAGGCTCGAAGTTTTTATTTAAAAATTTAAGCTTTACTTTTTATGGAGATAGAAATTAATTTTTTTCTTTCTATAGAGCATTTTCAATCACATGACTTGGCCTAACAACGGCCTTAGCAACGTTGTTTTTGCCCGCCACTGACATCATGTGCGAATGCTTCTATTGGATGCTTCTAGTTCCCGCCCCTAACAACAGCCTTAGCAACGTTGTTTTTGTCCTCCAAGTGACGTCATGTGCGAATGCTCTATTTACAATTCTTTGAACAAGTTGGTATAAATTAGGAAAAATTAGCAATACGATTAAAACGTTAATTTCTAAATTCAAACAGTGCTATAACCTTTTTGCACACCAAATTATGTAACGTAGTTTTGTTTAGTATAGAGCATTTTCAATCACATGACTCTGCCTAACAACGGCCTTAGCAACGTTGTTTTATTCCTCCAGTGACATCATGTGCGAATGCTGCTATTGGATACTTCTATGTCCCGCCCCTAACAACAGCCTTAGCAACGTTGATTTTGTCCTCCAAGTGACGTCATGTGCGAATGCTCTATAGGGATTTATACAGTTCATTTTAGAGCATATTTTTAATATAGTAATTCAATAAAATTATTTGGTTTTACATAAGAAGAAAATTATACACTTAAAATAATCACATTTTACTGTTAGGGTAGAAAGCAATAGTTTTTAAATGTTAAATGATTGGCGGAATGCATGGCCAGAATATTAATTCCACTAGAATTAATGAGTTTTTAAGAAAATATTGACATTTACTTGAAATTGGAGAGTTGAGGGTCAGTGTCAGCGTCTTCCATTCTTACTACCCCAGGATGTCTCTCTGAAGTGTCGCCGGAGAATGAGGGAGATGCCCCGTGTGCAATGGGGTTTCCAAACACGTGGGTCCATAGTTTTCGGAAACATGCGAGACTCTAAAGTCAAACTTCATTTTGACAGAATCATTGTGGATTAAGTCCTTTTTTTTCCAATCGCTAAATTTATCTATCAGTGTAAATGACCACGGTTGACAGTCATCAAACAAATATTCGAAGTTATTACCAACTGCTGAGGTGCCATCTGTACTACTAACGTAGATAACTACTTCACATTTTACTCCGATCACAGCGGTCCCCATCCTTGAAATATCAATCTTTAGACTTTCAGAATCTCCATAACTTTCCAAGTAACAATCCAAACGAAGCACAACTCCTTTCTGAAAATTAGATTCCAGTTTAATTGAATTTTTTTCCTTAGATTTACTTTTTTCATCCAATTCTTTGATGCTCCAATTGAGTACCATTCGTTCAAGAGGTATATGGGTGAGGAAGGACAAATGAGTCAAAGACGTGCTCTTACTGTCTATTGAGATACACCCCTCAACTGTGAAATTCAATTTTGGATCATAAGGCAAAAACATCTTTTGCAATTCATATGTGACTGTTTCGTTTTGATTCTCAAGTATTGGGCACATACATAACTGAAGTGTGAAAACATCATTGGGGAGGAAACTTTTATCTTTGAACAGTTTTTCGTGGGACATAAGATTGTGGGCGCCTACAAAATCATTATTAAGAATTTCAAGAGATTTTTCAGGCCAAATTTCTGATGAATCCAAATCCTTGTTTATGACATAGAAAATTGTTCTAAATGATGTAACCTTTGAATTATCCATATGATCTCGTCTTTGTATTAAACAGGAAACATAATTACCTTCAACATGAGGGCTTCCATTGGGATACAACCACATATAAAAATATGTATTGCTGAGTTCAGGCAACTTAAAGTTGGGACTGCATAACGCATAACCTTTTCTATGCATACACATGCTGAAGTTTTCGATTCTCCATGTTACAGAGAAGAAATCCATTGTTTCACAACGTGGATACTCTCAACGCTTCGCTCAGATTGGCACGTTAGTAAAAACTGAAGCTCAAATAGAAGTATGCCCCCTATTATATGCTACGGAACGGCCATCACATCACGTGACCGAAGTGGGCGTGATCATGAATTGAGTTATTTGCCTGCTGCTGATCTAGTTGAGTGGTGTAATGATTTTTAGATTGGTTTTTAAATTTTAGTTTTTCTGGAATGCCAACGGTATAACACGTGTATAATGTTGAACTTTGACTTCTGTTTGCGTCGTAAGTTCGATTCTTACCTCGCCCCTGGGTGTATTTTCCTTCTTTGTGTCAGTAAAAAAATTCTGTTGTGTCTTTCTTACTTGACGAAGGTGTATAAGCGGATCCTTGAGATCAAGCACACATACCTGAAAATATATGTAACAACAACCCAACCGGGGGCCGAGTGGCCTGGTTGTGTTACGTGCAGACAACCACTCTAGCAGTGTGTGCACTGTATCGGCCGTCGGTTCGATTCCGGCCTTTTCCCTGGGTGTATTTTCTCTCTCTTTGTGTCAGTAAAAATATTCTGTTGTGTCTGTCTTACTTGACGAAGGTTTATAAGCGGATCCTAGAGATCAAGCACACAGACCGGAAAATATATGTACCAAAAAACCAAACCAAACCAGTTGTTGACCGATTCTCTCTAGAATGAACAAAAAACTACGAAAACCGCTGTAAAATGCCTAAGTCATCACTTACACTTAAAATATCATGAAGCCAATTTGTTTGTGTTTTTCGTTGATATTGGTTGTTTTAGATTTTTTTAAAGTCAGATTATCAATGAGCCAACTCGCTTAGATATGAAATAATTGGATATTTTTAACTGCTTTTCTGGTAAGTTAATTTATTTCAAATCCATAGTAACTTTAATACTATTATTAATAGAATAACTTTAGATTTAGGTTCATAAATATTTCATCAAACATAATTTATAACTTTTAAAAATTGTATGTTACGTGAGAGTGCGTAAAAGGTATAAAGCAAATAACTATAATAATGGAATAATATTCATACCGTTAAATGCATAATCTAGAAGCTATATTTTTAACTTTTAATGTCTTGAAATAAAATTGTGAGAAGTCAAGTGGTGCATAATGGGATAATTTGAGATGAGTTCCAAAGTAGGGGCTTATTGGCAAATTTGGCAAAGTTCTGAAAGTTTCGTAGATTACACTAGAATTACATTGCCTAACGCCACTCAATGTATCCACTTTATTTACGAAACTTTTCCAGCCTTGTCACTTGTATTTCTTGGCTTTCTGACCCTCTAAGAAAGCATCTTTTTTTTTTCTTAATAGAAAAGTGTTAACATAGATAAATATGTTTAAAAATCTTTTTTAAATACCATTGATTTATCCCAAGCTACACAAACGTTCAAGACTCGGCTAATTTTTGTCATCTATGGCCAAATATCGTTTACTTCTGGTCAGTTATATAAACTTGACATACTTGGTTACTTGGTATGAACTGTGCTAATAGGGATTTATTTCCAAATTATTAGGTTGTTTGGACTTCTCTTATGTATTTCGTTAAATATCACGTCTAATAAGATTCGAAAGGAGAAACAAAACGTCTCTGCTTTAAAAATACATTAAAAAAACTTTCACAACGTATAGTTATTAAGAAACAGACATCTAACTGATCTCTTCCACATGCAGCCTTTTCCTTCTATAGTATAATAAATCTACATATTTTATTTTATTTCATAATCCAGTCGATTCACTCCCAATCTCAAAAAGAGGAAGATTTCCCCGAACCCAACTCCGATTTCCTCGGTATGAAGACAAAAAGTATGGATTTTCACTTTACGCCCCGGTCATCAAAGTCAATGCCGGAATCGCGGGATCCCAACGCTATTTTCATTTACATTCCCTTTTCCTTCAGCCTATAAAAACCCTGTCGAGGGAGGATCATAAATCGCCGTTCTTTCTGGCTCCGAGTAGACGATTTTGACAAGAAGATGGACCTCCCCCTTTCGACGCTCAATCCGCAAACATTTGCGATGACGATGATTATATCGATGACTGTCCTCTTCCTCCATCGATCATACACTCGATAGAGGGAGTTGTTCTCTTTTTTCTTCTTTTGTGCGG
Source organism: Tetragnatha montana (assembly GCA_963680715.1). Classification (NCBI taxonomy): domain Eukaryota; kingdom Metazoa; phylum Arthropoda; class Arachnida; order Araneae; family Tetragnathidae; genus Tetragnatha; species Tetragnatha montana. The sequence goes on along the minus strand of OY796681.1, from coordinate 42,722,241 downwards.
AATGTTGTTTGCTTGGTGCTGCATTGGTCCACCCAATCCGACTTAATCATCCATAATGTTCTGGAACGAAAGGAACTCTCGGTCTATCACCTCTTCAGAAAGAACATGTTGCATGTTAGGGTACTATTTCCCCTTCATCGTAGAGGGCACACGATACTTTTGCGTTTTGACCCCACAAAAAATCGATATCTGTTGGCCGAAAATCGAATGGATACAATCGATTCTATGGGTTTTTTGCTAGGGTATATTTTTTGTAGGGTTAGTTATTGGTATTGGGTTGTCCAATTAATTTACATAAAGCAGGCCTACAATAACATATATACGATCTCCAGCCCTCATTTTGTGGCCCGATAAGTTTCGAATGATTCTAATAATTTAAAAGACCTTGAAAATTAATTTGAAAATACCCCTTTTTTTGTAAATCTTTAAGATTTGTGATAGAATTCGCCAATGGCAAAACTTTAACGTAATAGGGCTTTAAATAAATTTCTTGTTGTGGAAAATATAGAAATGTCATTGAAATTATAAAGTTTAAACTTGGATGCAGTATGTTTTGAACATGAGTAATATGTGATCCTACTTTCTCTATTTTCAATAACTCATAATTTCCCTCAATACATAATTAACCAGGTAGTGAACTTAGACTCACTATTTGGCTCACGCGAGATCATGCCAGATCCCTTTTTTTATGCCTGCCGTGGGGATTTGTTGGCATAATTTGGCACTATCTCAGTAAAAACTATGCAGGCCGGAACTGAAAAATCAATATACCGATTCTTTATGAATCAATCTTTTAATAAATAAATAGATCGATACTTTACTTTTGTTTGTTTTCGATACGACGAATCGATCTTTGCGGGTTCATGATGTAAAAGTTCCGGGCATCGGAGTACTCAGAGTTAATACCCTTTCTCTGATGGGTACCTTCGATGCCCTGGAGGAAGAACATTACTTGTTGAATGTCTCCTTTGTTCAGTTGGTTACGGAACTTCTGTTACGGGACTGCAATCTAAGGCTCTGCTGTAAAAGGGAAGGCCTCTCGTAAGAAAAGAAAAATCGGCGGGTAAATGGAAATATCGATCTGGAAATGGTGTTTCCTTTTTTCTGGCCTGTTCTTCTTGGAAGATTGAGTGAAAAAAAAAGGGTTTTTTTCTGGAAGGGTTTTGGTCTCCTTGAGTAATACGACATGAAGAGCAGTTACGGTCAATTTCATGCAATTTCGAAATGCTTCGGTTTTCTTGAAAATCTATTGAAGCAATGGTTTCTTTTCTGTAAGGAGAAAAAAAGGGTGTAAATAATGTCTTAGTGTTATACTTTAGATTCGACGTACACGTACAAGGCTTTAGAGGAAATCTCAATGTATTTTTTCAAGATTATACATTCTAGGATTTTCAAGAAATGATACCGGGAAGTACTGTTCTAAAACAAGAATAACTTATTAGTGTAATGTGAAGCAATAAGTGTATGGATGTATTTTTAATGTGTAACACACTTAAAAATTAATTAAATAGTGTTTATCAATTTATGATGCCAAGTTTTAATATGTTTTGAGCATTGAATTATGCATTCAAAATAAGTTACTCTGAAATCCATTACATGAGCATCATTGAATCATGTTGCATAAAAAAATCAAGTTTTATATTGAAGCTAATTTGATTAGGAATTTCTTTAAAAAATAAATTAAAAGGAATAGGCATTATTGATTCGTTTGAATAATGTTATGCAGGTCGTTTATTAAGAAAACGGGAAGAAAAAGATAAGAGAGTCGTTTTATAAGTAGAGAGGAGTAACAAAAAAAAAATTGCATAATATAGTAAAAGATATGCCAATTTTTTGATGATAATAAAGTATAAAGCAGCTTTATAATTCAAAATAATGTTAAATATTCTATGTACAAATATTTCAGAACGGTATACGTAATTTAATGATTTTTATTTAAAATTTCCGTACAGAAAAATCAATGGTTACTTTTACCCCAAATTGTTTCTTGGAAATCACTCTTAAAGCATTAACTCAGAAAACATTATTTTTCCAATCCTTAGCGTTACTCAAAATTATTTATTATTTTGAAAAAAGAATTTGTATTACTGTGTTTAGCACAATACTATAGTTCTGTTTATATAGAGAAGCACCATATTTTGCAAACTGGATTTATATTCTTTATGATTACTAATTCAGTAGTCGCGTGCCAAAGCTTTAACAATTCCAACAATATGTGGAACTGATTATTCAAAGTTAGGGCTTTCTCTGGAAGGATCAGAAATGGTTAGAAACCATGGTTTATAAAGTAGTACATAAGTCAGAGTTAGTCTATCTTTTGAATAAGAATCTCGTTGAAAACAGGGAAAGAGCAATATTGCTGGCTGTTTCCTCAACTTTGTCAAAACAAGTACCTGCCTAATTCAAACGAGAGTTGGAGTTGGTGATTACTTTCTGAAGTTATTAATGATGTAAATAGGATTTTGGTAGAAAATCTCTTCATTGAAAGGGTTGATTCTAAATTCACAGTTGATTTGATGAAAATTTGGGTTCGTATATTCCTTGTATGTAAGATTTTCAAGCGCAATGAATAAGTTTCGAAATTTTTCAAATTTTACTTAAGTAAATTAAAAAAAAAGAAAAAAATATTTTATCCAACTAACTGACAATCCAATAGTTCCATGATTTTACTCACAGTTTGTTGTTGCTAAAACTGGGTTTAAAAAGTTGGGGTTGCATAGACAAGTTTAACGGGAAGAACATGTTACTTTGACCAGTAAGTTCTTGGTTTGAACTACGTTAAGCGAAAGTGTTCTTGGGCCTTGTGACGTCACACAGTACAACTCTTCTGAAATGAATAAATTTTGATCTATTTCATATGCTACAATAATTTATTAGAATAATTAGGTATGGTGGCGAACCCAACTGGTTCTGACAAATCCTATACAGTTGAATCCTGATTTGATTCTCAGTTTGCTGTAGTTGAGATGGGAGTTAAGGACATTTGATGGCCATGGGAATGCTTTTTCGTCCTCTTCTTTCCTTTTGCTATTACTAGATATCTAATGGATAAATGGAGTTACGTTGATAGTGGATGCAACATACGTGGCGGGGATGAATAATGCACATATCCATAAATAGGTAAATACCTTATGTTGCATTCCCGCCACGACCGCAACCTCTTGCTTTTATTCATATGAAAAAAATATGAGCATGACTTAAGTGCGCAGAGAGCCGTTGGCCATACATACTCAGCCAAGCTATTAAAACCATCGTCTCGTTTGTTTATATCCATCATGGGTTAAGTCCGCTTTATACGGAAGCTATATCGTTTATGCGAATATGCACTCTGCACCGCACTTGTCAGCAACGGAAGTCGGTATATAGGGAGGTGAGCCGGGGCGTAAAACACTCAATTACTCTTGTTCCCTATTGGTCTGGAGTGGGCGCCATTAACAAGAGGAAATTGGTTCCCGGATTAATGGAAATAGCCTATTCGGACCGCAACAGACAAATGTCAAGGGGATGGATACGTGAGGGGATTCACGAAGAAGACCGAGGGTGGTGTTCGTAAGATTCCCTTTCGCTTCTTTGGTTACCGATGTTTTGGGTAGGTTTCTATGTTATTGTGAGGAGTCTGATGTTGGGTAAACATTGCTGTTGTTTGTAAACAGCAGTCTGGCGATTTCTTGCGTTGCTGTTCAGTGAACCAAATTTGTGTTGGTGTTAATAGTGGATATTGTGAGCCAATAGCTGGGGTTGAGAGGATCGCAGCTGGGGTTAAACACCATGAAATTTCGCAGTTCAGGGATTTCTCAAAAGACTATTTTTCTTTTGGAAGCCATTTTTAACCATACCGCAGCGCCACATGTTTCTTTTTTTTATAGAGGTTCCCCTAATTTTTATCCTATTTTCTAAAAGAACACGCCATAAAACATTAGACACTGAAGGAAAATCTTCCTAGGACATCATGTAAAAAAGTTATGAGCGATAGAAATTCAAAAATTTAACAGAGAAAAAATAAAAAAAAGTGGGCAGTAAAAGTCAGTTCAGTCTGAATTCTGGTTCCCTAAAACAAGCATTTTTTCATAATAACGTTTATCACTAATAGAAAAAAATTTTTTTTTTTTTAGTAAGTAGTATCAAAATTAACATCCTAAAAATGTTATTTTTTCCCTGGCAAGGCTAAGTTCCAGTTATCTTTTCTAACTGCTAGTTTGGAAATTTACAGTCAATACCTTTTAAAGACAACTAATTAATATACATGCAGTCAAACATGGATAAGTAGAATTCCTCCATAAGTGGAACAAATGTGTCCCGACCCCTAGAGCACCAAGAAGAAGTATACGCTCTCTATAGAGAATATCGCAAGTTCTGTTGAAAACTTCGTAATAAAAAAAAATTTACAAAATACGCTTGACTTATACAGCTTAAAGAGCTAATTGACTTTTAATACCTAAGAAAATCTAAAACACTGTACTTAATTGATTTGGAGGTCGAATAAGCCATCGAACATCGCAATTTACGTGAAAGTGTTATTGGCGCTTCAGTAAAGATATCCTTTTTAAACAAATGATCCAATTTAATCCTTCCTTATTAAAATCGTCGTATCCAAGCAGCTTGTAACAGAATATGTACCCTTTACATTCCCTAGCTGGGAAACCGAGGCCGTTCTTTTCAAAGAATACTTTCATAATCGTTTTAAATCTTCTTTAAGTAGGCACGTTTGATCTCATCTTTCTCTCCTTGTTAACGGCTTAGAAACAGGAGTTAACCTCTTGTTTGAGTATGGTGGGCGATTATAGCCGTGTAGATCATTAGGGGGCTGTCCAAATATTACGTAAGCATGTGTTTGGCTATTTTACCCCCTCCCAAGCAAGATTAAGCAAGCCGTTAATCCTCTTTTATAGATACTTAAGCAAATTAAATTATTACTATAAAACTAAATACTTACTTGTTTTGACAGAAATATATAATCTCAATAATGTCTAATTTTAATTTTGTTTGTCAATTTAACAAAATAAAGTTTGAAATAAGAATTTTGAAGACATTTAGTATGTATTAATATTACGATTTTATAGAGTGTAATTTAAAATTTGAAGTAGGAGAAAAATAAATGAAAAATGAATTCATAGACCATAAAATACTGCACGAAATCTCAAGCTTCTCGTCTGGAGAACTACCATAGTATCTCCCTTCCTTTCCCAAGATGGCAAAGTTCCCCGACTGGCGAAAAGAAAATTCATTTTTCTACTCCCTATTTATTATTTTGCATCTCCTCCGGGGCAAAAAAAGGTTCGCAAAATGCCCCGAAAATTGGCAATTTGCTGTCACAACTTCGGCGGAGTCTCGCTAAAACAGCGGGTAAGAAAGCCGCCTCCTTTCCTTATAGAGATTGAGAGATCCGTGGAAGAAAAGAAAAAAAAAAAGCCTCCACGGTTCTCTTCCAATGGAATAAAGATGAAAGAGTTCTCTCTCTTCAACGGAGAACTTCGTTCCGCTGGCGCAGATTGCCGCTTCCCAGCACGGCATAACGACGCTGCCGTTGCCACGCGCTCTTTTGCAAAAGCGGGAAAATAAATAAACCGAATAAAAGATACTAGTACAAGAGGTCGTAAATGAGGAGGAGAATTAATAAAGAACTTAAGAAGAGAGAGTATTTAGCGTGGAGTTAGTTGCGCTTTGAAGAGAACCGCTCGTGCTCATTTAACTTCTTTAACGGAACCGAACTGAGATGAAGTGATGTGGCTTTGTGAGATTTTTTTTTATTTAAAACGATGGGAAAGGACGTGTGTACAAACAGACGATGTTCTTTTGGAGTTCTTTGAGTGTGTTCTATTTACTTTCTTTTATTTGGGGAAAGTATTTAAATCAAGCAGAGCTCTCTGTATTCCTTTTAATTAAGTTTCTCTTTCTTAAATGGGTGGAGTAAATTACTCGTAAACTTGACGTGCGTAGTGGAGAGGGTTTGTAATGTTGAAGATGAAAAACATGGATGGGGTTAGATTATCTCGGGAAGGAATATCTTTTGAAATTTTTTTTTTACTAAAAAGATAGTTTAATATAGAGCAGGGCATAAAAGTGTAGTTATAAAGGTACTTGGCTAGACTAAAAGTTTTAATCGCTTTTACTAAGTTACTATCTAGAGTTTTATATAAGACTTAGACTTTGGTGGTGGACTTCTACTGCTTATGCGTTAAAATCTTCATGTAGAACTTACAATACAAAAAATAAACCATTCCTGCTAACCAGTGATTTAACAAATTAGATTTCAGAACAATTAGATTAGAACTCATTTTAAGACTCAGTTTTCATGACAGAAAAATTATGTCTTCTAAATATGAAGTGTTTTAGAATAAAACCAACGTTTATAACCATATGATCATATAAGATATTATTATCGTCTGAATGTGAGTTCATTTGAAGTAAATATATTTCATCAAAAAAAGTAACTAGGATAAGAGATCCAAATATTTAAGTCTAGTTCTGTCAAAAATAAGTTCAAAAGCACACTTCCTTCTGGTAAATTCAATAACAGATACAAACATGTTCATTTTAATAACTAATAAGACTAATTATTTAATTACTGAATTCACAAATGAGTAAAAAGATTGAAAACGATGAATAACTAAATGTTCAAAATAACTAATAGTGTAATTTATAAGAATACGAAATAATAAAAAGTACGTTAGCATTTAAGTAAAAGTTAGTTAAAAGTACAAAAATATATCAAAACGTATATAGTATATAATCGGTCTACTCAGTTCTTAAATAATCCTTCGACACACACAGCAATATTTATATTTTTCATCATAACGACAAGAAGTTTCACACCCTCCTTTGCTCTAAGAGAGATAGCATTTGTCGCATCGTCCCATGCCCGAGCGACTGTGACGCTACCTGAGTCGCGATTGTAGGATGAATGATGACAGGT